>OZ010598.1:45790974-45823474 GCA_963932145.1 Acanthosepion lycidas | reverse complement strand
ATATATATATATATGTGTGTGTGTGTGTGTGTGTGTGTGTGTGTATGTATGTATGTATAAACGGCAGAAAGGGTGAGATAGAGACAGAGTGAAAAAGAAAGAAATTAGCAAGTCAGTGAATCGTGCCTTTGTATTTATCATGGATAAATATGTTTTCCATATACCCCCTCATATTAGACCAATGCTGTTTATTTATAAAGAAAAAATTAAAACAAACAATAAAAGTATAAGCGGTCAGAAAGGCCTAAAAGATATTTCAAGTTTGCTTTTTTATTTTATTTTATTATTTACCCAACCCGGCACACTTCGTTATCGTCTTAGATGTTGCACACACCTCCAAATATTCCAGTGCGCAAGACAACAGCCAAGTTTGAGAGATTCATGAAAAGAGGTATGAGCAAATGTGGCCAAATCTGACGCAGGTGCTTTCTCTCCACTAAAACGCAGGTCACGGATCATTATCTTACTCAGCCAATATGGCTGACTCGATAGGCAGAGGACAACCAACACCCGATAAATAGCTAATTCTCGCCTGTGTGATTTGCAAGAAATTTTTGTCTTAATAAATAAATGTTATTTTATTTTCAATTTGCCGCTTTTATTTTTTAATTCGTTGATTAATTTACCATTTCAACACTCGCTAGGTTAATGAAAATAGTTGGGCTATGTAAATATAGATTTGTTACGCATGGTTTCAAAAGGTAGACAAAGGTCCGGTTTATACTTAACTCTAAACGGTAGTCGTAGGTCTGGTTTACAGTAGAGACAAAAATTAAGACACAAACCAGCTTTTCACTTCTGTCAAATGGTTAGATATTAGCCCGATTAATCGATTCGTTTTCTATGGCTTAGCAACCTTTTAAGCTAATATAACGAATTCAACAGGATTTGATACTGGGCTCACCGATTAACAATTTTGAGCTATTACCTATTACACCACCCGCACACTCAAGCTTATAATACCTGTTATTCCCAAGTCGTCACCCATCTAGGCACTGAACAAACTAGACATTGCTTAACTTCAGCATGATGTTGACGTTAGCCTGATATAATTCGGTTTGCACTTGATTCAAGAAGGTAGACGCAGGTTAGATTTACACTATTGTCAAGAATCTAGGACATAAGCCTGGTTTTCACTTCTTTCTTTTTTATATACTAATGCTAACCCTATAGAAGGCCCGAGAGCCACTCAATATAGAAGGTTTCTGAAGGAGAGAGTTGTGTGAGTGGTAAGAATAATCGAAGTTTATGAGGATATGTGGGAAAGATGACTGTTAACCCTGGACGAACTTGGTGAGATTGCAGTGGTCGAGAAAGCATTCTCTTGGGAGTCGGTTTCACAGAGCAGTCCTTTGTGGAAGGAAGATTTTCATTTGGGGCTTACTTGTTACTAATGGAATACGAAGCGAAAAAGGGGCGTGGTTTGTCTCAGTGTAAACGGCGTGGCGGGTCATATCTGTGAGGGTTAGAGATGGTGGAATTTTGCTCGTCTGAATATTTCCCATTGTAAGCGATAGGTTAGCAACGTTTCGTCTGTGAGAGCGGGATTGTAGCGTGGAAAATAATTCATCACCCACAAGTTCGCGCGTGGGTTTTTGGACTCAATCAAGTCTGAAAAGTTAAGACTTGACACTTCCAGGTCAGATTTACAACAGTACTCCATTGTCGACTTGATATGGTTCTTGTAAGATCAAAGTGTTGTTACTGAGTTATAAACAACTGTAGAAAACCGGAATTGGTTTAACAAGTTTATTAGTACAGAGAAACATAATATAGAACAGAAACTAGGGAAGAGAATGTTTAACAGTTGGTTGGGTTTTATGGCATATCAACCACTGTAGGTCATTTAATGCCAAATTAAGTTTATATATATATATATATATATATATATATATATATATTAAATATACAGTACAATTAAACGTATAGCTGGCAACATTATTTTTTTCCAAAAAACGTACAGCTGGCAACATTATTGTTTCAAAAAGGTATAACTGGCAACATTATTTTTTCCAAAAAAAAAAAAAACGCACAGCCGCAACATCATTGTTTCCAAAAAAAAACGTATAGCTGGCAATATTATTTGTTTCAAAAACATAGCTGGCAACATTATTGTTTCAAAAACGTACAGCTGGCAACATTATTGTTTCCAAAAAAACGTATAGCTGGCAACATTATTGTTTCAAAAACGTATAGCTGGTAACATTATTGTTTCAAAAACGTATAGCTGGCAACATTATTTTTCTGAAAACACCATCTGAGGCCTTCCTTGCTGTTGGACGTAGTTTATCGTCATACCCAGGACGCGGATGTAGTTTAACGTCATACCCAGGACGTATGTTTAACCGTGAATGATTAACTGTTTTCAGCAAAACCTACTCTGCTGCTACTGCTCTTTCTGCTACTGCTTTTGATGTAAGAGTATTTTTATTTCTTTCGCCCGACGGCTGAGCTCAGACTTATAGGGAAATATTGTCCCTCACAATACAGTGTATAGAAGGAAATTCTACAGTTGTTATGGCTAGGTGTAATCGTAAGTTCTATGCTAACACTTTCTTCTATCACACTTCTCGCTTGTGGAACTCTCATTGGGCTTCTTGCTCCCTAGTCAACCTTGGTTTTCAAAAATATAAATGTAATGTCAATCGCTATCTTCTGCCTTCATAGTTCTTGTTTTTTATTGTCCTCTCTCCTTAATAGTTTTTTTTCATATTCTCTAACATTGAGTAACCCCTTGCGCCCCAGGGTCTTTATTGCCTTGTGTAACACTATTTGGCTTGCTAAAAGAGAAAAAGAAAGAGAAAAAAAAAGGCGAGAATTAAATTTAGGTGATAAGAAGTTATCACGAAAAGGACACTAAGCGGTGTTATTTTTCTGACAAGGAAAAGTGGTAAAATTTTTTATTCCCATTGTCGAGAGGGTAAAAAGGAAGATACTGGAATTAATCTGATTTAGGTTACGGGGCGGGTGGAAATTCCAGGTTGGCCAAATAACCTCAGAGACAGAATTCTAAATAGATAAAAATTAACTGTGTCGCAGAATTACAAAAACAAAAGTGTCAGCTGACCACCATGAAGGAAAGGTTAAGCCTTTGTCTATATGTAGAAATAATTGGGAGGAGCATCTGTTTATCGTCAGGCTGGCTATGATAGCGAAATTATTTTATCGGGACGAAAAATTCGCTGTGTTTTGCCAGATAACCACCCACTTGATAATTGGCGAAAATCTCGTTGACGAATTCCATATGAAATCCGGCTATAATAGCGAAACTGTTTTATCGGATCAGTGGTTGGCGCCAGGAGTGCAGATACGTCTGGGTGGGCACCCGCTTGGTGATGGCGAAAAGCTAATTGACAAATTCCAGGTGATCCGGTTAAGATAAAGAGTCTAGGGTGTGAGGTCTCCTCGAAGAAAAGAAGGAAAAGTGAAAAAAAAGGATGAAATTTTTTTTTCTTTGAGCAAGATTTTTTTAAACCGAGGCTAGTCTGGCCACGCCCACGCCGCTGAGCGCCCATTGGCTGAATGATAGCAGGAGTATTGGGCGGAGGTAATCATGTAAAGAAGGAGGGGAGGCCTGTTGCGCCCCCTGAA
Source organism: Acanthosepion lycidas (assembly GCA_963932145.1). NCBI lineage: Eukaryota > Metazoa > Mollusca > Cephalopoda > Sepiida > Sepiidae > Acanthosepion > Acanthosepion lycidas. The sequence goes on along the minus strand of OZ010598.1, from coordinate 45,819,883 downwards.
GGGATAGGTGTGAGATGCCACTGTGAGAGAGAGGGGAAACCCGTTGACACCCTCTGAGGGCATGGTGAGATACCAATATGAGAACAGAAGGCGGTGGGAAGACGAAAGACTTCCAAAAATGGAAAATAATAAAATTTTCCTGACCGAAACCAAATAAGTGGATTGTGGGTTGAGAATTATCAAGGAACCTCAAACCCCGACAAGCCCACCCCGGTTTTGGTCGGCGTCCATATAAGCAAAGTCGCAGCGAGCGAAAATCAGTTCGAGTTAAGTGCCAGTTGGGGTTGGAGACAGAGTGGCAAGCAGTTGCAGTGAGCTGAGAGCTCTGAAGACCCACCTCGCAGAAGTTGACTAAGATTCGCTCATTATCGACCTTAACTTCTAATCAAGAACAATTTATTTTTGAAGAACGACTTAGACTCACACCACCGAAACAAGTTTTACGAATATCGCCTGAAGATACACCAAGAACCAGTTTCTTAAAGAACAAACAACTTAAGATGTTAAGACTCGCCTAACAAACACAAAGTGTCACGAATCCATATAGCGGGTTGGGAAGTAGACGCAGTCCTGTATTCAGCAACCAGATATAAAATATTGTTATCCTTTTTTTAACACATTTGAACTTTTCGAGTTATTATTTTCTTTTCTTTTACATATACTTATTCGAACTCGGCTTGCATTACGGCCCGGCGACTGATTGATTTCGTCTGCCTAAGATCAATTCACAACGTGGGTAGGTTAGACTGGAAATCAAAGCAGTTACTTCGGTAACCAGACGTTGGAAGCGAGCTGGGAACGACAAGGCTGATACTGAATCTAACCAGATTCCCATCCGAATCACCAAAAGGTTAGAACGTCACATTTGGTGCTGCGACCAATACCAAGCCTGTTGGTCGTCACAGGACAGGATAGCACGACGAACGCAACCAAGCAGACGTCACATTTGGCGCAGCGACACCGGAGGGACGTCACACTTTCTTGGGGTAAAATGATTTTAAAAAAGAAGGCGAAGTCAGGTATTGAATTCAACTTGAATTCTACGATGAGCTTAAGTCTCAATAAGTGTTCAAGGCAAGAGGCTCCCTTGAGATAAAACCCTTTCATTGCGATAGAGGAACATTTAGCGTACGCAAGTTGATGATGGTATTTTACTAGTTTGGATTTTTAGGTATTGAATGTAACCAGCCGGTTTCTTTTCCACCTGTTGTGTTATTAGAGCTATGTCGAAGGAGAGATCAGCTACAAGGTTCTGGTCATCTAGATTTTTGGAGGTTCACCCCACATACCGTTGTATCATCTGCATAGATTGTCACAAAAGATCGGAGTATACTCTTAGGTAGATCATTAATATAAAGCTGAAAGTGAGCATTGAAGGACGCCTGTATTGATCTCATGGGATTCGGAAGATTGGCCATTAACAACTACCTTCATATAACTACTTCTTAGAAAAGATTTAATTGAGAAATTGTTCATAATGACGGTCGTCTTGAATAGAGAATCCAGAGGTTAGCAGTGAATACCTTGAAGACAGTAGGAAAGCGTTGTTCACGTTAGCAGCGGATATTTTGGTAAAAGGTAGCAGAGCATAGTTCGTCCTTCTGTTTCTCTTCGCCTGACAAGCTGGACCGGACATTCGGGTAGAGTGAACAAAATAGCCGCCTTTATACACGACGGATTGAATGTTCTACATCTTCTGATTGGTTAACCTTCTATTGGTGGACTATAAAGTGAGTCAAGGCATTTGGACTAACTCACTAGTACATATATATATACAAAAAAAAAACTGCAGGCCTTTTACACTGTCCCCTGTGATAGATGTTGTAGTTGTTTTACAGGGAACTATGGCTGCAATACATTCTGTAGTGAATCAAGGCTGACTATGCGTTTATTGCTAGAAATTCTTCTATATGTGCCAGAAGAGGACGGCGGGTCTGGAGGCTTGTTTTATAGGAATAAAGTGTCGCTGCCGGCAGCTGAGTTTGAACATAGATCGCCAGTGAGCAAACACAGACGATCCCGTTATGGAAGTAGACCAGGTGGCCATAGAGGAAACGCGTGCCGTCTAATTGATCGCTAGTTCTAGTCTATCCTCTATAGTATACGGTTCGTTATTTCTATTCTCTCTTGTTCTTGTTCTTGTAACGGCATTCAATATTGGAGTTTCATGGGAATTTGGAATTCACAAGCGGTCCCCAACCCGCATGTATAGCACATGAGATTTGATTATAGTGGTGAAGGTTTCGTGCAGGACCATCCATACTTTTTGAAGGGCCGATTACAGAGACCTGGTGTACTACGTACCACAAGGTCCCCAAACGACCCTCCGCAGGTTTTGAATTCAGAGTTTTCCTTCTCCTAGACCAGTTGCCATCCAAGACCATCCAGTCTGTCCTGCTATTTACCCATAGCTAGCGGGAGAAGAAGAGGATTCACACCTTTTCCAAGGGTATTAGTAATGGATTCGACTGGAATTCGAACTCGGCTCTCCGATTCCTCTATCCAAGTCGCTATCCATTACTCCACAGTGCCTCCCCATTTCTATTCTATCCTCTATTACTATACGGACCGTTATTCTCTACACTATACTATTTCTCTATTCGGATCACTTCAGATAACTAATCGAGCAAGTATTATCGAGCAAGCACTATAAGTGTGAGTGATATTCGAAGACGTCTGACACCAGTATTGTTCAATGGCGTAACTATAATTGTATCTGCAACTATAAAGTCTCTACTATAACGAAAATTTCGAAAGTGACAAAGGTTGGTTGGTTGGTTGGTTGGTTGGTTGGGTTTTATGGCATATCAACCACTGTGGGTCATTCAATGCCAAATTAAGGTATATATATATATATATATATATATATATATATATATATATATATATATAGCATAATGAGAAGCCACGTATACATATATATATATACATACATATACGTATGTATATATATATATATATATATATATACACGCACATATACATGCATACACATATACCTATACATATATTAAATATACAGCACTATTAAACATATAGCTGGCAACATTATTTTTTCAAAAACGCATAGCTGGCAACATTATTGTTTCGAAAACGTATAGCTGGCAACATTATTCTTTCCAAAAAACGTATAGCTGGCAACATTGTTTCAAAAACGCATGCCTGGCAACATTATTCTTTCAAAAATGTATAGCTGGCAACGTTAATGTTTCAAAAACGCATACCTGGCAAAATTGTTTCAAAAACGTATAGCTGGCAACATTATTTTTATCAAAAAAACGTATAGCTGGCAACATTATTGTTTCAAAAACGTATAGCTGGCAACATTATTTTTCCGAAAACATTATCTGAGACCTTGTTGTTGGACCTAGTTTATCGTCATACCCAGGACGCGGATGTAGTTTATCGTCATACTCAGGACACAAAATGACAAAGGCTATTCGTTGACATTACAAAAGTGTCAAATGAATGTACGCTGACATCACAAAACGGCTGTATATTTGAAGAAAGCTGAGATCTGAAGTTGTCCCAGTTGTGTTTTGGTGTACCCCAAAAATTGTCCTATAAAACACTACATTAGGGAACGCCTTAGGTTTGGAATCAATTTTAATACGGGCCAGTGAATAGTCGAAAATGCCTAAAGAAGGAAATAATTCAGCTTAGCATTTTCGGGGCAGGATGTGAGTCTTTGAGGTTTTCATGATGTCCTGTTACATCTGGAACGCGATATGTGTCAGTTCGTAAACGATGGATTGTTGCCATTTTAAAGAACACACAGGAAATATTCGAAACATATGAAAAACAAATTAACTGTTAAAAATACTTGATTTATTTGGGAAGGATTTTACAATAATCCAGAATTTAGGCTGGGAGCAAACCGCTTGCATACAGATAAAAAAATTCTGGAAAAGTTGCATTCAACGAAACAGGAAATTTTAGAAACATTGAATTTAATTGTTATTTATTTCGTTATGTGTGAGACACTGTGAGTGAACAAGTGAAATCACGAAACAAAATTTTAATGAAAGTTATTTTGTTCGTGAAATTAAACGTGTCATTCAGAATGCCCAACTAGCAGCATGCGGGACACAGGTCGCAGTTTAGCCATGACGGCTCTCCAGGGAAGCTATCTAAAGTGAGATAGCGATCTTATCAAGATTTATTATCGATGGGCACAATCTTGACGACATAAGAGACGCCACGTTACCCCTCTTTGTAAATAATCTGTTAAAAGTGAAAACTATTCTTCTACAAACTCGTGTACCAATACTGGCATGCAAGAACAACACTTTATCTTGCCTATAATATCAATTTCTGTATCAAAGGGATAATATACTGTATTGATGGCAGACACAGAAATAAAAATGCAAGAACTCCCAGACAAGGTATCAAAGAAAGCTAGAAGAAAGGAAATTAATTGTAAGAAGGCAGAATAAATAATGGTTAAGAAGAGAAAAAAAAACAAACATGCGAGCTACGAATTGCAGGTCAAATCAAACGTGTAGAGAAGTTTAAATATCTGGGAAGTGTTTTAACAAACGATGCAAAACGTGATACTGAAGGCTTTAGCATCCAAAAGAACTAAACAAGGTACTAAGAAACGGGAAAACCTCGTTAGAAAAAGACAAAATAGCGTTGAACTGTTATGAAATATCAATCCTTGTTTATAGCTGGAAATTTGTTCACAGATGAAGAAAACACTTGAACCAACAGTGATGTGGTCCTACTAAACGATGTGAAGAATGCCATGGATGGAGCGTGTAACCAACGAGAATGTTTTGAACAAAATATCTTATACTTAGAATCATAAAGAAGCAGCTGAAATTTCTCGAAAACATAGTGAGGAAAGAAGGCTTGCAAAATTGAACACTCACACAAGAAGGATAGAGGAGAACACTGGGTAAGATACCTAACGAGTTGTGTCAATGGATGGCAGAATAGGCAATGTAGCGTATTAGAAAAACAAACATTGCTAAGAGATACGAATGATAGGAAGTCGTGGAGAGCCTTCAAAATCCACCTTATGAAAGAAATATTTGACACAAAAGAAATTGAAAAAAACTCGCATCTATTAATCCAACTGTAAATTTATCGACGCCTGACAACAAATTATTTTATTGCAAGGTTTTCTGAAGTTCTTAAAAAAATGTCTTTGCATATAAGAAATACATTTTATTTAAACGCACTTGTTCTATTCGTCGTTATTATAAAAAAAATGAACCTTTTCTATGGTAAAATCGTGTAATAAAACGTATACAGCTTAAAATGATTGTCTAGTTTTATGTTTCGTGTGTGAAAGTATCTAATACATCTTTGCATGACACCATGAAGCAAAGGCCATTAAGGTAACTACGAATGTTCCTTGTGTTGTTCATCCAGCAATCGGATTATATAATTATTTGACTTCCAAGGGACGCCACTGCAAAACTCACGAAAAGGATTAAAAACATATATATATATATATATATATATATATATATATATATATATATACATTATGCTCAATCAGGTACAGTAATCAAAATAATAAATAAATAAAAGGAGAAAAGGACGTAGGACTAACAAAAAAAAATTCTCACAAATAAATTTGCGGTCAAAACTTGTTTACATGGCGTATCAACAAATCGAACGCCTTCATGATCAGAAGGTTTCTTTTCAGGCCGAACTGCGACTCAAACAAATATGTCTGCCGTTGTGCAAACAAACGCAAATAATCCAACAAAGCGATTTTCCCGCGCGCCTGGCGATCGCTCTCACGCATCCTCGCGTCTGTTCCCACATTCAGCCGTCAAACCCATCCAAGCGCACATTAGATTGGTCTGGGGCATCCAGGCACAACCGACGGCGCCCCCAGGACCGCATGCGACCCCGAAAAAATGCGAGAGCTACCCCACACTCTTATGTCATACTAATCAGTTTATTAGACAACCAGTGAGTTTTGACAATGGAAATGACGCCAACCTTTATTCAGTTTACATACAAACTGCACCGAGAGTGACTACAAAAAAGATATTTACACCTTTTCCTTTGTTTCTTCCCTAAAATCTGCTGAATGTCGTCTCATACGTTTCTTCTCAAATAAGTCGACCTAAAATCGTTTCTCTTCCTCTCTTTCTTTCTCTAATCTTCACTTATCTCCTTATGGTGAGTTTGGGGGCTGAGAAAGTTGTGTACGTGCTTGCAACATGTGAAGGAAATAAACTAAATGTTAGGTTTCGAAATGAGATTTAAAATTAGGCAGGTCCGCCACAAAAATGCATTCGTCTAGTTGTAAAATCAGCAATACATTTTCAATATAAATATTTACCGATATACTAAATAATATGACAGACTTAGCGCTCTAGCTTTGGTTGGAATCCAATCTAGGAGAAGTAAAACTCGGAATTCAAAAACTTTGTAGAAGGCAGCGAGAAATCACTTCACATTTCATCAGGCGCCAGGATAAGTAATCTTTTTTTCTGGTCATTTCCATGGAATACTTACTCAGGTATGTCAAACCTCTTATATACTTACTCAGGTATGTCAAACCTCTTATATACTTACTCGGGTATGTCAAACCTTTTATATACTCAAGTTAATGCTAATTATTTGTTAAAGTCCCTAATTAGCGAGAAAGATCTTGGAGGAAATATTTTATAAATATTGGTTCGGAACAAGAGGTTGTGGTGTTCTTTTAAGTAGATGTTTAGCCTGTATGGCTTGTTAGATGCCAAAATCTAAATATTTTGTATGCAATTTTATGGCTTCAGCTACTTATGTATCAAATGCAATTTTATGCATTTAATTACAGATATTTTATAGATAATTTTATGCTTTCAGGGTAAACGTATTTTTTAGAGATGTAGTTTGTATGTGATAAAAATTTATTGTTGGTAATTTTCTTTATAAAAATATATTGCTGGTAATTTTATTACAAAAATGTATTTTACACTTTTTTAGTGTTGCTTTATTGATAGTTTTACTATTAAAATTTTTGTAATGGAATGTTCCACACTCCCTATCGACTATGTAGACTGACTATATCAATAGATATATATAGTGAGCACAGGATATACCTGGGAGCTTTCTTCGGGAATTACTAGCTTGTTTACCCAAATCCCTATTTTTCATTAGTGTATTTTCTTTTACAATAAACCTCTCTTTGTTCATCTACGTGCGTGTTGCTGATCCTTCACTCGAATACCACCTCTTTAAGGATACAACAAAAATAATTTTATTCTAAAAATATATTGTTGACCATTTTAATCTAAAATATAATTTTGACCATTTTATTTTAAAATCTATTGTTGGTCATTTTACTATAAAAATGTATAGTTGCTGATATTACGATGAAAATGTATTGTTGGCAATTTTTTTTTTACAAAAACGTATTGGTATTAATTTCACTACAAAAATGGTCATTATTTTAATAAAAATTTATCACTGGCATTTTTACTATAAAATTGTGTATTTATACTTTACTAATGTTTTGATTTTTACTTATTGAGTCACTATTTGCCCATAGCTCGGGCCATAACATGTGCTACCACCCGTGTCAGGGTAGATTTAGGAACAACAGCAATTAAGAAGTCCTCTAAATCTCCAATCTTTCGATCAGAGGCCTTGATGCTGGATGTAGTTTATCGTCATACCCAGGACTACTCAACGGAAGTAGTCTTCGGTGTCATACCTCTCTTCAGTCAGCGTATTTTACAGCTCAGCCAACAGGGCGTGAGTAGATTTCAAAGAAAATATGTAGATATTTGTATATAGATTTATTTAACCGCATTTGTGTGATTTTATTCTATAACCTTTCACTATCCGGGGAAGAATCATTATTTCATGAGAGAAAAACTTGTATATTTTTGGGTGATGAACTGGTCTAAGATGTTATTACAAGCATCCTGAAAACTGAAGTTCTTTCCATGAAGAGAATTTTGTATAGATCGAAATAATTGGCAATCCAAAAGTGTAACAGCCAAACTGTACAAATTTTCTACAGACTCTGCTATCCTGATGGAAGAAGACATGCTCCCGATTGACCAATTCCGGATTTTTTTTAATGATTATTCGATTCTGGACTGACCAGGCAGAGGTTTTCCTGCGGTCGGTTGCCATTTCTTTCTATTATAGATTGGTTGCCAACCAAGGCTATAGAACCCAGTGTATCCTGCTATTCAACCCATAGATGGGAAAAGGGATGGATTCATACTTTTTCTAAGGTTATGGTCGCATAAATGAATGTGACAAACACTACTCGAACTCGGCTCTCCGATTTCTCCTTCCGAGTCGATATCCATTGCACATTTGATTACCGCAATTAATTGGTCTACTTGAACGTCAGATTTTGCGGAAACATCTTACTCGCCTTACTGTCCGCCCCCCTATCTCGCGGGTTGAGCGCCGTCGTAAACCCCGGGATCAATCGAATTTCCTTCGCGAGTGTCGGCAGGCCTCGAGAAGAATTCCTCAGTGCATTGACCTTTCATAGCTTAGAAGGGTCTTCTATCGTTATCTAGTGAAGAGGGCCGCGAAGGCTCCTCTACGTGAGCGGCTCGACATGTCGGAGGAGGAGTCTCGCTCCTTCTGGTCTTGGACGCCAGCATCGGATTACCTCAGTAACCCTGAGTTTTCGCTTACTTGGCGACTGGCTCAGAATAGGTTGCCTCTCAACAACATGGCCTTCGTATCGGGCTTGACGGATTTATCAGCCTTGGTCTGGAAGAAACGGCTTTGCACGCCTTCTACCATTCTCCTCGAATCCGCCCCCTATGGGACCGTGTTGGCGAGCTGACGGCTCTTCTCGCTCCCGAAAAGCTCATGCTCATCGATCGCACATACGCATGTGACAACGTGTCGCCCCGTATTCTGGGGTGAAACGAATAGTGTTTCTAACGCTGCTGGCCACGGCTCGAATGGGGATTTGGGTGACGCGAATTGAGGACGTCTTGCGAGGCAACCGTCTTTCTCATCAGGATCTGATCCAATTCTTTACGCATCAGCTCAAGATGAAGAGTAGAAAACGCTTGATTTCAACAGACTTTAGCGAAAGGTGGGTGACTGAGGCGAGCTTGGTTCCCTTGAACGTGGCTAGCCTTGATTTTCTCTTTTAGGTCAACCTAGATGGCATTGGGGTAGATTCCTGTGAATCTCACCCCTGGTTAGGCTAAACAAGCTCAGTGTACCTAGTTAATGTAAGTGTTGTTCCCGGCCAGCTTCCGGCCACATCTTTTGTTAATGATCCCAACCTCCCCAGTTTGTTTTTGGCCCCCGCTTTTCATCTCGACTGGGTCAGTCTTATTCACTTCCCATGCCCGTATATATTTTTTTCTCCTTTACCCTCTCCCTTAGCGAGATAGGCTTTTGATTTTGTCCAAGGGCAGAATGCAGCGTCTTCTCTTTTTCGAAGGGTTGGACGGGTCCTACTAACATCATTTATGTTTAATTTTGCTTTATTTTGATATTTAGTTTGTTTTGGGTCTACCCCTCCCCTTTCATCATCATTCATCCGAATTGTATACATAAATTGTAAATAATATTTATCATCTCATTGGGATACGTTTTTATAGCCCCCACCTCTGAGAGGATATGGTATTATGCTGTATGGAGGATTGATTGTCAACGGATGAGTACTTATGGTGAATGAGAAAATTGTAACGAGTGAATGGGTCATGAATCCTATTAGCTACGTATAAGATAGTCAGTGAAGATCAGCCTCCATCCATCCCCCCTTTTCGGCCGTGTGCCATAATTGTATTAATTTACATTAAGATAGATTTTGCGGAAATATCTCGTAATACAAAATCTCCCTCCAATCTCATCCGATACACTGCAAGACCTTTTTCGGATGCAGATCAGTTTTTGGATTGGTTAACGGTGACCCATTTCATTTTCCTCATGATTTTTTCCGCTCTACATTGTTGTAAACAAGCCATTTTTCATCGCCTGTAATCGTTATTTGTAATTTTGTAAATGGTTCGTTTTTTTTGTTTTTTTTTTTTTGTTTTGTTTTTTCGTTTGTACAGGAAATTGTACATGTAAAAGCAGTTTATTATTTTTATTGTTGTAAATCTCAAAAATCAGAGAGACTCAGGTTTTTCAATTTTTTTTTCTTATGTCTCATATTTAGCCCTCATATTTTTTATCTGTTAAAAAGAATACGAAAAAAATAGTTCAATGAAATATTTCCGGTAACATTTAATTTATATGGGTACCCAGCAATGACAGCCGACACAGGCCGAATTTAAAAACAGGCGATAAATTTATTGTTAAAGAAATGAATTACACAAATTAAATGCCTTGTGTGCCAAGCGATGGCCAATAACATGTATGTAAATTATCAATGAAAATGAAATATGCCTTTTTAAATAAATGTTATAATGCTGCATTTGGTCCTCAAAAAAAAAAAACTACATAAAATGAAGAAAAGGACAAAATACTTCTCTAAATAATTTCCAAAGAATAATTTCCGACGCAAAGTTCATGGTCACAAGCAAGCCAACCCAATGTTCCTTTCAATTCTCGTCTGATGGTTGTCAAATTCCGTCTGCTTTGTTTTCTTTCTGAAACCAGGAAGACGTGAGTTCCTGCAGCAGACGTTCGTCGACTCCGAAAATTAAATCCAAGACACCCCCTTAAATATCCTACAGGTTGGATCCAAATACACCTTCTCGGAATTTAGAGGGAAACCCTTTTATTGGTTTTGTATAAATAAACAAACTAACGCAGATGACTCACCACAAATCAAATTGTACCAGAAATATTTTTTAAGATGCAAAATAAAACAAGAGCCCAACGCAGCGTCTGCTTTCTCTCTGAAAGGAATGCGATGCACACTGAAGCAGCTTAAATTTCATATATGTGAAGTAGCTCTGCATTATCCCGTATTGTGTGACAAGGATTATTTTTAATCAGTGTTTCGATTTGATCATGATACATGACTGTAGATATACCGGAACTTTGTTGGTCTTTCTGATAAAAATTTCCATTTCTGAACTTAGTGAATCCTTTATGAACATTACTCTCGCCTATGGCACCATCTCCATAAACGGCACATCTATCTATTGCTGTTTATACAGCACCTTTTCCTTTCCGGAAATAAAAAGAATCAAATGACGAAAATACATTTCATTTTCCCCAATTTACAATTTGATTGTAAAATTACAAGAAAAAAAAAATCATTTGAAAAATAAACCCAAAAAGTATAAAAAGATGCGTTGAATTCTCACTTTTGAAAATGTTTAATTACGATAAATATCAGCTACGTGTGAAACGAAATCCCGTGTTCAAACGGCATTTATTAAAAAAACGCTCCGAAATTTACGTTCGAACCCAATATGAATGCGAGATTATCTCTTTTCAAAAAGTTCTAGATAGGTAGAAGTAAACACGGCCCATCGAATGTTATTAAATTAAATTAAGATTATTATTTTTAAATGGATTAACGTGGTCTTAAAAGGATTATTCAGGAATCGGTTACAGGACAAAAGACAAATGCTACCTTTTAAAAAAAATCTCCTTATTTAGTGTCATACTTCACTTTGAATATTTTATTTAACGCGAAGAATATTATTTTTGAGATCCTTGTTTTAAACATTTCACCACAAGCAAGGTAATAAAGTCACTAAGACGTAAGGGGGTTACTGAGTGCGGGGACAATAAGGAGAGGGGACAATAAAAGAACGGAAATTAAGAAGACAAAAGATAATGTTTGAAATTACATTTAAATTTTTGAAGATCAAAGTTGACTGGGATGCAAGAAACTGGAAGAGAGTTCCCCAAGTGAGAAGTGCGAGAGGAGAAACATTTAGCATAGGACTTACGGTTAAGTCTAGCCATTTCAACTCTAAAATGCTGAGACCTTATTGCTAATCTAGTATTACGCTTAAATTCCTAAAGTTGAAGTAGCAAACAAGAAAACTTATAGGAACAATTATCATGAAAATATTTATAGAAAAAGGCAGAGGGAAGCTCCGTTACGGCGGTGGAAAAGTAACTGAAGCCGAGATGCTAGGTCAGGACCAATAACATTGCAGATTCTTCTTTGGATTTTATAAAGAATCTCTTAATACAGAGCCAAAACTCTAAACCAGATTTACCAGCAATGTTCAATACAGGGACGAATGATAGGTTTATAAATGTGTAAGATAGATTTTGTCGAGAAAAAATTGTCTAGCATGACACAGTGAAGCTATTTTTATCACGACAGAGCTAGCAATTGCTTCAGTATAATCTGTTCACTTCATGTCAGCGGTAAACGTTAGTTTGCGAAGCCTTAGTGAGTCACTGTCCTGGAGATTAACCTCAGCCATGCTGATCCAGGGTAAAAAATGGACAGACCGGATTCTATAGCCTTGGACGGCTATAGAAAAAAATGGCAACCTACTGCGTGAAAATTCTGCCTCGTCAGTCATGTATCGAAATCGCACATGGCACAAAACTGACTGACTCTTAAAGTGAAGCTTTGGGCCGTCCAACGTTGCACGTGCACTCAGACAGTTCCCCATACACTATCTGTTTGGTAATTCTGAAGTTATCCATGAGCGTACCATTCCAAAGCCACCTGAGAAGCTTAGATTGCAGGATGGGATATTGTGTCTGAATGGCAGCTCTTTTAAGTACTTCTGTATCCGGGACCTTATCTTGCCATTTAATTTTTAAAATATTTCTTAAACATCTCATGTGAAAACTATTTAACCTCCTCTGCTGACCAGCAAACAAGGTTCACGTTTCACTCCCATAAAGGAGAGTCGAGAGGACGCATTTTTGATAAATTAGAGTCTTCCTTTTTATCTTAAGTTTATCACTTTCCCAGGCTTTTTGCATAAGTTTCTTGAATGCAGCTGTAGCCTTTCCTATTCTGCTTGTCAGTTCCTCATCCATAGATAGGTTCGATATTATGGTGGATCACAAACCTATCTACAGTTTTCAGAGATTCAGAGATTATATCTCTGCTGATGAGTTTGTCTCCTTGCCCTATTACCTCTGTTTTCTTGTTTTTTTTTCTATTGTCAACCCGAAGAGATTTAATGCTTCTGTTAGACGAATCGACTCGTCGTTGAAGTTCGATTTCACTGTGCGTTACTATCAAGGATCATCAGCGAAAAGTAATTCTCTAATCAACACTTCAGTTGTCAATCGTTTCGACTTCAGTTTTTTCATATTGAAGAGAGATCCAGCGAACCTGGTTTTAAGGTAAACTCCATCTTCCCTTCCGTCAAAAGCATGTTGGAGGACAGCAAATTAAATGGTAAAGAGAGTGGGTGCCTGGATACAAATCCTATTTTAACCCTAATTTAACGCCAGTCCTCACCTTGAACGACCCTGATGAATTTCCATCGAATTGAATGCGTGCATTCGTGTCCTCGTGAAAAATGACCAACTGCAAAAGTATAGGAGGAAAAACGGGGTTTTTTGGGGGGTGGGGGTTCCCAGTACCTTATAAATCGATTTCCGGGCCACAGTCTTAAATGCCTTCGTCAGATCAACAAAAGTTATCTTTGTTCCCTGCAGTATTCCTGAAGCTGTCGCAGTTGTTCAACGACTGACCCTAAATCCAGACTGTGTCTCTGGAGGGATGCGATCATCCATATACATATCAGTGTAACAGCAAATAGTGTAACAGTAAAGTTGTTCAATTCTTAGATTAAGATTAGAAATGATTAAAGATAACTGACTGGAATTCTCCGAGTTTTTTATAACACTATTGGACACTGAGCGATAAGAATGTATAATTACTCTCCAAGTTTAACAGAAGAATGGTGATTAAATCGATCATAAACGAAAATGACATAATCATCATTAATTAATCATAACTAAGGATCGGAAGCTCATTAAGGATTGAAATTAAATTCAAATATATATATATATTATTCCAGGATCATTTTCCAATTTATTCCAGATGATCTTTGCTCTCTCTAACCTTCTAACTTTCTGTCCAAGAGTAACAAGTTGGCTCATAATTTTAACGTATGATTTTGTTTTCAGTTCTTTTTTCCACTGCCCATTGGACTGTCATAGCTGAAACTCATTTCGTACCTGCCAAACGTCTCATGGATTGAGTAGAATCTTTTCTAATTGATCTCTAATTGAAATGATGATCCTTCTTGCTGTTGTGATCCAGTTATCCTCTGTAATCTTCTCTCTTTTTTTTAAACATATTCACCGTTGTCTTGATGATTCTTCAATGGACTTTGAAGATAGAAGCCAGATTATGAATGTTGGTACTATTAATGAAGGCCTCAATTATCTTTTTCCGATCACCATTACCCAGTTAAGAAGACAACGGGGATTACAGAAAAAAATTGTTAACCTTACTCTTTCTAACTGAATAACTCGTAGGGTTTTTTCTGTGATTCTTACGACAAATGGTGTCAAGATGGCTAAACGTGTTATCTGAAAACCTGGAAAAAGCGCAATTAGTTTAAGTGTTTTTGGGGGGATTTTAAACATTTTTTGAGTTGGAGAATTATGCTGTTAAACACAGTATATATATATATATATATATATATATATATATATATATATGTATGTATATATATAAAGAAATATAGTCTTAAGGTGTGCTATATTTATGGAATTAAGTGCTCAATATCAGAGATAGAGCGTGTGTAAATATAAAAGTGAACATAGAAGTCAACACTTAGAGGCGACAGTCTGTTTCATGCTATATGCAATCGTCAGGCCTGACGATTGCATATAGCATGAAACAGACTGTCGCCTCTAAGTGTTGACTTCTATGTTCACTTTTATATTTATATATATATATATATATATATATATATATATATTGTCATCCACAGACACACTGTTTCAGACAGATCACAGTTCTTCATTGTGGCGAGACGTCCGATTGCTTCAAGCCGAAACCCGACCGATTTGACATCAGTCAGAGATCCTAACCCTAGGCCATCGTCGCACGGCAGAGAGGAAGAGAAATTTTAACGTTTTTCAATACGAAATACGCCAGTGGCTCGGAGAACTCAAATCGTACTCAAAGTGTTTATATATATATATATATATATATATATATATATATATATATATATATATATATATATATATATATATATATATATATCATGTAAAAGCATAATTGTCCATAAATATTTAAAATTAAAAAAAAAACACTAAATCAATTGAGTATATTTTTTCTAGGTTGAACAGTGGATTTTTACTCCATCTGTTCTTTCTCTCATTATATATATATATATATATATATATATATATATATATATATATATATATATATAATTCCACCAGAATATTATTTTAGTCTGATGATGAAATTTAAAAGAATGAAACGCATTATAAAATTTCTTCCATTTTCTATTTTAAATTACCCACAAAACTTGCAAATATTGGATTGTGATTTGGAAATGGAACTATTACAAAAGAAAAAAAAATCCTGCACGGAAAAGCAAAGATACTTTGAAAATTACTGAAAATTAATATCCTATCAATGGAAAGAAGAAATGGCCGGTTTCTTTTTCTTAATTCAGGGGAGGTGGTCTGAAAATAAACATTTTTACCAATCACCATCATATATTGTGCCAAAGTGTAAAGATAAAAAATAATAAGCCGTGTATACAGATATATCTGTTAAAGTATATCACAAAATATTAGATTGGTGCAAAAATAATGACGTAATAATGTCGTTTTTTGACGTTAAAAATATACGTCAAAAAACGACATTATTACGTCATTATTTTTGCACCAACCTAATAACTGGCCGCTTCAATGTGGTGTAATGGTTAGAAGCTAGTCTCGTTAGACTAATTACGACTGAGTAGTAAGTTCGATACTTACTGGGTGCTCCATTCTTTCATCTTCGTGCTATATCTCAGCCATGTTTAGTAAATCCTTCGACGTGGTTTACTGGTTAGCAAGCTTGTCTCGCTAATTTCATTATGACTGAGTAGTGAGTTCGGATCTCATTCAATGCTCCATTCTTTCGGCCTTGTGCCACATCTAAGCAACTGTTAGTAAATCGCTATGACAAAATAAGTAAATATAAGAAGCTTGCAATATGACCAGAAAAAAGTGATACCTTAAAACTATTGTCATGCCTATAATAATTGGAGCACTCGATACGATAAAATCAGTATAGATAATTAAATCTCTGGTAGACCAGGTTTACAGGAGATTATAAAAACTTGCATTATTTACATTAATCAGACTGTTATCCCATCTTCATTGCCATATTCACGACGTTTCAGCAGTTGTACGCTCTGGTCTTCTTCAGGTGATTGGAATTTCGATTCGAACCTTTTATTTCGTCCACCGCGGGTAGATTGTTCTAGTTCCACACGTCCTGCCTCTTCCGGATATCTTAGTTATATCCCTTCAATTGAACTCTCCAAGTTTTGGTTCACCACTGCTGGGGCTGGTGTTGATCTCACAAATCTTTGGGTGTAGTCACTGGATCTAACCAACATCTTTATCTACTGGGCCATGTGTCCTTGAGAATAACAGTTCAAATTATGCAAATAATGCAAGTAATCATAATACGAAATCTCAGAGCTATAGACAGATTATATAAAATACGCATTGTGGAAATGATCAACTAATTAATAGAGTAATATGCTGTGTGAATTGATTGAGTGATTAGTTTTTACGGCTTATCAACCTTTTGCAGATTATTTAAAGCCAGAAAATATTTTTAGATTGTAAGAATTTTCGGAGATAATAATAATTTACTGATACAAGTTCTACGAGTTAACCAATAGTTCTGCGGAGACATGGTGGGGATTTGCGTGTAAGTAAATATAACGAACTCAACTGGTATTGGAACTCGGCCTTCCGATTTCCAATTCCGAGCTGTTATTCATTCCACCAGCTGCACATCCAAACTTACGGTACCTGGTTCGTCCTGGTATAACTATAAACTACATCCGGCAGCAAGGCCTCTGATCGGAAGATTAGATGTTTTGAAAAGCGTGGAAACACCTCTTAAATGATATTGTTCCTAGATCCACTCTGACTCGGGGTGGTAGCACCTGTTAGGGTCCCATATAATAATAATAATAATAAATTAAATATGCTTCATTTATAAAATGTGTTGAGGCAGTCTGCAAAGAATCGTCTTTTATTGTATTTATTTCCCCATGGAAGAGATCAAAGTGTAGCTTCTGAGGGTTTCCACTTTTCGATGAGATAAAATGAGTGACATCTAGTGGTGATGACAGCAAGGCACTCGTTTTCTTCTGAAAGGGATGTCAATCCTCATTAGAGATCCTCTAACTATAAGCAAAGGATAGGGAAGAGAATAGGAATAAAAGAAAAAATTACAAAAAAAATTAAAAACAAAAACGGAGGTCTAGGAATGAGAAAAGACGCTAAAGGAGGAGCAGAATTTAAAGATTAGTTAAAAAAAAAAAAAATTCGGGTTCGGGCACATGAGACACGAAAGGAATTAAAGATGTGAGAAGAAATTCAAGGATGATTAATTTGGATTGGAGAAGACGAAAGCTGAAAAACTAAAAGTCATGCTAAACGCCTGGTGTAAAAAAGAAAAGGATAAAAGTCGGAGGAAGAAGTTTGTAAAAAAGGATAGAGAGAATAAGGAAAGGATATAAGGAGAACGACAAGAATGCGTAGTTATAACGTTGCCTGCCTATGAGAGGTGACAGAACCGGCTTTTCAGAGATTTCTAAAATTTGGCAATCTAAAATATATCTTAAAAGTGCAAAGGCAGAAAAAAAAATCAGTTGATTACTTACTACTACTACTATTACAAAAACACACGCACATACACACACACATATATATATATATATATATATATATATATATATATATATATATATATATATATATATATATATATATATATATACTTGCCTTCTTCACACAAACACACGCATATATATATATATCGAAATTAGGAAAGAACTGGTTAGGTAAATAATCAAAAGTTATTTAGTATTTTTGTTATTATTTTAAAAAAATAGTACTCGATACAACAGTAGAGCATAAATATAATTATTTATTTAAAAATATGATTCCAGCATGTTGGAATCATATTTTAAAATAAATAATTATATATATATATATATATATATATATATATATATATATATATATATATATATATATATATATATACTTTACAATTTGAATTAAGATACCATTACTTAATGACCATATTCATCTACGAATTTTAATTTTAAAATTCGCAGGATTTTTAAAACTCTTTATGGTATCAGTTTGTAGTGGAGTATCTTAATTCCAACTGCAAAGAAAATTTGGTCTGTTTAATGAAAACATGGGCGCTCTTTCGTTTGTCAGTTTTAATATATTTCAAATTCTATGTTGTGTTAATAAGACTCGCCTGGATTATACCAACAGATTACTACATACATATATATATATATATATATATATATATATATATATATATATATATACTTGCTTCCCTGATAAATATAATCTTCAAAAATTTGGATGCAAGGTCACTCCCCATCTTCTTTCTTCTTGAATCCAGTTCATTCTTTGGCCTTTACCCAATCCTCCCTATACTCAGTCTTTCCTCCCACTTTCACTGCCTATAACCCCGCTTTACTTAAGGTGAAATGATTAATATATATATATATATATATATATATATATATATATATTCGCAGGGGTACAAAATTGTATCATTGTGATAAAAGCAGACATAACAAGCAATTCCTAACAAAAATGAGGTAACAATGTACGGGGCTAAGTCAAAATTATCCCAACTTTCACCATAATATATTTTCAGGTTTGTAACGCTGTCTTGTTCTCATGGGTGTTTATAGTTGGTAAAATTGTGATTGAAAATTGAGCTTGATCGCACCAGATTTCTTCCTGCTATTACTGTGCAAACATGACCACTCTGCTAGTAGTGTGCACCAAGGAGGAACAAGGAGTACTAATCCGAATCGGCAGAGAAAATTCTACCTCATCGATAATAACTCGCCGGTTCGCCATAGCCATCAGTCGAGCTTACCGAATCTTCTTCTCTTCGTGCGTCACGCTTGCCCGGTCAATTTTGAACATCTCGGTCCAGTCATACACACTTCTACGCGGTAGTGCACTGCCGTCGTATTGTGATAAAAGCTTGCGATTAATTTCAGCTCCTGACACACAATCCGACCAAATGGATCATTGCTCTTTGTTCCTTCCTTGGAGCACAAATGTTTACTGGCACACGCTTACACATATCATACTCACTCACTCCCTAAGAACCAAATAACACGCACACAAACACTTAACAGAGACACCCCCCTCTCCAGGAACCAATAAAACTGTCAAACTGACCACGGGAATTCAGAGAAGCATAGATCCATCCAGCTCTTATCTCAAATAACAACTTAAAAGAGACTGTTTGACCAACACAAGGAATGTTAAAAGATTCATGTTAAAAAGATAAAAAAATAAAAAAACAAATGAAAACTACAGACAAAAGTTCATTTTCTCCAGCAAGACATTCATTTCTGTAGTTTACTGCTACCAGCAAGCAGAAATATTTCTTCTCCTGATTATGGCCATTTTGGCCAAAACTAGTCGAGGAATCTAAATGAAATAATAATAATAAAAACGAAAGAATATTAATCTACGACCCAGTGTGTCTGATGATTTTAATTTTTTAATATTTTTTATTGTTCAATATATATATATATATATATATATATATATATATATATATATATATATATATATATATATATGTGTGTGTGTGTGTGTGTGTGTGTGTGTTTGTGTATATATATATATGAATGAGGAGACAGGGTGAAGTAGTGGGTAACGGCTCGGACTGAGTGATCGGAGAGCCGGGTTCTAATTCACTTACCTGCTAATACTCTAAGGTATTCTCTCCGCCTTGAATGGCAAGATTTCTGAATTCAGAACCTGCGGAAGGTTGTTTGGGGAACTTGTGGAATGTAGTGCACCAGGTCTCTTCATTCAGCCCCTCAAAACGCGTGGTTGGTTCTACATAAAGCCTTCACCACTATAATCAAACGAAATATGCTGGTGTCTGGCTGTTGCTGACACTCTTACGTCGGATACGACGGGAGAGTCCACCATATATATATATATATATATATATATATATATATATATATATATATATATATATATATATATAGAGAGAGAGAGAGAGAGAGAGAGAGTACTACCGAGATACAACAATGATTAAAAAAACAGCTAAACCAGTTTATCCCTCTCCTTGCGTAAAAACAAATGAAGGACAAAAATTTACACGGCGACTAAAAATATACATCAGACAAATGTTATATGCAAAAAATAAATAGCATTATGTTTAAGCCTACTAACCACTTCTTCAGCATACACAGAGATGCCTGATAGGACTTAATATACACTGTTTCCAACACTTTCAAGTGATAATCGGAATTAGCCCCACTTAGCACTGATAATATGTCCGTTCTATAGGACCGAGTACACTGATAACTTTTAATCAATGGTCTTAGCAATCGCGGAACCTGATACATTAACACACCTACATAAATACTTGGATCCTTCAATACGTGAAAAAAGATCTTGCTCGAAAAAAATGTTTGCCATTATCGGCCCGAAAGGACTTCCCATGACTATCTCGTCTATTTACCTGAACACGATATCTTATTAAATCTGATTTCCACACATATGCTGGCGAACTCTATCATTTCTAAAAAGACGTCGGTGGATGGAAAGCCATCAGCACAAACATCAATAGTTTGTTGAATCGTACACAAGTGAACAAACTACTTATATCAAATGTGCAACATAAACTAATTCTCAGCGCTGAAAGGATAATTCTGCATATAGTTGGTGAAATTAAATAACTCTAACACAATTATTCTTATAACATTCCAGCAGAGGCTACAACAATTCAGGTAACCACTTTGTCAGTTTGTGCTGCACCAGTCCTAATATGAACAAAAATCAGACGCGAGAGAATATTATGTTTATGAGTTCTGGGTACAGCATACAGTTTTCGTATGGAACCCTAGTCCTGGGTAAGACGATAGGCTACATTCGGCAGCAAGGCTTCTGGTTGGGAGATTGGAGGTTTTGAGGAGCGTGGTACCACCACTTAACTGCTGTTATTCCTAGGTCCATCTGGACCTGGGGTGGTAGCACCTGTTATGGTCCCAGCTATGAGCAAATAGTGAACCCCTGAAAGGAAGCCCTATGAAACTATAAAAATATATCTTTACTGTAAAAGTAACAGAAATACATGAATATGTATAATGTATTTTTCACATTTATCTATATATATATAAAAATGTGAAAAATATATTTTATCTGTAGTTGAAGGCATACAGTTGTGTTCAAAATATATTTAGTTAAAGTCATAATCCTGTACAAAAGTCAAAATATTTAGATTTCGTTATTAAATAGCCCATAAATGTTGATATGCCGCTAAACAACATCAACCAACCAAACGTATGGAACCCATCAGCCTCATAGCTTCATAAACGTCCGCCGGAAGGAGATGATTTTTAATCAAAATGAAAGTTCAACCGATTTGACATTTTACACTATTTACATTGTTCCAACTGTTGTCCTCGTCTTTATTGCTATATTCACGACATTTCGGCCGTTGTACGCTCCGGCCTTCTTCAGGTGATATTTGGAATTTCGAAACCGAACATTTTATTTAGTCCACAAGGGTATTCTAATTCCACGTGCTATGCCTTTGGATATCTCAGTTTTAGTTAATTCCCCTTGATATGTCAATCCTCCAAGTTTAGTTCTCTCTGCTGTGGCCAGTGATTGAACTGACTACACTTTAAGTCAAGTCTTTGATAATGGCTTATGTAAGCCGAAAGCTTAGATTGGATTAAAAATAGGTATCAATATTGTGATTTTCTTTCTTCGTTTAATGATAATGTTATAAGTTTATCAGACGTTATGAAAAGAATTTACATAAAATGAATAGACAACACTTGTCTATATTATTTAATGAAACATGATGAATGAAAAAATGCTGCCTAAATACACACAATATATATATATATATATATGTGTGTGTGCGTGTGTGTGTGTTTGTGTGTGTGTGTTTATGACAAAGTGGTAAAGGTTTTCGGTTTTCGTGTGACACGTTTCGTCCTTTAGGACTTCGTCAGACTGAGTTTGTTTAGGTTGTTGCGACTACGCATGTGCACGAATGCGAGATGCTGGGAATTTGTTCTACCCACTTACTCTGTCATAAATGCAATTGAAAAGAATCTAAATTAAACATAAAAACTGTCACAACTATGTCTAAAAGAATAAGACTCAATCAATTCAAAAACAAAACAATAAGCTAAAACTTAAAGGGGCAGTTTACTCACTCACCTGTTTGGTTTGGTTTGGTTTGTTTTACGGTATATCAACACCTCAATGGGTTATTTAATGCCGAAAAGATTTTAAAAATAGATTCGTATGAACGGAATATAGAATATGTATTCTTTGTAAGAAATCCATTTGTGGATCAGGTTTCATTGACATATTTTTGAAAAGAGGGTTTTTTTATCAAAAGTCAAATATATTGCTAGTAATTTATTTTAAATGTATTGCTGGTGATTTTTTTTTTTTAAATATATTAATTATATAATTTTTTTTTTCAAAAACGTATTGCTGGTAATTTTTTTTAATGTATTGATGGTAATAATTTACTATAAAAACCTATTTTTACACATTCATAGTGCTTTAACTCCAGGTTTTTGTTAACTGTTTGCCTATAGCTGGGACCCAACAGGTACTAACACTTGGGTCAGTGTGATCTTTAGAACAACAGCAATTAAAAGGTGGTTCCACGCTCCTGAAAACCTCCTGATCACAGTCCTTGCTGCCGGATGTTGTTTATCGTCATACCCACGCTGCCTCATTGGGTTGAGGGTGCACCCGTCTACAGAGGTGCAGTCGGCGTATTCTGAAGCCCCAGTGGACAGTGCAGGGTCTCATCTGTAATGATTGCCAGAAAGAATATATTGAAGAAACGTCAAGAAGTTTAAATAATAAATTTGAACACGAAAGGAATATTTCACAAAACAGCACATCAAATGCTTCAGTTGCTCACCGCAGACTGACGAAAATTTTCATATAAAAATGCTATTCTAATTAAAAGAGAAACAATTCAGTGAGAAGAAAATGTTTAGAAAGTGATTTAGTCGCTAGTTGATCCACATAAATTTGAGTCCAGGATCTTCGAAGGTTTCACCATTATTGGTTTAGATCTGTTATCACAATGTGAAATATTTAATTACAAAGGTGATGGAAGCAAAAATAAAAAATAATCTAAATGAAATCGGATAGATTTTATACTCAAAACAAATAAAAAAAATAAGTTTAAAATTCCCAGCTTCTTTCGTTCGTGCGCATGTGTACCCGCATCAACGTAAAGATAAATTTAGTCTGATGAAGTCCTACAGAACGAAACGCGTCACAGGAAAACTTTTTATAATTTGTCATACATCTTTCCTTCAAAATTGTTCTACATATATAAAAATAATTATATATTGCTATCCCATATATATATATATATATATATATATATATATATATATATATATATATATATATATATATATATATATAGAGAGAGAGAGAGAGAGATTTTAAGACATTTTTATGTTGGACTTTGTCCATTTCATAATATATATATATATATATATATATATATATATATATACATATAAGTTTGTGTGTGTGTATATGTATATATAGAGAAATACCTCGCATATTTTAAAGGATGACAAAAAGACCAAGGTAAGTGCCATTTAAAAAAATATATTTCAGTGTTGTTTAAACAAAGATATATGGTTTTTATTTATTTGGTTTTAAAAATGAGATCCTCTAAATGGTGGCCTCTGTTCGCCATACACTATTGTAGACGATTTCTAAGGTTTCCTATGATCCGGAAGTTCGAGCGCTTCGGGGTTTTTCCAGGTGGCTTTCTTTTAAGCGCTGAGCCTGACGCCCTGAAATCTTCAATCCATAGCAGTCTTCTTTTTTTACATTGTATGAAATCACGTGGAATGAGCATATTTTGTTTTGGCTTTCGTAGAGTGGTCATTTTACAAGGAATTTACGGCTCGGAGTATAAGTGACTATAGATCTTCTATTAATGTATTAGATCAACTGCTACACTTACTTGACTAACATTTATTTAATTATTTTTTTACGAAAATTTACAACTATCCTGCCGCTCCTGGCTGATTCGGAAGGTTCTTACAACGTTGCAAACACGCTGTGTTTTGTTTGGAGAATATGCTACATTGTAGCGAATTCACTTTAATGTTGCAATCATTTGTTTCGCTGATTGCAAATTGACCACTCATCCCCAATAATTGTCACAAGGTTATGGTAACTTTGCGAATCGATAAAGTTCAAATATTCCGCAATGGTCAATTATATCGGAATTCTTTTCTTCACTTAACAATATGTATAGTAGATTTAAAATTTCATTTGGTATATTTTAATTGAAAATCATTCATTTAGATGATGACTGCACATTTGAATATTTTTCTCGGGAATTTATTATCCATTTACTGTTAATGTAATGTTACAAGGCAACGTAACTGCAACTTTACAAACTAACGTTGCAACGTCTGTGTAACATTGCATGAATGATTGATCTTGGGATTAATAGTGGAGTAGTTTCCCGTTGTCTTCTCAACGGTGATTTTATTGAGCCACAATCATAGTTAGCTGGTCTTTGACTCCGCAAGAGTTCTTCCGCCTTTTGATAGGTCCATTTTTTTCATCTTACCTGGTTGTTAATCCCCCGCCTCACTCACAATAAATTGGAGGGGGCGGTTATTGAAGGTAAGAGAGACAGAGTGAAATAACGAATAACCTGCGTAACGAGCTTGTTTAAATGTTTGGCAGAGACAGCAAAAAGACACATATTATTAAGAGCTACAAAAGTGATGGAGTTGTGGAGAGCCATGATCGCTTTCGTCCTGTAAGGACACAGCACATAGAAGAAACATTGTATCGACTTCATTTTATTAGATGCGATTAAGAGCAAGCCACCCCCGACCCTCGTTTATTAGTTCGCACTTTTTGACTCTTTAAAAGATTTTACAACCTGTCTTTTATGAAGACCTTCCCATTTATTGTATATTGAGAAAAACTCCGATGAACCTCCAAATTATTAAAAAAAAACTCCTTTGTATTCGGCAGCGAAGAGTACAGGTTTTCACAAGATCTTGGCATCACAGACATAAATGGCGATGTACGTTTACTGAAGTGCTTTTAACTTGTTGAGAAATAAATAATCATGATAATAACAACTCTGATTGTCTACTGCGTCAAACATTACTCTCTTATCAGTATAAGGATAAAGAAAAGATAAAAATACAATAGAGTCGTACTCGTTTACATAAGCTGGAAATGAAAGAGATGTCATAGAGTCTTGTGTAGCCTGTTAAAGAACTTGTGCTTAAAAGAGATTTATTGAGTGAATAGGACTAATACGATCCACAGAAAATAGGAAAAGAAAAGATAGAAAGGCAATGGGACTTCAATATGCACAAAAAACGCTTTGTTAAGCAGAGGTTGATAATGATCAGATAAACTAGACTGGATGTTCTCTCCTGTTCGTTGGTGATTTTGTTTGTTTTTCGAAATGTGAGCGAGTGCCATACTTTCCACTTGGGAAAATCTATGCGCGCGCCCATAATAGACGTTTCTCAGGACACACGTCTTTCTTTAGTATTCTTTCGGCAATTGATCTCTATTCATTTTTTTTTCTGTATAACCTTATTGAGGAAAAGAAATATATACAAGGGTGAAGGTGAAAAAATTCTTAGGTCAACCTACTTCCCAAAATCTGAGCAACTGACCGACCTGACCCAACAACTGAAAATCTTCTGGAATCTATTCTTGCACAGGCCTATAATTTTTTGACTCTTATTCGTATATGTGTATATATATATATATATATATATATATATATATATATATATATATATATATATATACATATACATAGAGAGAGAGAGAGAGAGAGAGAGAGAGAGAGAACACAAATAGCATCATCTCCATGCAAAAAAAGGCTAAGAATAATGGAATCCTTATTAATAAAAATAAAAAAAACACTCAATAATATCAACTGTAAACATGGACACAATATCTTAACCGTGTTTTGAAAATGAAAATATTATATAAATACATACATAGAACAAACTATTTCTTGTTAACAGTTAATATATTTCAACCTTGAAAATGGCTAAATGTATAGCCGAAAGCGCTGGAAAGAAAGAAAAATTGGACAGATTTATATAATTTATCATCCGAAGAGAAAAAAAAATTATTAGATCACATGAAAGTGACAAGTGGAAAAACTATTATTAGCCAAGACATTTCGTTCTCTGAGGGGCTTTATCAAGGGACTGCAATGTTTTTGTTGTAACTATAACATAATATATTTTTAATGTAACTATAACAACAAAAACATTTCGATTTCATTTTTGCCTTGAAAAAGTCGGAAGACGAAACGCGTCGGCAAAATGTAAGATTTTTTTCCAATTGTCATTTGATACCAATCTGTCTTGTCCACAGAATTCATCAGGGAATTTAAGTATATTGTCGACATG
Organism: Acanthosepion lycidas; assembly: GCA_963932145.1. Taxonomy (NCBI): domain Eukaryota; kingdom Metazoa; phylum Mollusca; class Cephalopoda; order Sepiida; family Sepiidae; genus Acanthosepion; species Acanthosepion lycidas. Next base: position 45,793,349 of record OZ010598.1, on the reverse strand, counting down.
GAAAAAAAAAAAAAAAAATAATAATAATAATAATAATAATAATAATAATAATAATAATAATAATAATCCCGTACTATAAAAGTAATTTACATTAACCAGAAAAAAAGGCTTAGACAAAAGCGTCTATCTTTTTAAATTTGGATTTTTTACTGTAACTATAACAACAAAAACATTTCGATTTCATTTTTGCCTTGAAAATGTCGGAAGACAAAACGCATCGGCAAAATCAAAGATTTTTTTTCCAATTGTCATTTGATACCAACATATACATATATATATATATATATATATATATATATATATATATATATATATATATATGAAGAAAAATATACGGAAAAAACAAACAAAAATCCTTATATGTAATTATGCTGTTTTAATGTTAAAATAATGTCTTTGTCATGTTGAATTGATAATGTTAATTATATTTTATGAATATGTCCTGAAGATGGTTTATTAGACCGAAACGTCCTACGTTGGCATTATATTAACATTAAAACAGCATAATTGCATATAAGGATTTTTGTTTGTTTTTTCCGTATATTTTTCTTCATACTGTCGGATCTATATCCATATATTTGCTTACATATATATATATATATATATATATATATATATATATATATATATATATATATATATGTGATTAAAACATAGTTATGCGTAAAATAACCCAGTAATAGATATTATGTAAAAGTGAAAAGTGAGATCAATACCGAGAGGTGACAATCTTTTTCATGCCTGAATGCAATCCTCTGCTATGCCTGAAGATTGCGTTCAAGCATGAAAGAGACTGTTACCACCTGGTTTTAATCTCAGTGCCCACTGAATATATATATATATATATATATATATATATATATATATATATATATATATATATATATATATATATATATGCACACACGCTATATATATATATATATATATATATATATATATATATATATATATATATATATGTAAAAGCGAAAATTAAAGACAACCCTCAGCGGCGCCAGTGAGTTTAATGCTTATACTCACTCGTCAGGACATATGTATTGTGTTTTTTGCTCGACTATTTATATATACAGTTCAGTGATGGGTAGTCTGTTGTATTAGTCTAACGGTTGTTTTAGTCAGCGATAATGTTTCAAACTTTTAGGGGCTACTGGGTGAAAATAATTATGGAAACGGATACAGTTTTTAGGCTATTTATAGTGTTGTTTATAAAGTTTTTTATTTAATATTTATCATATTATTGTTGGCTTTTGTTATTACGTTTCCTTGTGTGCACTCGTGGTTTGTTAATTTCTTTATTAAATTATTTACATATTTATTAGTTTGGATTAATTTATTTTACATATATTTGTTTTTTTTTTATTTGTGTATTTAATTTTGTTTATTTTTGTTCGTCTTTAATTTTTGTAACGTAGCCAAAATTTGTTTTCGTGTCCATAATATATATATATATATATATATATATATATATATATATATATATATGCAGAGATGGATACATTGTCGTCGTTTTATATTTTGCGCGTTGTTTGTTTTTGATTTTGTCGACTGAGTATAGTAGGGTCAGTTTAGTACCTTTTGTTAGAAAAAGGACACCATGACGCAATTCACTCCGTCAGAAATTTGGAAACGGTATTTTGTAGTCCTTGGCATTCGCTCCAATACGAACATTTCAGAGGGTCTGTGTCTCAATCTGAGCACAGGGCAGATGATTCTAAAAGACTTGGATGGGTCTAATGGTGATCATAAAGGTGTTTGGAGTGATCACTAGTGATTGCGACATTAGGCCTCCATTCATCTTCCCATATGGTCTCAGCCTCAACAGGGAGTTACTTGAGGAGGTAGTGCTTGCCTGGGTCAAGAGTGTGGCTGCTGGAAGAAACTGTCTTGCAACACGATTCTGCACCATGCTACAAAAGCAAGTGAACCCAGTCATGGTTGTCAGACGATATATGCGATCACATCACCCCTTACATCTGGTCACTTAACTCCGCAAACTGTATTCCCTTTATTATTATATGTGGGTCACAGTTGATTGAGAGACGAACAAAAACCCTTGTGATAAGCTGAAAGCAAGTATTATGGCAGTATTCACCAATTTAAACAAGAAGAACGTTCAGAAGAGTTGCAAAAGATTCCGAAGTCGTCTGGAGGCAGCGGTTGAGACCCATGCCGATTTTATTGAGTAAATTTACTGTTTACTATTTTAAGATATTGTGGTAAATACATTTTGTAAATATATCTGTTAGTGAGATGTCAGTGTTAATTTCATTTTTGCGTAATTTAGACGACAATTTATTCATCGCCCCCTGTACACATATTCATACATATCTTGTTAAATTTAGGCAAAAACGAAAAAAAGAAAAAGAAATTAA
>OZ010598.1:45783474-45788474 GCA_963932145.1 Acanthosepion lycidas | reverse complement strand
GAGTACTTGCGTATTTAAGGAAGACATAATACTATTTATAATTTTAAAAAACAAGGATCATAACATTCATCGAGTGATTGGTAGATTAATGCACCTTTAAAATTTTGTTAGCGAAGGGATTTCGCCATTTTATATCACTTGTTACTTATTTTAATATTCGCCCATCGAAAAGACATTCAGAATAATAATGTGTTTTATTAATGAAGAATTACTTTGATATAAAGAGGAGGGTAAGAAATAAAGCAATCCCCGGATAATAGTTTACATCGAGGAACTTTGAGGATACAGTATACTTTTATATAGTTTAAATTCCCCGACTCTCCCTCTTACTCTCGCTCTCTCTCTCTCTCTCTCTCTCTATATATATATATATATATATATATATATATATATATATATATAGAGAGAGAGAGAGAGGGTGGGGAGGGAGGATGTATCAAAAATACCTTTTCAAACTTTGGGGCGGGTTCCTGACGCCAAAAGGTAAAATGTCCATATAATCTTATGGACCAAAGACCATCTTAACAGAGCAACTCATAACACATGTTCAAAATTTCCCGCGCTTGCTTCTACACACGCATGCACCGTCGGCTCATTGACTGGTGAACCATTCCAAGTACTCCCACAAGGTCTCAATGGTTTTGCATGACCCCATCACACGTTGATGAAACGTCTCTGCATTTTTAGTGTTTGCCCTCATAAACCAATTGTTTTAGGCGGCACCACAGTTAAAAATCCAAAGGATTAAGTTCGGGGGAACATGCAGGCTACGGGACCGGTCTTCCTTTACCGATTCATCTTTCATGGTAGATGTCAACCAGTGCATTGCGAACAATGTGACTAAGATGTGCTGGAAACCCATCATACATGAACCATATGCCTCTTCGTATTATCAGGTCGACATTTTCTAGCAGATCTGGAAGTGTGTTCGTAATAAAGTCTCCGTAGACAGCTCCTGTAAGACATACTGGGAGAACATATAGACCTACCAGTCAGTCACCTACAATTCTTGCCCACACATAAATCGTAAACTGATGCCGGTGTCTTACCTGTATTTTACCGCGGAGATTCCGATCCGTCTACAAATGTTGGTTGTGTAAATTTGTTACTCCATCTCTTCCATCTGTAAACAAGACTGAAGAGATATAAAACGGATCGGCAGGTTGTGCAATAACCATCGGCAAACGTTCTCCCGTAGTGAGTGATCAGAAGGTGAAAGACCCTGCACACGTTGCAAATGGTTCGGTTACAGGAGCTGCTGTTGAAGTACCCTGCATACGGTACTATGTGATGTACGACATGCTAGAGCCACTTGACGTGTGCTGCTAACTGGGTTATCTCCGGCAGCCATGTGTTTTTCGTGTTCAGTTGAACGAGCGGTTCTGTGTCTTCCTCGATCCATAGTTTGTTATGCTACGGATACTGTCTCAGCAACGCGACGATAAACAGCAGCAAAGGTTGAAGGATTCAGCTGCCTTTGGTTAGGAAACGCAATCTGATACAGCCGTGCAGCCGTGCAGCTTCGCGTCCATTACCATTCGCACGGCCGTGTGTAAAAATCATATGTGCATGCACACGAGATGAAAATCTTGCTATTGGTAAACGGAACACTTGTCATTTAACTCACTACTACTAACCATAAGTGTACACGAATGACAAATGTGACATCGTCTACATGGCAGCACAGCACCATCTACCGTAAACTTCATTTATACTTAATAATTCAAAACCGAAGGATTTGCAGACATGTTTAGATTAACTTTTCTCCTTTTTTGTATTAAGAACCCTCCCCAAAGTTTGTAAAAGTATTTTTGACACCCCCTATATATATATATATATATATATATATATTGAATTAATACAACTAAAAGGTTTGTCACTGAGCTGATAGATGTTACCTTCAGCATCCCGACTTCAGAGTTTCGTAGACGGACCCATCTGTTCACAAGTCAGGGGTGTGAGCAATTGACATCATATACTTTCTGATTTTTCTTTATCATAAGCACTGGTGCATTTTTCTTCATGGTGTATGTACGCTTGTGTGTGTTCGCGCGCGTTTACGCCCCCCCCCCCGGCCCTCAAGACGCGTGTCTGCATAAGTGTAGGGTGTCGTGATTATTTGTCCATTTTGTCGTTTTGACGTTTTTTGTTTTTTTTTCATTTTACATTTACTTATTAACCATCTCTCTCTTTTTTTCTTTTTCCTCTTTTACCATTTCACTTCCGATTTTTCAAGACAGGCTGTCGTTGTTAAACTTTGAACATTCTATTTTTTTCGTGAGTTAGGGGAATTGCATTTCTTTTTTTACATAAATAATTAATTTCAATGTTTCAATTATAAAGTAAATATTTATATATGTTTATCACTTTAAACGTTGTTTCTAATCGATACTCGTATTTCTGTAGACGCTCTGTTTATTTATAAAACAGAATATTTATTTTCGTCTACTGGCTTAAATATCGACAAATATTATAAAAAAAATTAAGCGCTCCTCGAAAATTTCGTTTTAAGGACACTATTCAGTTTTACCTATCGGTTAAGCTCTCTGTAGCTCAGTTAGTCTAGAGCACGTCGGGTCTAATGACGGTCTCCTCTACGCAGGTTCGATTCTTACCAGAGCGCGTATATTGCCCCATAAGTAGTCTTCTCCAGTATTCAAACGGATATATCATTTTTTCACATTTTAATTCCGATATGTTGCATTGTCTGCCTTCTCTCCCTTCTCGGGGTCTATCAGTAATTCTTCAGGCCCCCAACGCTGCATCCGAAACTGAATGATGTTTAGTGAAATACGCTTAGTATCAATAGAATCACATCAAATTTGGGACCAAACTTGTTAAGTACACTTCAATGAAAAATGTATAAATAAAAGACACAAAATCTCATGCGATATGCAAAATGCAAGAATTAAATGTGAACTCGCGGCATGATGGGTCCCAGTTGTAAATGTCATGGGTGGTCAGACTAAAGAATGTAGCTCGTCAGAACACATGCTATAGAAATAAAAATAGAACAGCGAGAGGCTTACGACGAACCGTCTTTGAGAAAGTGGTCGTAGGGTGGAAAATAATTAATCACCGACAAGGCCGCGCAGACTCTTTTGATCAAGGCAGGCGAGTGATGTCTTGGCATATCCAGACAAGATATGGCAACAATGCTCCATTTTTGGTCTGATCTGACTCTTGTAAAAATAGAGTATAAGCAGGGTGAGTCAGATACTTACTAGAACGCTAAAATGAACAGACCATTTTTTCAGCATCTTTAGCAATAGATCGGATGTATACGTTTTATTTGAGGTCTTTGAGAGAACACCCATCCATTATGATAGGTGAATGTTCAGGGTATTGAATTTTACAAACCAGTTTTTACCCCATATAGCCACCTGGGCGTTGTTAGAAGAGAGATGACCTGCAAGGTTCTGGTCTTTCAGATTTTTGGAAGTGCGCCTATTAATTGTATCATCGGCATAGATACTCACTCGGACCATTAATATACAATAGAAAGACGGTAGGACCGAGGAGCGAAAGCTACGAAACATCGTTATGGGGTTTTATGAACTTCCGATGTCTGGCCGTTAACAATGACCTTATGAGACCTACCTGTTAGGAAGGACTTGATATTGAGAGATCCTTTCCAGAGATTCCATAGCTGGGGAGTTTATGTAGCAGCCGCCGATGCCACACCTTGTCAAAAGCGTTTAATATATCTCGGGTAATGGTCTTCGTGATGGATTTATTGCCTAATAACGCCTCGCTGATTCTGTGAGTAACGACTGTTGATATCGGCTTTGGATCTAACAGGGAAAAATCCATACTGGTTATCGCTCAATCCGTTGTTACTGTTGAGGTATTCACCAACATTTTCATTGATTATAGATGAGAAGAGTTTGTGATGACATTAAGGTGGCTAATGGATCGATATTGAGACCTATACCTTCCATAGACTTGAGAAGCATCTCTCCTTTAGGTAGTAATTGAATAGTTTTGCCAGAATTGGTGATAACTCTGGGCAGATATTCTTAAGAACAACTATGTTTTGATCTTCTGTCCTGTTCCTACATGCAGGCAATTCGTAGCTTTTAAATGAAAAAAGCCTGCGACGGTGTGAAGTCGGTAAATATACGTAGCGCATCCGGCTTTGAGGGTGAGATTAAAATTTTGTAACTGTTCTTATCGACTTTTCCATGTTCCTGTCTATTTCCCTATTATACAGAAATGTTGTTTAAACGCCATAACTACTAGAAGAGTTCTCTGACCTTGTTTTAATTGGATCCCAAACCCAGTAAAGAAAAGAAAAACAAACGTTTAACCGTATAGTGAAGCTTTATTTAATGCAATTTGTCTACTGCTTGTAAGTAATGTTCAAACATTTCTTTTATATATCGAGTAATTCAATGATAAGGCATCTATGGTTACCTTAAACACATACCTCGCTCAATTTTATTCAGTCGAAGGTAACGTGCAAAAATGGAGAGTATTTTTTTCTTAAAGAACATTTGTTCTAAATTACCAAACAGTAGTTTTCATAATCCTTGCAAAAAGAAATATTTGTGTAAATCCGCCTGGAGACATGGGGAAATAATAAAATAAATTTTTCGGTCCCTGATATTCTCGTCGTCAAAGAAGTCTGCAGGGCCGTGAAAAAGATGTCGAATAAAGTTTTTTCAGTCAGATTTCACTCAGATTTCAAATACTTGTCCATGATTGCATTTAAAATATTGCAAAGAAAAACAAACGAAATTTTAATCTCAGAGTGAAGCATTTTTAATACAACCTGATTATTTCACATGATTACGATTTGACCATTTCTTTTATTGTTGAGTAAGTAGAGGGAGACAGCATTATGAAGTGAAATTTGCTTATGCAGTGAAATTTTTACAAGCAATGCATTTTCATTTCTTATATCTTGAAAGTATGTATTTATCAAGAGATTGCTTCATATTCTTTAACAAAAATGTTAAACAGCTTCCTTATTTTATTTTATTTTTTTATGCTGTACT
>OZ010598.1:45760974-45780974 GCA_963932145.1 Acanthosepion lycidas | reverse complement strand
GTCGTTTTTTGACGTTAAAAAATACGTCAAAAAACGACATTATTACGTCATTATTTTTGCTCCAACCTAATAGTATTTAATATGTAAATAGTTTGATTAATTTATTTTTAAACGATTTTTGTTAAATATTTTTCTCTTAGTTTTTAAAGTTGTAAATAGTCTGTCATTTTAATCACTCTATTGTCAAGTGTAGTTTAGAAAAGAAAAGAAAATAAGAATAAGAACAAAGAAAAAGAAAAAGACCAAACAAATAAGTTATTTTATAAAAGTTAAAAGGGGAGGTTTTCTTCTATTCTTCCAAAAAAACACCCTATCTTGGCCGCATGTAGGAAGATCACTACAACCATGCATACCTAATTTATAACATCGAATAGCCCAATTGAAGTCTTGATTGGTTGTCTTTTGCTGGGGCAACTTCTATAATTCACGTCCTAAAGCTAGTAGCAAATTTTTTTCTAAGTGCTGGCCGAATACTGATCATATTCGGTCGGGTCGCCCATCGAAGAAGTCTGTTGTTTATTTAGACCCGAAAATTCTAGTGATATGGGAGCAACAACACTGACGACGCATCTAGATTTGGCATTTATTTTAATAACATTCATAAATTGGCTTGTTATTGTCAAGGAAAGTTTTACAAATAGATGCCAACTTGTTGAAGGCCAAGTAAAATGCAAATTTCAACCACTTTTCTGCACTATATATTCCTCGAGACAATATTCCTAAACAGAACTATTTTTTTTATATGAAAATCAAAACAATCCTCGAATAAAAGAACATTAATGAAGGACAGTTAATTAATGAAATATATTGTTTTAAAATCAATATGCTAATTAGTCAAACGTGAAGAGTGATATTACCAAGATTATAAATATGGGATCTTGTAATGTTAAATAGTTTTATCAAACATCTGGGCTAATTTTGCGCAGTTCTACTAAGCTGAAAAAAATCATCGAATTATTTGCACGTATGTTCCCAGGTGTATCATACGTATGATACATATATATATATATGATACATACATACATACATACATATACATATATATATATATATATATATATATATATATATATATATATATATATGTGTGTGTGTGTGTGTGTGTGTGTGTGTGATACGTATAATATATATCATTTAAGACCACTAGAATATTTTTCAGAATTTTTTCTACTGTTCATAGTTTTTTAAAAGTGTTTTCTTCCTCTTTTAGCCATTTCCTTGCAAGATGTAGGCCAATATGTTTCTCCACATCTTCCTCTTATTATTAGATCCCATATGTGTACTCTTTCTGGGCGAACGTAGGAAATGTTTAGATCTTTTTAACATACGCATATATATATATATATATATATATATATATATATATATATATATATATATATATATATATATTGATTTACTAAGCATAGCTTAGATATGGCACCAGGCCGAGATTAAGGGGCACCAAATGAGGATCGAAGTCACTACTCAGTCGTAATCGATCAGACAAGCATACGCATATATATATATATATATATATATATATATATATATATATATATATATATATATATATATATATATATATGTATGTATGTGTGTGTGTGTGTGTGTGTTTTGGCATGATATATTTAGGGAAAATCCACACATCACAACCAAAAACGTAAAAATTATAGACTCAGCTTTATGTGACATTCTTACTAACCATGAATAAACATTTACAGTATTAGCACAAATTATACTACTGGTACTTTTAAAAAAAATAGAAGTGTGGTTAGGTTTAATTCCCAGGACAAGAAGAATTGGAAAAGAAGAATTTTAGCACATTTCATTATGCATTTATTGAAAATTCTTTTCGCTGTTTTATCAGGGAGCAACATCTGCACATACCGTAAATTCATAATAAATCATAATAATTCATTTAGCTTCTTTCATCAAAGAAATGTACTGGCATCAGAAAACTCTGGTAAATATGGTAATAGACAAAAAATCCCAGAAATATGGTACTTTTTGGCAAATGAAATCCTATAACATACATGCAGAAAAAACAAATTCCAATACCTGTATATCAGCAAAAACACACAAAGCAAGCACCAATATGCCAGTCAAAGCAATTATTTACTATCGCATTGTAATTCCTTCATAAATTTGTAGACTTCAGGGACGACCAGCCATGGGAAGAATATGATAATGCTTTTGGAATAGAAAACGTCTGAGCTACCTAATTGGTAATCGATCTTCAACTGAGAATATAAAAAATATATACGTTTCTATTGTACGACTTCGTTTATTTTATACATACAAATATGGTATCTGCCAGCCTATTGGACGCACCCAGATTCTGGCATGGAATGTTCAGGTAAAAAAATGGACACGTCACAATGAAAAAAAGATCAAAATTGTGACCTTAACTTTATATGACATTCTCAATAACCCTGAAGAAACACAAATTATACTACTGGTACTTTTCTTTAAAAGAAATGAGGTAAGCTTTACTTACCGGGAAATTTTTTAGAAAAGAAGAATTTTAATACATTTCATCATACATTTATTGAAAATTGTTTTAGCTGTTTTTTCAGGGTGCAACATCTGAACATTCATAATAGCTACAAAGAAATCTACTGTTATCAGTGAACTCTGGTACATATGGTAATAGGCAAAAAACACCCTCAGAAATATGGTACGTTTTGGCAAATTAAATCCCATTTCATACATGCAGAAAGGCAGATTCTGATACCGTTATATCAGCAGAAATACACAAAGCAAGCAGCAATATAACAGTCAATGCAAATAGTTCTGCAAAATCTGGTATTTCTACAAAACAAGCAGCAAATTATTTTGCAATTCCATAAATTTTCTAATTTCTTTTTCCTGGGTAAATTTTTGTTGATATCGGGTTCTACTATTAGGTTGGTGCAAAAATAATGACGTAATAATGTCGTTTTTTATGTTAAAAAATACGTCAAAAAACGACATTATTACGTCATTATTTTTGCACCAACCTAATAGAAGTCCTAGTTTCAGAGTTAAGCTTTATACGCGCACTGATTCCTGGCGAACCCCACCTTTTCGTGGTCCTTATGTCCCTCTCATACATGAAACTGATGTATTGGACGCAGGGTAATTTTTTGATGTATTAAAAAGTTCACACATCCAATAGGCCGGCATATTATACATAACAGTAAAAAATATCCAAATCGTGTATCAGCATAATTGTCCAGCTCAAAAATGTTTAATATCTAGAAAAAACACTAAAGTGAGTTTCTTTTGCCAGGTTTTCAGAAAAGACGTTTACCCTCTTGACACTATTTGTCACAAAAATCACTAAAAACGCTTTGAGTTATCCAGCTAGGAAGAGAACATGTTTTGTGTCAGTCTCGCTGTCTTCCCAAATGAGCAATGGTGAAAGGAAATAAGATCATTCTGGCCTTCAGTAATGGTACCAACATTCATACTCGGCTTCCATCTTCAAAGTCCATTCAAGAACAATCAAGAGAAAGGTCAAGAAGTCTAAGAAAAAGGAAAAGTAGAGAGCAAAACTGGATCAGGGGGTCACAAGTGCTAAAGAGATCAATTAGAAAAGATACAACTCAATTCATAAGCCGTTTGGCCCGTGATAGAGGAGTTTCCGCTATGAAAGTCAAAAGAGCAGTGAAAAAAAGACTTGAAAATGAAATCGTACGTGAAACCTGTGAGTTACATTGTTACTCCAGGACAAAAATTAGAAGGTTAGAGAGGGTGAAGATCATCTTGAATAATATTAAAATGATCATGGAATAATATATATATATATTTGAACTTTACTTCAACCCTTCATGAGCTATGATTAATTAATGATGAACATGTCATTTTCGTTTCTGATCGATTTCATCATGATCCTTCTGTTAAGCTTGGAGAGTAATTATACATTCATATTGCTCAAAGTAGAGTCCAATAGGGTTATAAAAACCTCGGAGAATTCCACTAAGATAACTTTAATCATTTCTAAGATACAACGATTCAAAGTTTAATCTAACAAATGAACAATTTACTGTTATACCCGATATATATATATATATATATATATATATATATATATATATATATATATATATATATATATATATTATACTATTTAAGAGAACGAAAGTATTTTGACAAGGTTTCTTTTAATTTTTATTTTCTTACAAATGTTTTGCTTCTATGTGCCCTATATACCATGTCCCTCCAAGACATAGACTGTCATGGCTCTCCACAATTTCCTCTTCTTTGTAACTAAGAATATTTGTTTCCTTACTAAACCTTCCAGCCCCTGTTCTACAATCCACTTATACATGTAGGTATGTTACTCGCTGTTTCTCTCTGCCCTACTTGCTTTCAATATATCCTGTGAGTGTTTAATTCTCCAAACACTCTGAAATAGAAATGTCAAATGTCTCTTTCTAAGTATAAGCGTTCTTTTATTATCCATTTTCTTTAAAACATCCTTGTTGCTCACATACTCCTTCGAGAGTATTCTAAGTATCCTCCTGTAGAACCATATTCATGCTGTCTAAAGACGCTTCATCAACTGTGAGAAAATACACTGCCGTATTATGTGGCAGTTCAGTAATCTTTACTTGGTTTCTAACGAAAATTTCCTGATTGTTAATACTTTGTCTCGCTTTTGTTAAAAAAAAAAGATGTTCGTTTTTCCAGTGAGCATGCGTATATCTGTCTCATGTTTTCTGTCGTCTGCTAAAAGACTCCCGATGGAGTTAAATTTCATTACCTGCTTCATTTTGACGCCTTCAATTCGTACCTCGCATTTAGGCTTGTCCCTCTTGCTAACGAGAATATCTTTTTACAATTCATGGTAAATAATTTCTTCCCGCCTTCCTTCATTGCCATCTCTAGAAGTTCTTGCATTTTTTATGCGTCTGCCTTAACACGATGTCATTTATGTTTCCTATGTTATTAAGAAATAAAACTGAAATTACTTACATTATTTACATTATTCGAGCTGTTGCCATCATCTTCATTGCCATATTCACAACGTTTCGGTCGTTGTACGCTTCCGGCCTTCTTATTTCGTCCACCGAGGTAGATTGTTCTAGTTCCACATGCCATTCCTCTTCTGGATGTCTCAGTTATTTCACTTTAACTCAACTCTCCAAGTTTGGTTCACCACTGCTGTGGCCTGGTATTGAACTCACAACTCTTTAGGTCTCGTCACTAGATCTAACCAACGTCTATCCACTGGGCCATTTGTCCTTGAGGATATTTGTGTACGAATTTTTGGGAACCTGGTGGACGAAATAAATGGTTCCAATCAACTGAAGAAGGCCGGAGCGTACAACAGCCGAAACGTTGTGAATATGGCAATGAAGATGAGGATAACAGTCCGAATAATGTAAATAATGTAAGTAATCATAATACATAATCTGAAAGATATAGACAAATAAAACTGAGATTATCATCACACTTGCCGCCTGACAAATAATAAATCCTGGTAGAACTTCTTTGGCTATATTCAGGAATAAAGTTTTTTTTTCCCAGTAGGATTAGACGTGTATTTTCTTTGGTCTTTTATTTCTAAAGACCGTAAGTCGTCAAAATTTATTAAAAGTGATATTATTTATTTATTTTATTAATTTTTTTCTTCTTTTTCTCGTCTATTTTGTTGCTTTAAAACAGGAGTCACTAAACTGCGCCGCGTGGGCCGGATCCGGCACACGATGTCAGTTCATCCGACACCACACTGTGCTACAAATGAGCTTTAACATAATTATTTATACGAAATTACAATAGACTGTAGTTAAACTTACAATGTAGAAAAATATTAAAATAAATCTAAGTAAAAATGCCAAAATCTTGCCAATCTGATTTTTGCATTTGACAGTAATATAAGTTTTAGGAAAATCCGTGAAATAAAAAAAATCGACGTCTTTTTGATAGCAAAGCACTTTTTTTTAAGTACCCGCAAATACAGCGTGCCAACTATTAGGTTGGTGCAAAAATAATGACGTAACAATGTCGTTTTAGACGTTAAAACATACGTCAAAAAACGACATTATTACGTCATTATTTTTGCACCAACCTGAGTAAGTAATAATTTTTCAACGTTGACTTTTACCATCTATCAACTTTCAAACACGAATCCCGCACCACCTCAAGTAACAACTAACTTTATGCTTTGAATTTTATTTTGTGTCAACAATTTAACTTTATTTCTATATATGACAATACTCTAAAGAATATTGAACAATTTTTCCTGAACGAAAATCAGCATGTAAAATATTGAAAAAATTCTGATTTTGTTTGCATAAAATTTACCCTCACTGACGTCATCCCCTTATACCCTAAAACCCCTAAGGCCACAAATATATATAAAATTAAATTAAACTAGCAGCATTGCCCGGCGTTGCTCGTACTTGATTCAAAAATCGTACGACTCATACAGCAATCGCTATCACTTGACTTAGGATATTTTTGCTCTTCTTTGCCTTTAATGGAGTGCCCTTAACCGTGCTGATGTTGCTACATGTCTTACTTCTTGCCTATCTCACACTGCGAATTTTTTCTAAGCTCTATACTAAACATTAAATCTGTTACGAAAAAAGAACTAAACAAAATGAACACAAAACGATCAGCTTTAAAAAAAAGGACTCGTAACTGGAAAAACCGAATGAAAAAAGAATATTAACAACAAATACTTTTTCACACCCAACCCACTTCTGCGGAATCAGAATCAACGTTGAGTTTAAGCAAGCGAATGAGCCAATTGGAGTAAAGTGCCATGCAGATTTAAATTTTTCCAACTTGTGACGAATGTAGCTATCGATTTTTTATGCTAGTTAAAATTCGTGTCAGTCAGCTGTTGGCTCTCACGCTGGCCAATAGAATCTTCCTGCCTATTCGTGGCAGCCAGCTATAGGCTCTCAATCTGGCCAGTACAAAATGGCAGCAAACTACATGAAAACTGCCGTAGAAGCAGGAAAAATCGATTATTTCCACTATCGATGGGAGTTGAGAAATGCAAAGTGGGTCTTGGCCTTACCGCTAACTTGGTGCATATGCATGTAAATTTTAGTGTAAATCCGTCGAAAATTGCGGCCGTGCATTCGTTACACACACATACACACACACACACACATCCTGCCTTTTATAGATAGAGATAAAATGGCTACTAAGAAAAGAAAAGTAGATACTGAGTGTCGCCTTTTCAATGAATAGTGGGGAGACAACCAACCAGAAAGCTAGTTGCTGTTTTGAAAGAGTACATACCATCTTCGGCGTCTCTCTGAAACGAAGTATCTGTCAATATATTCGAAGTTTTCTGGAAATTTGCTTTCTAATAAATTTGAGTTCATTCAAAGTAGGTTTGAATCTCAAAGGTATCTCTTCGCGAGAATGTTTGCTGAAATGAATCTGTCGTTCGTACGAGTTACAAAATAGCGAAGATGATGTCAGAGCGAATAAAATCGTTTACTGACGGCAACTTCATCAAAGAGTCTATGATGGAAGCAGCAAAAGACTTGTGTGCCGAGAAAGCCGATTTATTTGGATGTATCAGCCTTTCAGTAAGTTCATTTGTACGGCGAACAGAACTTGGAAAGAATATAGTGCTACAATACGTGAAAAATCTAAGAAATTCTCGTGGTATTCTCTGGCGCTAGATGAGTCTATGGATCTCTCGAGTACGTCACAACTTCTTGTGTTCATTCAGTTGATATCCATTTGCAGCATGCATGGAATAACAACTGAAGACATTTTCATAGAAGTGCTGAAAACTTTGCGAGGCTATAAGCTTCGGTGGAATCAGCTTCGATGGTGGAGGAAAATGAATCGCTGGCGGAAAATGAATCGCTGGAGGAAAGAAGGGTATGATAGAATAGATCAGAACCAAGATGGAAGATCTTTAACTCCCGGACGTTCTGTTTATACACTGCATTATACATCAGCAAGCACTGTGTGGAAAAGATTTAAATATTTCCAGCAGACGGAATCCAGTCGTTTCGCCGTTGAACTTTAATCGGTGTCATGTACTTAAATCACCGCAAATTCCAGGCTTTTCTTAAAGAAATTGATTCTGAATTCTGAATGACTTGCATTGTCACACTGCAGTGATGTGGCTCAGTTGCGGTAAAGTCCTGTTACGTTTTTATAAACTCCGAAGAGAAATAGATAGTTTTCTAACCGGAAAAGATAGAGCTGATCCACTTCTGTCAGATCCTAGCTGGCTATCAAAGCAGTCATTTGGGGCTGACGTCACGTACCACATGAATGAATTGAACTTGAAACTACAGGGAAACGATAACCTAATCTGTAACCTTTACAGAATCATCAATGGATTTCTAAGAAAGGTATCGTTGAAGCACAACTGGAAAAAATGTCTTTCATTTTCACCGTTTCAAAGAGTTTTGCACTGGAATACCAGATATCAACTTCGAATTTCCGAAGATTATTCGCGAGCTTATTTGGCAGAGATTTTCAGATCTCGAGAGAATTGAGAGTGACATTCTTTTGTTCCAGAATCTGTGAGATTGTAACCTCGATGATGTGCCAGTTGAACTACAGCTGGAACTCACCGATTTGCAAGAAGGTAACTTGTTGAAAGAGAAGCACAAAGGAGGAAAACGCCTTGAATTTTTATCGCTGCTTACCTAATGATGAATTTTCAAAGTTGAAGAAATTTGCATCTGATGAGGCTTGACTGATAATCATTTGGAAGCAATTCTCTTAATTGGATGTAGAAATTCCAAAGCAAATATTGATTATATCTTAAAAGGTAAATGCCAGTTTCACAAATCTCACCCTTTTTGCTGCTTAGTTTGTGAGATTCGAATACGTACGCACTGTGTGGGATATAACTATTTTATTGCTAATGTCGTCTTCTTTGATAACTGTTGAGGGGTTCTCCCCTTTTTACACAAATGGACTCACCCAGGGTATACATATACTACTGCTAGTAAATACCCAGGAGAAGAACGAGAAAGAACGACGAACGAGATCGAACGTAATGAGCAAGAGTCACAGTGAGCAAGCACGTAGACTCAGTAAGAAGTCATACAGTGATACGTCGATACCAAAGACTATATATATATTTTGCTACTAACCCGCATTCTTAGAACTACTAACCTGTATTACCAGTTTGTATTATTGTATTAATACATTTATTTTCCTATATTCCTTCTTGGCGTTTGTTATTTATTGCTACCGGATTTCATCCCGGAATCCACAATAACTTTTTGGTAAAAAAAAATTTTTGTTATCTTTTATGTTTTGTGTATTCAGTGTATTGTATTGAACAAAATGGTTATCCTTCCCGCGATCGCCATTCTCTTAGTTATCTGGCCTTCTGTGAAAAAGTTTGGTAACCCCTGCGCTAAACGATTAGATACAATAATAAATAGCCCATAAATCCAATTAGGACTTCGGTTCTTCTCAGGATCACCTCACTTAAAGGTTAAATAAATCCTGTTGGAAGATACATGCTTGTCTTATGCCCCTTTCTATATTTAGATATTTAATGAGTTCATTTTTTATTTGTCTAGAGTTTGTTCACAGCATAAGTTTTGAATAATTCTAACATCCTTCCCAAATAAATTAAGCTTCCCTAGCAGTTCAAACAGTTCTTTGTATCCTACCTTATCAAACGCATTTACGTAATCTATAAAACATAAGCATTCATCCGTATTGGTCTCACTGATTTTTGTGCATTAATATCACATTACTTGTTCCAGTGTCTTTAACTTAACCACACTTTCTTTGTCCTGTTAACGCTCTAAATCTGCTATGCGCTCTATTCATCAGAATTCGTACGATACGTTTCGTTATGCGGCTTAGACTGATTGTCTTCATTAACTTTGTGGAACCGGCTCCCGAGAGGATGCTTCCCAGATCACTACAAGCTTAACCTGTTCAAGTCTAGGGTCGACCGATATTTTCCCCAGATATCCGCATAAACTGTAGTGACTCTTGGTCCTTGTTCAAGGTGGAAATCATTCTAAAAAATCGTTTATATTTATTGCTTCTTTGGGAATTGTAGTAGTATTTTTGAAAGTAAATTGAATCTTTTTTCATATAGCAATGATACAAGCGATAGTTAGTAAATTGAATCTTTTTTCATATAGCAATGGTACAACCCTACACGCAAGCCGTTAGTGGCCCGCAGTCTTCCGGTCCGCCAATAGCAACATTGCCGAGACGAACCCGCCGGCGGTCCTAGACCGGGCCATCAGAGATAAACGCTAATGGAATTCCACCCTATGGCAGATTGGTAGGTTGCGTATAGGAAAGTGATTTATACTCCAATTTTGTTTTCTTTTTAGGACTTTTTTGCATTCTGTAAACGTTGTGTAATCAGTAAACTTCTAACAAGTTATTTTTTTATCGAATTCGCCTCATAAAAGGCAGTAAAGCCATTAAGACACAAGGAGTTACTGAGTGTGCGAGAATTAAAAAAAACACAAACATTATTGAGGAGCGAGAACAATAGAAGAGTAATCCTGAAGACAGTAGATAGGGATTGACAGTGCATTTAAATTTTCGAAGATAAAACTTATCTAAAAAAAACTAAAAGCCGGAAGAGAATTCCACAGGCGAAAAGTGCGAGAAAAGAAAGTGTTAGCATAGAACTTACGGTACATTTAGCCATTTCAACAGTAAAATGATGAAATCTTGTTGCTAATCTAATACTGCGCTTAAATTCTGAAAGTCTAGACTCCCATCGCGTGGAGTTCATCCGAACAATTAGCATGAAAGTATTTATAGAAAAGGCACAGGGAAGCAATTTTACAGCGGTGGGGAAGTGACTGAAGCTGAGATGCCATGTCAGAACCATTAATATTACGGATTCTTTTTTGAATTTTATCAAGAATATCTAAATATAAAACAGGAGTACCGGACCATTTTTTAAGCGCACGTCGTTTATTCTTGGGGTCCTGCGTAATATGGACCACGCCTTACTGATTAAGCTGAAAAGCTAACAAAATTATTTCATTCAAATTTAGTCTTAAAGATGTATTCTTCATTATCAAAATTTTACTACAAACGATATTGTTTATTTCCTCCTGGAAGTAGTTGGGCTTACAGCCAAATCATTTTGAAACACCAGTTCTCGGACTATCACCGAAGTTGAGTTTGGTTAGTAACTAGATGGGTGACCACTTAGAAATACCAGGTGATGTAAGCTTGGATATACGGATGGTGTAATACACAATGGCTCGGAATTGTTAGTCGGAGAGCCGAGTTTCAATTTTAGTTGAGTTCGATATACTCACACTTAAATACCCTTGGGGTTATGAATCTACCACTTCTGCTACCAACTGTAGGTTAATTAGTAAGATTGTATTACTACGACTATAATTATCTCCCCACCCAATCCACACACACAAAAATGCGTTCAAAATATAGGATTTCGATATTAAATAATCCATAGAGGTTGATATGCCGTTAAACAAAATCAAGCAAGCAACCTGGTAGTCGTTAACGTAATAGCCTTAAGTTGTCAAAATTGCTTAAATGTGATATTATTATTTTCATTTAATTTTGTTTTTCTTTCCATCTTTACTTTTCTTGCTTTAGTCAAGCGTTTTGATAAAAGCAAAAAAAAAAAAAAATCAAGAAAATATAATTAATAATAATGACACGTAATCTAAATAAACCAATCGAAAAATCATATAAGCAGTACAAAGTTTTATTACAGCGAAAAAGAAAAAGGGTCACAAAAAGTCAAGAAAAGGAAAAACCTCAACTAAAGCCAGAGAGTGCTATATAGAAATAAAGTGTCACTACCGACATTTGAGCTTGAACATAGATTGCCAGTGAGCTAACACAAGCGATCCCATTATTGAATTAAGTAGACCACACGTCAAACAAGTACAAAAATTTAAATATCTGGGAAGTGTTTTTTTTAACAGAGGACGAAAAGCGCGAAAAGGCGCATTGAGATAGCGAAAGATGCCTCTCCAAAACTAAGCAAAGTGTTAAGAAACAGGAAAATTTCGTTAAAAAAGAATACTGAATCGTTGCAGAATATTAGTCCTCCTATATGGCAGTGAATGCTGGACAATCTCTTTGGAAAATGAAGAAGAGATTTGAAACAACAGAAATATACTTCTATACAAAGATGCTGAAAATGCCATGGATCGAACATATGAGCAACGATAAAGAGAAAATGGAAACAAAAAGGACATTGATACTTAACATCAGAAAGAGACAATTGAAATTTCATAATGAAGAAAGAGGGCTTGGAAATGTTAATACTCACAAGACAGGGCGAAAGCAACAGGGACAGAGGAAAACAATGCATAACCTAAATGGATGGTGGAAGAGGGAGATAACGAAAACACAACAGGTATTGAGAGCTACAAATGAGAGAAAACTGTGGAGAGCCATGAAGAGACACGGCACATTGAAGAAAAAGAAATATACTACTATTACTAATAAAAAGAAAACAAGGTCAAAAGTTTGAGAAAAAACTGATCATTGATGCATTTCAATATGGCCCAATTGCTTCTTTTCCGTAAATCATACTCTATATCATCAACATTACTGATTCATTTTTATTTGATTGATATGTCTTCACGGCTTATCAACCTTTTACAGGTTGTAAGATCGTAAGAATGTTTTTGAGAAAACATTGATTTTTACTGATACTACTACTAGTCATAGTAATTAACTCATAGCTAGGAGAGAAGGACTGGATTCTCTTATATAGGAGTGAGCAAACACAGGCGATCTTATTAAATTAAGTAGACAACGTGACCATGGGAGAAACCCATAAATAGGAAGTCATGTGACCGATCTCTATTTCTACTCTATCGTCTATTACTATATGGACCGCTATTGTCTACTCTATTCACTATACTATTCTCTATAGCGATTACTATTCGGTGCGAGTATTATCGAGCAAGTACTATTAGTACAAATGCTATTCGAAGGCGTCTGACACCAGCATTGTTCACGGCGTACTATAGTTGTATCTGCGATTACAAAATCTTTACTACAACGAGCATTACGAAAGTAACAACGGGTATTAGTTGACATCACAAAAGTCGGTCAATTAAGTGATATATCCTCAGGCGATCATAAAACTTTCGATTCATGACTGAGTAGACAGAAGATTTTTCGTCAGTAAATTGACATTTCTTTCTGCGGTAGACTGGTTGACAACCAAGGCTATAGGACTTAGCCTGTTCTGGTATTCAACCTATGGGTGTGGGAAGAGATGATTTCATGCCCAAGGGTATGTGCGCGTAAATGAATGAAACAAACCTGACTGGAATTCGAACTCGACTTTCTCCTTTCGATTCGATATTGACTACACTACAATAGTTGGTATAAACAAAATTACAAAAAAAAAAACTAAGAAAGAAAGAAAGAAAGAAAGAAATAAAAAATGAAATGAGCAAACTGGTTATCGCTCCTCATTCGTCGGAGCTCGATCGGGATAAATAAGTAAAACCTGAGAAAGAAAATACACGCGTCTCAATAATATATTGAGAAATGTATTTTCTTTTCATAATCAGATTACATTAAGTAACCACAACCAGACCTTCTGTTTACATAAGGAATATTGTTTTCCTTTAATAAAAATATCTTCCAGGATATTTAGATGGTAGCTAGAATGCAATCTGTACAAAACAGAGAATCATGACCTCGCAGGAGGATGTTGCAAACGCTGGATATTCTTTTCTACTGAAAAAGTTTAATTGTTGACATCAACTAAAACCCTTCCTTAAAATATTTATAACATAACAACAACAAATCAGAAAGTGTTCAATTATGCATTTTTTATTTTTACCGTTATTAAAGGCATTTGCTTAAAAAAAGAAAATAAACCTAGTAAATGCTTCCAATGATGATACAGTTTGTAGACTGTTAGTCGCATTCAAATTATCGTAAGCGATCGTGCTTTCCCACCCGAGGTCTGATAATGAGGGGTCTGTAACGACGACATTCATAGTTGATCTTGAACAAAAATACATCGAGAAAAACGAACATAATTAGAAAAAAAAATAGTTAGTACGAAAATAGAAACAAAAAGAAAGAAGGAAAAACGAGAAATAAAAATAATAGAAGGAACTAACCGGTTATCGCTCGTCATTCGTCAGAACTCGATCGAGATTAATAAATAAAATTACTGTGCCAACCGACTAAAAAGGAAGCATGAAAAAAAAGAAAATGCACCCATTTCAATAATATATTTACTCGAGTCCATTTTCAAATTTTACTTGCAGTAAGATGACGTGATGTGCACTGGGCGTAATATTTATCAGTGCGGGAAGGGGGATTAGAGGTAACAAAATTTTATTACATTGATAAAAACTGACATAATTTAAAAAAAACGGTTAAGACAAGGAAACACCACATCTACAGCCACTGGTACAAAAATGACAGCAAAAAATGGAGGAAAAAGAAAAAGGAAGAAATCCAATGACCGATTATAGCGCTTCACATGTCGGAACTCAATCGAGATAAATAGATGATATCACTGTGAAAACCGATTAAAACGAGCAAAAAAGAAAATACACGCGTCTCAATAATATATTAAAACATATTTTTCATAAATCTGTCACAAAAAGCCAATATATTAATTCCATACATGTCTACTTATCGCTAATAATCGCCTGGCTTGTTCTCCGTTTTTTTAACAGGAGTAGAGGTTTATCCCTTGTTTCCTGTTTAGGATTGCGTTTCCGGTTTCTTCTAAAAAAATTGATTCTCTTTCATTAACAGTAACTTCCTTACGTCTTAGTGGCTTTGTTGCCTTGCTTAGGGTTGAATGATTGAAAAATAAAATAAAATAATTGTTTATTTGAATGCCGAGTTTTAATTCTGAACAAAATTTGCGAAAGTGAAAACTTTCCGAAATATCAACTACTTTCTTTTCTTACAGATTCGGTCGAATTTTTGGTCAGCTTGTAGAGATTTTCCAAGCGTAGCTTAGATGTGGCACAAGGCCGAAAGTATGGGGCATCCAGTGAGGATCGAGCTCACTTTTCAGTAGTAACTGATCTAGCAAGACAAGCTTATTAACCATTACTCCACGCCGAGGTGCCCTTTGGTCAGCTTATAAGTTGGAAAACTGTGAGGATTCTGTTTTATACATTAGGTTGGTGCAAAAATAATGATGTAATAATGTCGTTTTTTGACGTTAAAAAATACGTCAAAAAACGACCTTATTACGTCATTATTTTTGCACCAACCTAATAGCAATGTTACAAGAGGTTTTTTTTTTTTTTTTTTTTGCTTGTTTTTTTGTTTGTTTTGTTTTTTGTTGTTTTACTTTTGTTTGTTTTTTTTACACACATTGTAAGTAGGAACAAAATAAATCCTCTCCTCGGGAAGGTGTAAGAAAAAGGGGTAAAAATGTCAACCTGAAAATCACAAAACAGTAACATTATAAGTATATTAACGGACGGCATGATTGGAACCTTATGGGAAGTCGTTTTTTGTTTTGTTTTGTTTTGGCATCCGATTTCTTGCCCTTTCTCTCGCTCTCATTCTCTCTCTATCTCTATCTCTCTATATCTATCTATCTATCTATCTCTCCCTCTCTACTTCTCTGTCATGTTATTTTTTTTTTAATTTCAGGGCGTAGAATGAAATGGTTGAACAGGAAGCCAAACAGATTCACTTCGGTGACGTCTTGCAGATTTTCCCCTATGTTCGGTTATCCCCAAGATTAACTGTTTCATATGGACGGAGAATGGCGATATATTACCTATCGCCTTGCCACATGTACCCCATTGATTTAGTTACCACAATTATGGGCTTAAGTAGTAGACAGGGTATGTGGGTGTTAGAACTCAGGCAGATAGGTTGACAGGTACTTATATTCGTCTGTATGTGATTATAAACATTGACGGAACAAGACGCTCATATCTCTTTCTCCATATGTGGGAATAAGTGAAATCAGAAAAAAAAAATAAGAGAGGAGAAAGTAATACGGAAAAGCATAACCACAGACATCAATAGTTCAGGAATAAACAAGCTATGGTACTGAAGTTTATTATTAATTTTTAACGTGTATCTCTTGATAATTATTTCTTTTGTTTTTCTTAGTAACATTCCGATCGATCGCCATTACACGATTATTATAAAATAGTATGGATCGAAAATAATCGAAAATAATAATAATTATAATAATAATTCTTTATTAAGAATGCATCCACTTTCACAAGAAAATAAAAAAAATATAGTGGATTTTGTATTTCGATGACGATAACACGGTTTCCCCCATATATACGAAGTGTTACCCAAAAGTGTGCAAAAATTTGAATTTCCCTGTAGATAAACATTATATATATATATAATAGTTAAACATTTTTTTTTAGATATAGTTAAAAAAATTTGTTTAGATATAGTTAAAAAAAATTTTTTAAACAACATCTAAAATATTATTACAGTTAGATTTACGTTAGGAATATTCAAACACAGTGGCGTTCCATATCACGTGACGTCCGCATCTCGCGACGGACGCTACTCTTGTAAACAAACCTCTAAAAACAGTTATTTCTGAAGAAAGATCGAGGTCGATCTGAAATATCAAATATATTAGGTTGGTGCAAAAATAATGACGTAATAATGTCGTTTTTTGACGTTACGTCAAAAAACGACATTATTACGTCATTATTTTTGACATATATTATTACGTCATTATTTTTGACATATATTACGACCTTATATTACGTCATTATTTTTGCACCAACCCACTAAATAAACATTATTTTTTTAATTTTCAACTTTTTTAGTTTTTTTTTCTATATATACATATTAAGAAAGTATACGTGGCTTCTCATGATGTTATATATATATATATATATATATATATATATATATATATATATATATATATATATATATACGATATGATTTCCAATAGGATTTAAAGATGTTTACCATAACTTTATATACCAAAAGTATATAAGTACATATTCCTAAATTAGCATTTTCGATACCAATACCCTACTCTCTTTCTTTATCTTTTTCACTCTCTCTCTCTCTATATATATATATACATATATATATATATATATATATATATATATATATATATATATATATATAATATTATAGCGTTTCTTCATTGATGTTCAGCCTGTATAAGGCCCAAGTACCACCCGATGTAGAGGGTTTACGGAGCAAGAGATACAGCTTTTGCAAATATGTGTGTAAGATAACGGTTCCATAAAGCAGCGATTAGCGGGAAGAAGGTACTCGAGTGGAACTTACATCTCACCAAGGGAATACAAAGGAAATGAGGGTGGTTCGCTACAATGTCTGTAGCATGGTTGGTCTTAGCAGTTAAGGTTACGACTGTTGTAATTAAGGAATAGTTAATTTGGACATTTTCCATGGAAATAGCTATAGATCAGCGTGAGGCTTGCGACGTTTTGTCTATGAGAAAGGGATTATAGAATGGAAAATAATTAGTCACCCACAAGGACGCGGAGAAGCTTTTGGGACTCTATCGTGATTAGAAAGTTAAAACTGGGTCCCTTTTGTGCCTATATATGGCAATAGTGCAACTCTATCTTTATATATATATATATATATATATATATATATATATATATATATATATATATATAATGGGGTAGAAATATTCGTTCACCATCATTTTTTTATTTAACATAGTTATAAAAGAATTTTATAATGCTTACAATATTTGTATACCATGGCATAATGCTGCAATATGCAAAAACAAAAAAAAAAAACGAAAAATTTGTTATATTAATGAAATTATATGAAATTAAAAGTTTGTAGGCGAAAAAAGTATTCGTACAAAATTATAATGCCAATTTAATACTTTGTAGTATATCCCATACTCAATTCAAAAGCAATCAGTCTCTTTCCGTAGCGTTTAATCAATGATTTGTAAGTTTCGTTGATATTTTACTCCATTCCCATTTGCATATTCTCTTTGGGTCCAGGATTTTTTTCAGGGGTCTTTTATTAACATGAATTTTTAACAAACGCCACAAATTCTCTAATGGATTCAAATCTGGATATTGTGATAGTCATTCGAGTGTATTGACATTGTTTTCAATAAGTCATTTTTTCATTGATTTAGTCGTATGTTTAGGGTGATTATCTTGTTGAAAAACCCATTCATTTGGGAGTCCAAGCTTTACTACTGACCCAAACAAATTAAGTCGAAAACATCTTGGTATATTTTTGAATTCATTCTACCATCTACTAACTCTAAATTACCCGTACTATTTGTATAAAAACATTCCCAAACCATGATATTGCTACCACCAAATTTCGTCGTTGGGATTGTGTTCTTCGGTGCAAAGGCTGTACCGTCTTTTTTTCAAACTTGAGTCCTTGAATTACGTCCAAATAGTTCAATTTTTTCTTCATCTGACCATAAAACAGTTTCCCAAAATGATTCAGGTTTATTCTTATGCTCACAAACAAATTTTAATTGGGCATCCCTGTGTTTCTTCAATAGTGGTGCAGTTTTTCTCGGAGAACGCGATCTTAGTTGACTTGTATGAAGTTCATTGCTTATTGTTCGCTTCGTAACAATAATTCCTGATACTTTTAATGCTTCCTGTATTTCTCTGAGTCGTCAATAAAAATTTTTAATTTTGCGTTGAATTCTTCTCATTGATTTTGGAGAAATCTTGCAGGGTGCACCAGATCTCGATTTGTTCTCAACAGTTTTCACCTTTTTATACTCAGCAATAACAGAACTAATAGTAGTAAATGGTATATTCAGGATATCTGCTATTTTCCTATAGCTTTTGTTTTATAATTTGTGTGCGAAGATAGACTTATATAAGAAATGAACTGCAGAATATTCTAGATTGTTCTGGTAATAAGAAAATTGAAAGAATCTTGCAAAATCTTAAAAGAATTATATAAATAAAGGTAACTTAAGCCTTTTAAAGATATATTTTGTACGAATACATTTTCGCTTCAAAATTTTATAAGCAAAGTGTTCTAATTGTTTTTTTGCATACTGTAGCTTCATGCAATGGTGTAGAAAATATTATATGGATTTTCAGTTTTTTCATAAGTTATGTTAATTAAAAAATTTCATGGTGTATGAATATACATATTTCCCCCACTAATGGCGACATTCTGTTTCATACTTGAACGCAATCTTCAGTCCACAGACCCTGAAGATTACGTTCAAGCCTGAAACAGACCGTCGCCACTCGTTCTTGACCTCAGTGTTCATTTTATATTTACTCACACTCTATCTTTGATATCTGGCACTTTTACCTTTTTCCAAAACTATATTTTTCTCATATATATATATATATATATATATATATATATAGTTCAATTTTTTCTTCATCTGACCATAAAAGTTTCCCAAAATGATTCAGGTTTATTCTTATGCTCACAAACAAATTTTAATTGGGCATCCCTGTGTTTCTTCAATAGTAGTGTAGTAGTAAGTCAAAAAACGATATTATTTTTGCACCAACCTAATATATATATATATATATATATATATATATATATATATATATATATGTATGTATGTATGTATTAACTATTGTTGTATTAATTATGAATGACGCTCGAAAAAGAGGTTAAATTTAGGAAGGGTAGGAGTGTATTTTTCATCGAATTCTGACATCCGTTAAATGCATGTCGTCTGTAGGTGTTAGAATCAAATAAAACACATACAGTAAAATGGAAATTACTAAGAAAAGCTAGAATATATAGGTCATTATATGACCCATGTCCTTTGTGCATACATGGGAAACTATATATTACTAAGTTTATAAAAAATAAAAATTTACTGAATCAGAGAAATGAAATAGCTATTTTTTGCCGTCATTGTCAAAAATTTCCTTAAATAATATTTAAAAATAAAATTAAAAATGGGAGATGGTAATATACATACTTATATTTGATATGAAAAAAAATCATTTTAAATAATGTTAGTAATTCTATTACATTTACTTGTTTTAAAAAATAAATATAGTCTATGAGTAATTAAGAGTAAAAATATTTTGAAATTGTAGTTAAATGAAACTTATTCTAATACAAACAAACCAAAAAGAATCTCTACGTATACAAGTAAG
>OZ010598.1:45600974-45755974 GCA_963932145.1 Acanthosepion lycidas | reverse complement strand
AAAATATCACGTTTTCACAGGGGACTTAATAATATACCAACGATATATTTACAATTATGTTTTGTTTACAAATATATATAAATAAAAAAAATTAACTAAGGAAACTCTGAGTTTTCGCTTATCTGGCGATTGATTCGGAACCTGCTACCTCTCAATGACGTATCCTTTAGATGGGGCTGGGCGGACCTGTCCCACTGTTATCGGTGTGACCTTGGCTTGGAAGAGACGGCTGCGCGCGTCTTCTACCATTGCCCTTAGGTGCGCCCTTTCTGAGACTATGTAGGCCAGTTGGAAGCTCATATCACTCCCGATTGACCATCGATCTCGTGCACGCATGTGACAATGTGTCACTTCCGTTCTTCGGGTTGAAACGAATGATGTTTTTTACGTTGCTAACTGAGACAAGAATGATAGCATGAACGTCACGAAAGGAGGGGTATCTTGCAATACGAACGTTATTCTCATCAGGATCTGGTTGCATTTCTCAAGCATCAACTCAGAATAAAGATCAGATTTGACGCAAAGTGTTTGATATCGACAGATTTCAGCGAAAGGTGGGTGACTGTGGTGAGCCTGGCTCACGTTAACCGGTCGAGCCTTGATTTTCTCTTTTAAGTCCCCTTAATGCAACAGGGCGGTTCCTTGTGAACCCTCCCCTGGTTAAATTAGACACTATTTGTTCTCCTAGTTATTTGAACAAATTAATCCCGGCCTGTTCCCGGCTTTCTCTTTTGTTATGAGCCATGTTAGGATTCCCAACATCTGTTTGTCCCTCAATTTTTAAATCTCAGCTGAGTCAGCCTTTGATTTTCCCATGCAGTCATTTATTTTTATCCTTCCCACTCTATTAGCGAGTGTGATTCTTGATTCAGAATACAGTGTCCTTTTTTATTTGGGGGGGGGGAATGAACGAGACCTACTCGTATGTTTATTTTTTACTTTTCTTACATTTTCAGTTTGTTTCTGGGTTCATCTCCTCCCCATCATTTCATGATTTATGGAATTTTTACGGACATTTTCAATTGTATCATTTTTATGGGGTGTTTCATAGATCCCCTGTAAATCTGTGGTATTGTGATATATGCAGGATTGAGAGGTTCTTTTAATGAATGAGTAAATTGTAATCATGAATGGATCGTGATTCGGATTGACTAGGATTAGGATAGCTAATAAACGCCAGCCTTTCCCCACTTCCCCTTCAGCCTTGTGCCAAAATTTTGTATTTTTTACAAAATAAATAAAAAAGATATGAGGATAGGTTTTCCCGTCGGAGGAGATGCTGCTGTTGTTGTAGCATCTGTTCCGTGGCGGTGTCTGTCCTCTCTCCCTTTTCCTGGTCAGAATCATCGTAACATCTGTTCCGTAGCGATGGTATGACCGGCTATGACTAGCTAAGACTAGTTTTAACCAGTGGCCCTAGTGGAGACACACAAGTCTCTAAATCAAATCTTATCTCACATCCTAAGTCAATGGTGAATCAAAGGTAAATAAATACCATAGATATGAGCATATTGTTGTGCGACTTTGATCAGCTATGACAAGGTTTGTGTTCGATCACACGTAAGCGGAGGCTGGTGTAAATTTTGACCAGTGGCCCGAGTGTACTCGCTCGGGTTCCACACGTTAAATAAATTGACGTTGTATCGCATCCGGAATTTAGTGGTGGAGTCTTTGGTAAATACCGAAGGCAAATTTTCGATTCTACGTTTAAATTAATCTGTTTTTTGTTTTTTTTTTTTGTCTTTTTTGTTTTTTTTCAAAAAAATGTTTGAGAAACAGTTTTCAAGTTCTCTGTTTCTGGATGTTCTGTCACTTATGAAATGTTCTGTGGATAAAAAATGATAATGTGCAGATGTTAAATCCAATGGAAAACATTAAAGAACTTCCCAACATCGTTTTCTAAAGTGCTGTAGGTGCTGGAACAAAATCGTTTGAATTAATCGTTTTTCCTTCTCCTAAACCGGTTGTCACCGAAGTATATAGAACTTTCTCCTGATAGGGTTGGAGAATAAGAGATGGATTTATACCTTCTCCTAAGTGTTATTAGCACGTAAGTGAATGCAATGAACTCAACTTGAATTCGAACTTGACTCTCCGATTCTTCAATTTTTTTAGTATCATTAAATTTTCATGACACGGGGCGCGTTTTGTAGGTCGCCCTAAGAGGATGCGGTATTATGGTGTATGAAGGATTGATTGGTGAAGGACGAGTTCTTGTGGTGAATGCGCAAATTGTAACGATTAAATGGGTCGTGAATAAGATAGTGTTATGGGATCTTACCCATAATAATAATAATAATAATAATGGACTATTCCATACTTAATAAATACTGCGCCTCAGGAGTAGAGTCAGTAGTTCAAGTCGAGTCAAGAGTCGAGTCAGAGGCAGTTCGAAACAGAGTTGCGTTCAGACGATTACTGCAAGACATTGGAATAGTGATATTGGTCGAGACTACATTGTTCTACTAAACCTGATTGTTCATACTAACACTTCTACTTCTCTGTATATATTCCTGTTTGTAATATATCTGTGCTATTCCCTACCTGTGTTCGAGTTATTCTTTATTGGTTCTACCTTGGACTAACACCGTGGTACAAGGAACCGGACCATAACAAGTGGCGACGAAGATTCGAAATCATTCGGTGGAAGAAAAAAAATTTCGTTCGCCACAGTATAACAAGTGGCGACGAGGAAACCAATTCTCTACGCGGAGGACAAACCTTTTTTTTTTTTTTTGATATCCGTCGGACCATAACAGATAGATAGTGAAGACCAGTCTCAACTCTTTTCCCCCTTTTCGGTCTTGTGCCATAATTGTATTTTTAATACAATAAATATCAATAATAGGATTTGAGGAGATAGAAGCTGAAGACGATACATTTAAGTTTTTGAAGATTGTAGTTGTCAGGAAAGCAAGATATTAAAAAACAACAATTGATGTATAGCACGAGATATTTTAAAAAATAAACAAATATGTATTTTACTAATTAATATAATAAAAATATTAATATATAATAAGCAAAGAAACATAAGAAAATAAATGGATAATTAAAATAATCAAAGACTTCCCTTTTAAAATACGACGTCGCTTTCTTTGAACAATGAAAAAGCACGTCTGAATCTTGCGCGAATGTGTAGAGTGAAAGGGGCTGTCCTAGAGTGGCACTTGGATATCGGTTAGGTACAGGATTTGTCCTAACAGGGTTGAACATAGGCAACCCACCCAGATTTTAGGTTAGACTAGGTTTTCGATTTTTGAATCTTTAGTTTTCCCTTTTTTCTAGTAAACTTAGCTAGGGTATGCATGCGCATTGGTCCCTTTTATTTCTGTCCCTATTTTCCTTTTGTTTTAATTCCCCATCCCCTCCCTCGTTAGGTGGTCAGTGACTTCAGTTCTCTGGTGGATGCGGGGCGCCTTTCGTTTCGTGTGTGTGGTTTTTCGTATTTGTTGTTGTGTATGAATGTGTGTGTGTCTGTGTGAATGCTTGGAGGAATGAATGGTTTTTTTTTTGGTTTTTTTTCTTATTTTTCTTAGCCCCGCATTGATTTCGTCTAGTTAACTGATTTTGCTGCCACATTTATGGTTTGTGGGGGGTTTTATTACTAACACAGTTTTGTTTAGTTCTTATTGTAAATACTTAAGTCATATTGTATATACTCATTTGGGGATCTTTTAAAAGTTGTTGTTTTATTGACCCTCCCCCCACAGACAATTTTTGTACATAAGGGGACTAGTTAGGACTTCATAGAGAATTTGAGGCTTTATGGTGGACGTAGTAAGAAAGGTAGGACTGAATGTGTTGTTTTGGTGATTGGAATATTGTTAGTTTGTTTGGGTCCGTGTCTGGGACTAGCTAAGTTTAGATTTAAGACAGAAGAAGACCGTCATTCCCCATCCCCTTTTTAGGCCTTGTGCCACATTTTATACACATTTGTATAAATAAATATTGTTCACTCCGACATCAGCGTTTACTTCATACATAAGTCGTTAATAATAATAGTATTACGACATTATAATATTATGACGTGATAGTATTATGACGTAATAGTATTATGTATCATCTCATTGGGATGTTTTAGAAGAGAGGATGTGGTATTATGGTATATGGAGGATTGATTGACGACGGATGAGTTTTTATGATGAATGAGGTAATTGTTACGAGTGAATGGGTCGTGAATTTGATTAGCTACGTATAAGATAGTTAGTGAAGACCAGCCTCAACCCGTTCCCCCTTTTCGGCCTTGTGCCATAATTGTATTAATTTACAATAAATCTCAATAGTATTATGACATCATACTATTATGATTTGATAGCTTTATGGCGGAATGTAAAGACACTTTATCAGAAATCATATAGAAAAAAAGTACCATGTAATTTTCAAAGACAAGGCAAAATTTCGATTTAACTTTTAAAGAAATCTAGTTTTTTACCAGGAAATGTTTAAGGAACTGTTTTCAACTTATTTGTTTCTGGATGTTCTGCCACTTATGAAATGTTCTATGTGTAGTTTTAAAAAAATGATCTCATTGGCGTCTGTGCGTAAAAAGAGTCTCGTGTGGAAGCTATATATTGCTTTTAAGCTGGCAAAAAAAAATTAACGCACGCTCACGGCGTTAATAGGATGTGAGTTGAGAAGAAAAGGTGGAGTGTACGAAAGACGGTGAGAGAAGAGGAAGTTAGTCTACAAACAGCAAAACAATACGACAAATACAACATCTACGTTTTGTCACTCAGAATTAATGTCTACTAAGGAATTTTAAAACCGTCTCTCGAATTTAAACTACACTATGGATCAAAATAATAAAAATGTGCAAATGTTAAATCCGATGATTATGGAGGATATGAAAAAAACTTTCCATCCTTGTCGTTTGAATTGCCGTAGATGATACACCCATAAGTGAATAGTGCAAATTCAAAGAGGTCCACGGTACGGTAATGTGATGTCCTAGAATTCGAACCATTGTATTAAACCTGAGGATTCCGTTATTTTCTGTCGCGGTTTGGAGTAGGGGTGACGGCTGTTTCTTTCTTCAAGATGACATGCGAAGTGAATTTGTTCTTGGAGTTACCTTTTGCTAGACATTTTGACTAAAAAGTCAGGACCTACAAGGCCGCAGGTTGTTAGAATTCAGAGTATTTTCCTTCCCTAGACCAGTTGCAACCGAAGGCTATAGAATGCAATCTGTTCTGATACGTAACCATAGCTGAAGTGGAAAAAGTTGGTATTCCTAGTTTAAAAAACAGCTGCAGATAGTTCTTTTCGTTTCTGAATCGAAAGCCCAAGAGAACTACTCAAATTTCCGCTTTGAGAGTGTTCCCAATGAAACGCTATAAACGACACACTGTCGGATAGACTAATTCTAGACAGAGTTTCTACTATTCAACCTTGAATTGGTTCTATTATTCAACCCGCATTGGTGGGTTCACTCAAAATTGATATCGGTGAAATGCTTTTAGAACAACCTAATAAAGCCAAATAGTAAAAAAGAGCAATCGATGTTTTATTTAAATACATTAATTTTTTAGAATAAGGCCAGAGGAAAAGTGTGGGGGGGAGGCTGGTCAACACCGTCTATCCTGGACCTAGATGATCCGATTCGCGATCCACTCATTCTAACAATTTCCTCAATCACCACAAGGACACATCATTCACCACTCAATCCGACATATACCATAATACCACATATTCTCTGCGGTCCCACTAAAACACCCGCGATGTACACACACACACGCATATATATATATATATATATATATATATATATATATGGTCATTTTTTGTAAGATTTATTATAATAAATATGTATAATTTTTTGCGATGAAATTAAAAGGGATGAACCCAATAATCTATTTCAGACAAATGGAAAAACTTTGTTCGTATTCCCGCCCATCCCAGAAAATGAGAGCGGCTGCTGTATCAGGAGTATCAAGAAACACATTTGGGAATGGGGGTATACAAAAGGCTGGTCCCGTCAAGATAAAATGGCAGGATAAAAAAAAAAAATAAAAAAAAAAACTTACGAGATTGGAAATCTTAACTTGGGCCATAACGAAAGACAGGGTCGATAACGATAGTCACACACATTAACTAGGCGGTCAAAAGAGACGAACTTAATCGTCAGGAATCCGCACCGTTGTGATTTTAGAGGACTAGAGAAAATAAACAACATTGGCCCGATTCACGCGAACCAGGCTCATAATTTCCACCCATCTTTTGTTGAAATCTGGCAAACGCTTTCTGTCAGTTTTGATCTTCATGTTGAGCTGATGCCCGAAAAAAACGATCATATTCTGATGATAATAACGCTTCCTTCGCAAGATTCCCTCCGTTCGCGCCGTCCACATGACCATTCTTGCCACAGCTAGTATCGTGAAAAAAACACCAAGCGTTTCACCACTGGCTACGGAGGCGACACATTGTCACACACGTCCTCGAGATCAATGGACACAAGATTTTCGGGATCGATGCGAGCCGACAACTCGCCGATGTACTGTCAGAACGGGCGAACCAGCGGACAATGGAAGAAGGGGTACTCGTACGTTTCCCCTAAACCACGATCACACAACCCCGGCACGAGCCCCTCCAGGGAAAGCGATTCCGTATAGGGTCGGTCTGCACGCCTGGTCCCTCAGCCGGCGCAGGTGATGCTCCAACGCCAAAGCGTATTTAAAAAATAGAGAAATATGGATTTTTAATAAAGATTATAAATGCATTATAAGAAAAAATATCAAAATAAGAAAAAATATAAGAATAAATAAGTTAATTAAAACAATCAAGACTTTCCTTTTAAAATACGACATAGCTTTCTTTGAGTTATTATAACAAAACACATCTGTTCACTCCGACATTACATTCTTACTTCATACAAAAGTCTTTAATAATGATAATACTATGTTATAGTATTATGACGTAATGGTATTAGGACGTAATAATATTATGACGTATTGCTCTTATGATGTGATAATATTATGACTAAATGCATCTTGCTTCCCTGTCAACTAAAATATTTCTTCGATACAGATTTTTCCGGGTGAATTTTTTAAACATGCGCAGTAGGGGTGGTTCGCTATTATCCACGATTCCCACCATCGGCGAGAAAAAATTTACCACTGATAACGTAGCCCTTTATCTATCTATCTATCTATCTATCTATGAACAGTATAAATGATACGATCCTGATGAGTGTTCATACCCTCAAAAAGGATCGTTTCCTCGAACGTCTATTGGGGCCAAGGTTGACTCGCGATCTCAAATAGAACGCGTATATTAGCGCTGTCGCAAAAGATGCTGGAAGAATGGTCGGTTCCTTGTAGTGCCCCAGAAAATACCAAACTCCCGCTGCCTTGCTCTATATTTAGAATAGACTAAGTATGGTATACCGTTGTCATAACTGGGCTGGTGCTGCACAGTCTTCACTATCCAGCCTCGATAATGTTCAAAAACATTTCGGCGGCCTTGTGGGTGATGAATTATTCTCCAGCCTGCGACCTTTATTCCGCAGACGAAACGGCGCTAGCCTTTTACTACTGTATCGTTATTACTATAGAAGATGTTCGGATAAATTGCATCCTTTAGTGCCAACAGCTCGATCGTTCACAGCTAGAAGCCGCTATGCCGTGCTTGGGGTGGCAAACCATCCTCTTTCCCGTTGTGTGCCTTTGATAAAAATCAAATTCCTCTCAGGCAATCTCTTTCCCAGAACTATTACTTTGCAAAACAAACTCCCGAGAGAATGTTTCATTGTCAACTACTGTCTTCGTCTGTTTATGCCCAGGATCAAACGATATCTATTCTATTCTTCCTCGCAATTCTCTCTTACTTCCCTCTCCCCCTGCTTTAGAATCTCACTCAGTAACTCCCTACATTGAGTGACCTTTATGCCTTGTATTGAGTGAACTATATATATATATATATATATATATATATATATATATATATATATATATATATATATATATATATATATGAACTGCTCCAATTGAACGGGAAAATTTCCCAGTAATGAAAACCCCTATCAAAGACGGGTTATACTGCTAGTATCTCTCTCTCTCTCTCTCTCTATATATATATATATATATATATATATATATATATATATATATATATATATAACTCTAAGTATAAGAAATTTAATTTTCGGATTATCACCACAATTTTTGTATTTTACAGTAATAAACACTACAACATTTATTCTGTAATAATCAATACCCTGATGATGACATTGTGCTATGTCGAAAGTACTTGGAAATAAACGAAATATGTATCTACACGGCGATTTTCTCTCTTCCTTCAATAATGACACCAAAAAGCTTATCCTTCAATATGAAAGAATCCTATCGAAAATAAGTAGACAAAACATGTCTAAATTATTCAATGAAACATATATCAATGAAAACATGATGCCAAAATATATGCAATATATATATATATGTTTTATCAATAGTATAATTTGTGGCGTTCCCAGTTTGCGAAAAGAAATTGATGCAGTCTTTTTATTAGTGAGTGTTTCGTGGTGTTTGGCAAAATGCTACGCAATGAAAGCATCCTTTCTAACTCCAGATCCGACAACATTAACTAAAAACCATCAATACGACCACATTTAATATGAAAAAGGTTTTATATTAGGTCTCTAAGCAGCAGCTTTTACAAATACCGATGGAAATACATTACCCGAGGAAATATTTATTTGCATAAAAAAAACAACTTATCCAGACAAAAAAATATAATCATAACTTCACTCAATAAAGTAATGGAACAGTTATAATGGATACCAATGTCTACATTAAAAAATTAGAATCCCTTTTGTTGATATATATATATATATATATATATATATATATATATATATAAACAGTGTAACCCGGATATAAGAGACCCTGATATAAGAGAAACTCGGATATAAGAGAGATTTTCACTGCTCCCAAATTACAGCCATACTTATCTAAACAAAATAGACCAAACCCGGATATAAGAGAAACCCGGATATAAGAGAAACCCGGATATAAGAGACTTCTTCTCCGGTCCCGACAACTCTTTTATATCCGGCTTACACTGTATATATATATATATATATATATATATAATAAGAAAGAACAGTAAGATTTACAATCCGGTGTTCTTGGTAATTATTTTTATTTTTTTAAAAATGTGCTCGAGACATAAACCGTAGAGCATATTATAATTATTTACTATTTTAAAAATATGGTCCCATCGCTACACAGGAATTACCATGTTTCGAAACAGAAACTAAAATTTTAAATTTAATTATAAAATTAAATTTAAAATACACAGTTCCATTCCATTATCAAGGGATTTTTTTTAATAGATATTTACTTTGTTACAAAATGTGGCACAAGGCCAAAAAAGGGATTGGGGAAAAGGACGGTCTTCTTCTGTCTTAATTCTAAACTTAGCTAACCATAAACACTGACTCAATCGTACCAACAATCGTCCTATCACCAAAACAACACATTTTCTCCTACCTTTCTTACTACATCCATCATAATACCTCAAAGTCTCTATGAAATCCTAACTAGTCTCCATATGTACATTTCAAAGTCTGTGGGGGGGAGGGGAATAAATCAACAATTTAAAAAATCCACAATGATTATTTACAATATGAATTAATACTATTTACATGAAAACAAAACAAAATAAAGTTAGTAATAAAAAAAACACAATCCCAAAATGTGGCAGAAACAACAGTTAACTGGACGAAAAACCCCTGTAAAAGACGGGTTATACTGCTAGTATGTCTCTCCCTCTCTCTCTCTCTCTCTCTCTCTCTATATATATATATATATATATATATATATATATATATATATATACATACATATGTGTGTGTGTGTGTGTGTGTGTGTGTGTGTGTGTGTGTGTGTAAATATATATATATATATATTATAATAATAATAATAATAATAATATTATTATTACTCGGTTGGAAAAAGTCGGATAGTACAACTTGTAGATATGTCAAAACAAATCGGTAACCTCGAAAAAAATTGGAAAAAAAAAGAAAGAACCCAAAACATATAAACAGGGCGTAACAAATCGTCCAGTAAACCTAAACGGTAGAGTACTCAATATGCTAATTTGAGCGGGATAAAT
Organism: Acanthosepion lycidas; assembly: GCA_963932145.1. Lineage (NCBI taxonomy): Eukaryota > Metazoa > Mollusca > Cephalopoda > Sepiida > Sepiidae > Acanthosepion > Acanthosepion lycidas. The sequence continues at coordinate 45,745,861 of OZ010598.1, read as the reverse complement.
AAATTAAATCCTATATATATATATATATATATATATACAGAGTCCGCTAAAAACAACGTATAAACACTTCAGGAAAGGAAAAACTTGTATTTCATAGTTTTATCAAATTTTCATTCATTCATTGTCATTCTTTCTTTCATTCATTCATATCATCATTCTTTGTTTGTTTGTTTTTTCATTCATTCATTCTGTCATTCTTTCTTTTTTTCATTCATCCATTGATTCTGTCATTCTTTCATTTTTTCATTCATTCATTCTGTCATTCTTTCTTTTTTTTCATTCATTCGTTCATTCTTCTTACTCTTTCGCCTTCATGTTGTTCTTATACTTCTCTTTCTTTCATTCTTTTGTTTTTTCCAATATTTCTTTCAATATATCTTTTTGTATAATATCCCCTTATATCCTTTTAATTTTTTTCACCTATTTCTTCTTTCCTTCCTTCATTTTTCTTTCACTCTTTTATCTTTCTTTTTTCTTTCTGTTACTCCTTCTTCTTCACTTTCTTTATTTTATTCTTTTGCATATATTTTCGTTCTACCTTTCTGCATCAGAAATTTGTATTCCTTTTAGGTTTTTCTTCCGCTTTTTCCTTCTTTTTTCTTTCATTCATTTCACTTTTTTTTCGTTCTCTCATCTTTCTTTTCTTTTTCAATTTTCTGCATAATCATCTTGTTTTTGCTGTAGTTCGATATTTTCCCAACCCAACACCTGCAGACTTTTACCGATGGGCGAACCCTAAACATGTTATGTGTAAAAGCAGACTACATTACGGCCCTTAGACAATAAACTGAAAATGCATGTGCGGTAATACCACAGGACATTTTGACCAACATTGCCCAAACAGTAGTTCGCCGTACTAATAAATGCCTAGAAGCTAAAGACCACCATTTTGAGCATCTCTTGTGATTGTCGAGTTCAAAGGTAACTTGTATTAAAACTCGTGATATACGAAGATTTTTTTTCTCTTTCCTGAGGTATGTATATACAGTGGGGGGAAATAAATATTCGTACACTTGAAAAATTGTATTTTTATAAATGTAAAAGCCTTAACTAAAACAAATTTTGATACATTTTATGTGTAAAGATACATTTTATTAAAAAATAGTAATAAACTTAATTCATTCTTATTCTAACAGAAATTAATGTATTTTTTCATTTTAACTGGTGAAAAAAGTATTCGTACAAAACAAAAAAAAACATATTAACTTAATTTAATACTTTGTGGAATATCCTTTATTGAGTTCAACAGCTACCAGTCTATTCCTGTATGTCTCAACTAATGATTTGCACACATTGAGTGGTATTTTGTCCCATTCTTCTTGGCATATTGTCTTCAAATTCTTGATATTTGTTGGTGTTCTTTTCTCAATTTGAATTTTCAAATATCGCCATAAATTCTCGATTGGGTTCAAGTCTGGGGACATCAACATTACTTTCAGCTAACCATTTCCTTGTAGATCTAGCGGTATGCTTAGGATCATTATCCAGTTGGAAAACCCAATTGTCTTGTCTTGCAGGATTTTCTGGTAGCTTTCGGCATTCATCTTGCCATCTATTATTGATATTCTGCCAACACCTTTTGCAGAAAAACAGCCCCAGATCTTGATACTGCCACTACCAAACTTTACAGTTGGCAACGTGTTCTTTAGTAAGTAGGCTTCACCGTCCTTCCTTCACACATGATTTCGACAATTATGACCAAACAACTCTATTTTAGTTTCATCTGTCCATAGTACTTTTCCCAAAACGAATATTCTTTATCCTTATGCTCTCTAACGAATTTTAGCCTAGCATCTCTGTGTCGTTTCAAGAGAAGTGGAGTCTTCCTTGGGATGCGTGATTTCAGACTGTTTTTGTGTAGTTCATTACTTATTGTACGCTTGGTTACTTTAATCCCTAATGCACGCAGATGTTCCTGCAGCTCTTCTCGGGTAACCTGTGGATTTTGTTGGATCTGACGTCCTAATATCCTTACTGATTTTAGAGAAATCTTCCTCGGAGCACCTGTTCGTCTTTGGTTTTTGACGCTGTTACGAGTTTTAAACCTTGCAATGAACAAAGCAATTGTAGCAAAAGGAATATTCAGGTTGTTAGAAATCGTTCTGTAACTGTTCCCATCTTTCCAAAGAGACAAAATGTGTTGTTTTTGTGAAATAGTCAATCCTTTACCTTTAGGCATTATTAGAACCTTCTCGTAAGACTAGAAATTGCAGAATGCTCTGATAATGGCTAATAGCGTTAACTATAATTACTGATAACATTACTGGAACATTCTAGAATATACTTTTTTCCTAATTAATTGGTTATTTTATTCTAATAATTGATTTGTACGAATACTTTTTTCACCAGTTAGAATTTTTTAAATGCATTAATTTCTGTTAGAATAAAAATTAATTAAGTTTATTATTATTATTATTTTTTAATAGTATGTGTCTTTATACATAAAATGTGCCGAGATTTGTTTTATTTAAGGCTTTTACATTTATAAAAATGCAATTTTTCAAGTGTACGAATAGTATTTTTTTTTTTTTTTTTTTTTTTTTTAGCGAACTCTGTACATATATTACTTTTGCCTTATCCCAACATTATAATTTCGTTCTTTATCCGAGTATCCGCGAGATTATTTCTTTTCTAGCTAGCTAGTTACGATATTGCAGAAAAGGAGGCGTCATTCTTTACCCTTATTATCGTGATTCGGAGTGATTAGATCATTTTTTCGCAATCACCCTTTAAAAGAATCTCTCCCCTCCAAGTCATCATTCATTAAATTTTGAACCCATTTATCCGGTCGGCGGTTTTTGTTTTCATTCCTCTCGGATATTTATTTTCGAAAAGGCATTTGTCCCTCTCCGCCCTAGAGGTAATTTTACAGCCGCCCTTTTCATCGCAGGTGGGTGGAGTCATTCGCAGATAGCATTCGACTCGCTTCTTAAAACTATTCACCCTGTGAAATGCTGAGTGACAAAGGAACATGTTACAAACATTTTGGGAGGATTACCTGAAAATCGCGTTTCCTTTCCTATTTTCTTTCACTGGCTTCATTTTTTTTTTTTTTTTTTTTGATTTGTTTCTTTTCATTATTTTATTCATTTAATCTTTCTGTTTTATTCATTTACTTTTTTACATTTTTTCTTTTTTTTTTCGTCGCCTTCTATTACGTTTCACTTTCTTTCTTTCTTTCTTTTTTCTTTCATTCATTCATTCATTCATTCGTTCATTCTGTCGTTCTTTCTTTCTTCCTTTCATTCATTAGGTCATTCTTTGTTTATTTATTTCATCCATTCTATCTTTCTTTCATTCATTCTTTCTTTCTGTCATTCTTTCTTTCATTCTTTCTTACATTCTTTCATTCATTCATTCTGTCAATCTTTCTTTCATTCTTTCATTCATTCATTTTGTCATTCTTTCTTTCATTCTTTCATTCATTCATTCTTTCTTTCATTCTTTCATTCATTCATTTTGTCAATCTTTCATTCTTTCTTCCATTCTTTCATTCCTTCATTCTGTCATTCTTTCTTTCATTTTTTCATTCATTCATTCTGTCATTCTTTCTTTCATTCTTTCATTCATTCATTCTTTCTTTCATTCTTTCATTCATTCATTTTGTCAATCTTTCTTTCATTCTTTCATTCATTCATTCTTTCTTTCATTCATTCATTCATTCTTTCTTTCATTCATTCATTCATTCATTCGTTCATTCTGTCGTTCTTTCTTTCTTCCTTTCATTCATTAGGTCATTCTTTGTTTATTTATTTCATTCATTCATTCATTCTGTCATTCTTTCTTCCATTCTTTCATTCCTTCATTCTGTCATTCTTTCTTTCATTCTTTCATTCTTTCATTCTTTCTTTCATTCATTCATTCTGTCATTCTTTCTTTTTTTCATTCATTCATTCATTCTGTCATTCTTTCTTTTTTTCATTCATTCATTGATTCTGTCATTCTTTCTTTTTTTCATTCATTGATTCTGTCATTCTTTCTTTTTTTTCATTCATTCATTCGTTCATTCTTCTTACTCTTTCGCCTTCATCTTGTTCTTATACTTCTCTTTCTTTCATTCTTTTGTTTTTTCCAATATTTCTTTCAATATATCTTTTTGTATAATATCCCCTTATATCCTTTTAATTTTTTTCACCTATTTCTTCTTTCCTTCCTTCATTTTTCTTTCACTCTTTTATCTTTCTTTTTTCTTTCTGTTACTCCTTCTTTTTCACTTTCTTTATTTTATTCTTTTGCATATATTTTCGTTCTACCTTTCTGCATCAGAAATTTGTATTCCTTTTAGGTTTTTCTTCCGCTTTCTTCTTCTTTTTTCTTTCATTCATTTCACTTTTTTTTCGTTCTCTCATCTTTCTTTTCTTTCTCAATTTTCTGCATAATCATCTTGTTTCTTTTGGGGTTTTTCGTTTCTTTCTTTCTTGCTTGCTTGCCTTCCTTTTTTATATTTTCCATTGTTTTCTTTCTTTATTCATGATTGAAATATAGTAATAACACTAAATAGAAGCTTATGAAGCTTTATTTGACTCATTCAACTTTAGTGCTGGAAAAAGTTTATTTTATTGTGATGGATGGTTGCAGACGAGAGGGGAGATGACATGTGCTTCTTTTATTACCACGATGCTCTTATTTCTTTTTCAATTTTTCATTCCTCATCTTCATCCATTTTCTTTGAATCTGTGCGTTCGGCATTCATTCCAATTCTCGTTTCTTTCTGTTGTAACATACCTACGGACGATAATGGGTATGTCTCCATTCACATAGATACAGTAGTAAATACTGTATGTTGGTCTCCAGTCGGGTATTCGCCACCAGCTATGCTGGTCAAACTCTCTGCTTCAGAGAGGATCCCCCAGGGCTATGTCGAAGGGTAGAGTGTCGTCTCAGGAAACAGCCACCCGACCCCGTTTTATACGGAGTCTACGGGGAATATTTGGCCGACCCTTCGGGCTCGAATACCCGACATTAAATTCGGCCTTGTGCCACATATGACCTCGTGGGGCGGTTGGTAGATATCCTACAGTTGGAAATTCATTGTAGAATTTACTTTACTCACTTCTAACTGTTAACTACTTTTTCTACGCGCCGCTGGCGAATCTTATATGTGTTGTCCGTGTCGTAAGTATTATCGTTCATTACCAACCTTCGGTTGACTATTCTATTCAGTAACCTTTCTTAGGTTACAACAATTCCATAGTTATTGTTCATTTTATTTTTCTTTCACTTTCTTTTTTCTTCTTTTCTCTCACTTTTTTTTCACTCAAACGCTTTTCAATCCAACCATGTAATATTCCTTCTTATATGTTTGTAAATTTCTCTCTCCCTATCAATTTTTTAATCCTAACAAAGAATGACTTAGATTATTAAGTGTTATAATGGAACACACCTATTCTATAGTTAATAGACTCTCCCACCTATAATAAGTAGGAGTATTAGTAGCAATCGCTCAGCGAGTCACTCAGAGAGTTGGTCAGTCAGTCGATGTCGGACGACCGTTAGTCGGATATTAAAGTATCAGCCACCACAACTAGATTGCTGCGTCATTACCTATTACATCAAGTTCCTAACGTTTTGTACGTCGAAACTATTTTAGGGCCGACTTAGTACAAATACAAGCCTCCACTGTGAAATCACTTCATAACATTAAGGAGGTCTTTTGTATTCGATCTGTATGCATTTAAAAATCAGCATTCAACATCAGGGACCTTGCAAGTGTCTCATGCCCCTCACCCACTGAATCTAGGATACCCCCCAACCGAATCTATAATTCGTGGCCCTAACTCTGCTACATCTCAATTTTCATAAGGGTGCAGTCATATGAAATACAAATTTTATCGTAACCTATTTATGTACAATAATGAATGATATGCAATATAAGTGAACAACTCAACTCAAAAATTTGAAAATGAATCGTTGGCACCCGCTCGCATCCGACAATCGAGATCGTCATCCGCTTCTGTTACTGCCTTTCTCCTTTCTGGTAGCGCTGACGGAGATGGCTGTGAAGACTCAGCCTAGTCTTGAAGGGTCGTGAGTAGAGGTAACAGAAGAGTGTGGCTGGTGGACGCAGCTGGGTGAGTCGGGCCCTCCTGACAGCTCGTCTTAGGTCCTCTTCATGTTGATGGTTGTACTCAAAAGTTTCGGTCTCCCCTCGGATGGTCCTACGCCAAGAAGGCCGATTTGCAGCAACGGTTTCCCAGGAATCAAGCTTGATGTTGGCCTATGTTAGTGATGTTTTCAACTGAATACAAATATCTAAATGCAAATTAGATATTCGTATTTAATATTGAATATCAAATAGTAAACAATTTAAATATCTAAATACAAATATAAGGTATATCATACTAGATAATTTCATCTTGAATAAATCGACAATATTTTGCGGCAATTTTTATCATCAACTTGAGATTTTTCTTGTTAAAAAGTTGAATAACTTTAACACATTCAACATTATGGATAAAAAGTAGTGAATTTAATATGACATTTTTTTTTCGAGACTTAGCATGAGCAAAAGAAATTCACGAATTTGGACAAAAAAAGATCCCAGAATGACATAAAAATTCGGGAAAATTGATCATTCTTTAATAGTCAGTTGTGCGTAGTTTAATTTGTAACGTATATATTAGGTTGGTGCAAAAATAATTTCGTTTTCTCACATAGTAACATATGTTAGAAAACGAAATTATTTTTACACCAACCTAATAAATGTAGGTAGAAGAAAGCAAACGTTGATAAGATAACAAGGGTCACAAAGTACTGCCCGGGCCCTCAATCAGACTTACCCCCAGCCCGATCGGGGTGTTCGGGGCTAGTATACAACGGCCCTGTTCAACAGTACAAATGAAGTCTTACAACATTTCAAAAAAAATCTCATACATTTGTTTATCTTTCATTTAACAACACGTTTTTTTTTTAATTCTACATAAAATGCGAGCTTGTTTAACTGCAATTCTTCCTATTTACTAAAACTGATTTGGTTGATATTACCTCTTCTTCTATGCGCCGTGTCCCTTCAGGACGTAGGCAATCATGGCTCTCCACAATTTCCTATTCTTTTTCGCTCTTAGTAAAGTTTGTTTTGTTGCTGTCTCTACTAATCCCCGTTCTGCCGACAATTTACGCCAGCTCGTTAGATGTTATGTGCAGCTTTCCTTGGTGTCTTTTACCTTCAATATGCCATGTGAGTATCAGATTTTCCAAGCCTTCTTTCCTCATTATGTGCCTTAGAAATTTCAACTGTCTCTTTCTGATGTTAAGCCTCCATTTTCTCTAAAGTATTGTCGTTACTCACAAGTTGAGTTAGTGGTATTCTCAGCACCGTTCTTTGCCTCAAGGCTTCTTCATTTGTAATGAGATTATCCAGTATGCACTGTCATATAGGAGGACCGATAATGAGGAAGGAGGGCTTGGAGAATCTGATACTCACGGGTCGAATAGAAAGAAAGAGAGACAAGGGGAAGCAGCGCGTGACTTGCCTGGCGAGCTTGAGCAGGTGGATGACAGAACGTAGTCTGGAAGAGGAAGCAGAGGGAAGGAGCTTGTGGAGAGCTACAAAGGATAGAGGCAGGTGGAGAGCCATGATCGCCTACGTCCTGAAAGGACATGGCACATAAAAAGAAAGAAGATATTAGATGACAGTTCAGTAGCCTTTTCTTTGTTTCTAGCAAATTTTTCCTGTTTCTTAATACATTCTTTTAATTCTCAGCTTTTGGAAGACATCGTAATGCGCCTTCAGATTTCGATGTTGTCCTCTGTTAAAACCCTTTCCAGGATATTCAAACATTTTTACTTATTTGATTTTGGTATCTCCAATTTATAATTTGAAGCTTGGGCTGTTCCTTTAGCTGACGAACATAAATTGTTTTCTTACAAATGATACTTAGTCCTTTCTTCTCGTTTTCCTTTACTACATTCTTTAAGAGTTACTTTAGTTTCCTTTCTGCGTCTGCTATCAACACTGTGTTATCTGCATATATTATGCTGTAAAGATTGTGGCCGCAAATAATGAACCTTGGTAGAATTTTTTATGCTCTCACGATTGCTTCAGTGTAAACGTTGAATAAGTCCAGTGAGGAGATACATCCTTGTCTTACGCCCCTTTCTATTTTCATAACTTTACTGGATTTATTTTCTATCCGTATGCAGGAGGTTTGCTCCCAATATAAGTTCTGGATAATTCTAAATTCCTTCCCAATTCTAAATTCTTTCCTAAATAAATCAAGCTTCCAATAGTTCTTTGTGACGTAATTTATCAAACGCTTTTGCATAATTTATATAACAGGTCCCTATGCATTTGTATTACTCTTCTCTTATCATTTTGATCATAAATATTGCATTTCTTGTTCCAGTAACTTTAGTCCTGTCCTCTTCCTGTTTCCGGTCTAACTCTCCTATGTGCTCTATTCATTAAACTTCGGCTGATAAGCATTGTTATGCGGCTCATATGGTTGATTCATTTGCACCTGGTTTCTCGAGCAGCGCTATGAAAATGGATCTTCTATTACCTGATCGTTGAGAGCACATTATTACAATATCGAGTTCCTAGTCCGAATTTAGCAAATACTTCACTATTTCTCTCCTTCCCTTCTTTAGCATTCTGGCCTCCCACAACGATTGCCATTTTCATGGCGCTGTTTGAAAAACTTTACGATATTTTCCTCCAACTTACTACAGTCTATAAATATAAGTTGCGAAATAAAGTTTTTACATTTATCTTGATAAATTTTCTCAAGGAACGAAACGTGTTGGTATAGAAAAAATCCTTTTGTCTTTTCTTAAATACATGCGAAAGTAGAAAAAAAGAAAAAAAAAGCTTATCTGAAATTTAGAAAAATATAATAAAAAATTAAAACAGACAGACCTTGTCAGTTCTTTTTAAGCAAAATTGCTTGTATGAATACTCGGTGCCTAAATATATCATATATATATATATATATATATATATATATATATATATATATATATATATATATATGTGTGTGTGTGTGTGTGTGTGTATTGGGGTGTATGTGTGTATGCATGTGTGTGTATGTATGTGTGTGTATGTGTTTGCATATCTATCTGTTTATCACTACATGCGCTCTTAGGTACATACGTACATAACTCTCGTGGGTATCTTTGAACTTCTATCGCCATTTGCGTAGTTGTATGGATTGAATTACTGCCCTTTGCTCTTTTCGCCACCCCCAGGTGTCGCTGTATTACGATAAGCATCTGTGTTTGTAAGCTGTAAAAAATCCCAAATGATACGGGCTGCTGGGAACTAAGATCGCTTGTCTAAAGTTTGTGGAAGAGAAAGAGAACCATTCGGCTTTTCTAGAATATAATTTGTTTATAAAAACAAAAAAAAAGGAAGTAAATATATATTCTATAGCTAAATGCTGTATATTTGCTGAAATCTGTTTGTGGAATGGATCACGTGACCAGTTCGCATTTTCGTTTACTTTAATTGTAAATACTGAACAGACGATGTAACTGTAAGAAAATCTTTCGAATCGGGAAAATTCAAGGGAATTACGGTAAATATTAATTAATGTTTGCAATTAAAAAATTATACAAAGATAGAGGACGAATATTTCTTATATATGATTTATAATAAGTTTAACTGAAAAACGAAAATATTGCTTAAAAGTAATATAATAATTTAATATAATTTGAAATTGTTATTTATTTTATTTTATTATATATATTATGATTATTATATTTATTTAAAGTTATATATATATATATATATATATATATATATATATATATATATATATATTTTCAACTTTTTCCACAGTTATCGGGTTTTTTCTGTATTAGTTAGAGTGACTTATTTTTACTTTCTGCTTTTGCTTAACTAAAGTTATATTTATCAAGCATTTTATACTCTCATTCATATTGTATCAATTGATAGTTTAGGTCAGCGTTTCTCAACCGGAGTTCCCCGGAATCCTAAAGTTCTGCAAATGGTCCTCAAGGATTCCTCGAGAACAGGTGACATAAGCTAATGCACTTTTGACATTTATTTAATTTTATATACGTAATATTACTAAACACACTCAATATATTTTTGGTTATTGTAATATTGTCCTATATATTGTTGCAGTTTTCAACATCTTACATGTGTGAGCAAGCTCCCTGATGAATTATTATAAACGAACAGTATGAATTTTATTTAGCATTACCGAAAAATGTTATTAATTTTTCCTTAAACCAGTTACTCAAAAATATTTACTACGATATTTACCATGTGAACTACGATGAAATTAAAATGAAAAAGATATGGTATATAATTTTGTTTTTACGCAGGGGGTTCCTTGAGACATGTAATTTATTTTAAGTGTTACGTAAGGGTAAAATGGTTGAGAAACTATGGTTTAGGTGCTAGTACAGTCAAAAAGAAACCCATCCATTTTTTTTTATCACTTGATAATTTAGGAGTCAAAAAAAAAGGTAGAAAAATTATTTTATCTTCGAGTATTTTAGGATTAAATACCGATATATATTTATGTGTAATCAAGAGTGGTCTCCCCTTGTTTTGTTACTCTCCTCTTTGAGAGAGCCATATCTGTTTACTGAGACTATAAAAGGGCACGATACGCGAACCTTGTTTTTTCAGTTGAATAAAGCTTTCTTAAAGCCTACGCTTGCGTACTTTTGTCATTACAATATTTTCATTTTTTGCTTCTGCTATCTTTCTTACATGAACAAACATTTTTATATTTGTGTTTGTTAATTTCTGTACTATTTCACCTTTCTTGCTGGTGTTTTTATTTACCTAACGTTTTATATATTTGAAAAAAACTTACTTTTAAAGCTTCTGAAACACGTAATGTATATAATGTTTATAGACGTACATTATGTATGTTCCAAAGTTTGTCATGGCCGAGACTGACAGTGGGGACAAGTTCCTGTTGTCTATAAAATGTTTCCGTGGCATGTATCTCAACTCGCCTCTGACAACTAAATCCAGCTCCAAGTTGGAGAATAGGCGAAGTCGGAAAACTGGCACCTCATAACCAGCTGTTTCGGGTAGATGAAGCTCGACAAGTCAGGAAGGTAGTCCATCTGAAGAAGGAAAATCCTGATTTTAAACCTCCGCTGTTTTGCGGTCATATCCAAACACGGAAAACGTTATGGCAGTAAATTCAGACAGAAAATCCGGAGTGGAGCCACGAAGGCGGTTGGCTGACAATTTTCCGGCAACTCCTGCAGCCAAACCGTTCCCAAATGTAATACACTTTATTGCTTTAGATCTTGTCTGTACGACCGATAGTGGGGCGATTTAGTCTTGGTAGCGCACGGCTTTCATATACGGCCTGCGTTCTACTCCAGTTTCCTTGACCAAAGGAGTGAATTTTGACCAAACAGGACTCTGTCTTTATGTTGCGTTATAAACAGATGACTACTGCTAGTAGTATGATCTGTATATTTGTTAGTGCCGAAATTAATTATAAAAGAAGCTTATATTTGATCGGAACAACTTTTAACTCAAAATTTCGTTTCAAACATGACTGAAATTTTTGGCATATATACATATTTTGAAAGGGGACTGTTCAACGCACATTGTGGCTGTGCGGTTGGTAGAATGTTTAGCGGCTCGGGATGAGAAATCAGAGAGCCGCGTTCAAATTCCAGTTGGGTTCGTTACTTTCATTTACGCGAATGAATTCATCTCCTCCCCCTCGCCATACGTGAGTGAATTAGTAGGACTTTTAATAGAAAATAAATGTTATTCTAAAATAAAAAAAACAATGTTAATACCATAATCAATGACAAAAATACTATTGAATAACCCATAAACCGGAAAAATAAACAAATCAATACGTCTTTCTATAATATTCGTGTGTGGAAGATGAATTTTAAATGTTTTAAAATGCGTATTTGAAATGTTTTAAATGTGAAATGTTTTAAAATGTGGAGTTTAATTGTTTTAAAATGTGAATTTTAAATGTTTTAAAATATGGATTTTAATTGTTTTAAAATGAGAATTATAAATCTTTTAAATTGTGTATTTTAAACGTTTTAAAATGTGGATTTTAATTGTTTTAAATTGTGAATTTTAAATGTCTTAAAATGTGAATTTTAAATATTTTAAAATTTGAATTTCAAATGTTTTAAAATATGAACTTGAGATGTTTTAGATATGAATTTTAAATGTTTTAAAATGTGAATTTTAAATGCTTTAAAATATCAATTTTAAATGCTTTAAAACGTGAATTTTAAATGTTAAAAGTGAAAATGCAGGAAAACGAGGTGCATTTCTGTCATTTGATGAAAAAATGCTGAACGGCAGCCAAAGCGGTATGTGCAATTTATGGAGAGGTTGTTATAACTGACAGTATTTTTGTAAGTGGTTCGCTAGGATCAGAAGTGAAAATTTTGATCCGGAAGACAGACAACGTTCCGTCAGGCCTGCAGTCATTGACGATGCCCAAGCTGAAACGTAGATTAAAAATAACACAAGTCACACAACACATGACTTTACAGAGATAATCCACATATCTCATGTGAGCATTGTAAAGTATTTGAAAATAATTGGATACGCGAATCGATATAATATTTGGGTGCCTCCTAATTTAACGGAAAAAATTGAATGACGTTTTTTAAAAGAATGATCACAGGCTGTTAAATATAGATTGTTTAAAACAATGTGGAACGAAAAAGGTACTGGGGAAAACGAAGTCTGCATTTGAAAAAAAGGTGATGACGTATGTCTGGTGGGATTGAAAGGACATTGTCTATTACGAGATGTTTCCGCAAAATCAGACAATTTTGAATCCAAGCAAGTACTGTTCCCAACTGGACAGATTAAAGAAAGCAGCTGAGAAAGAGCGTCCGGAATTATACAATCGGAGCTCTTTGCAGACCCGATCGGAATTTGGTACAATTTGGTTAGGTTGACCTATCGCACCCGTCGTACTCAGCTGAACTCCCACTTTCCAGTTACCACTTATTTCGATCCATGCAGAATTCTCTTCATAAGAACTTTAAATCTCAAAGACCGTGATACAACTGTATCATCAAGAAATATGCCAAATTCTGAGAGCTACATAGCTTCTTCAAATATGACGAAAGGTAACGGAACAAAAAGACACATACGAAAAGTAACAGAACTGGGTGCGTTGTTTGAGCCATGGGCGAAAGAGGGATAAACGGATTATGTTATCATCTAACATGATATATTGAGACTATATAACTGTAATCTTAGCTTTCTGCAATCAATGTATTTTTTCACATGCTTTTGTGGCAAGATAATGCAGCTACTCATAACGCTCTGAGCATATATTGATCGAGAAAACAAATGTGATACATAACTCCCATTGTAAAATTGTTTTAAATTGATATAGACGATTAATACGAGTATGTCTGAAAAGTAACTGGACTGGGTGTGTTTTGTGAGCCATGGGAAAAAGAGGGATCAGCGAATTGTGTTATCATCTGACATAATATCTTGGATGTATATAACTATAATCTTAGCTTTCTGCAACCATAGCATTTTTTCACATGAAAGTATTGTGGAATAACAAATTGAGGCTGCTTCAATAAAACTGCTCACAACGCCCTGAGCATCCGACATTTACTGGCCGAGGAGAACGTCGCCGGACTGAAACAACTTCCCTATTCACTTGATCTTGTTCCGTATGACTTTTTTTCTTTTTCCCAAGTTCAAGGGTATTATCAAGAGGATGTCATCAAGAGGGCCGTAACGACAGTGCTGAGGGACACCCAAGAAGAATACTTCAAGAAATCCATAGAAGCCTGGCAGAAAAGCGTGAAAAGGTGCATTAGACTCGAGCGGGATTAATTTTAAAAGGAAAACCATGTATTATGTTGTTTGGAATTGATACAAATTGTTTGGGACACTAGTCCCGTTACTTTTCAGATAAATCTCGTATGTGTTTGAATATATCGAAATTTTGCCTTTAAAACTAACTACAAACATTTGTTCTTACACAATATCTTCAAAACAGGCGTAAAAATTATAAAAAACGAAAAACTTCGGCTCACCTATCATCTGTGTTTTATTTTTGATTTTATTTTATTTTGTGTGTGTAGGTGGGGGGTGATGGCAGAAAGACGAGAGCTTTTTATTGGTACTTCTGTTTTATTATTTAATATACAGTGTAACCCGGATATAAGAGAGTTGTTGGGACCGGAGAAGAAGTCTCTTATATCCGGGTTTTTCTTATATCCGGGTTTGGTCTATTTTGTTTAGCTAAGTATGGCTCTAATTTGGGACCATATAAAACCTCTCTTATATCCGGGTCTCTCTTATATCCGGGTTACACTGTACAATAAGTACTTATATAAGTTTGATTTTGATATAATTTGTTATAGAATTGATTTAAGCCATTGTTAGAATTTATAAAGCTTCTCTCTTTAAGTTACAGACAGTTTTTGTTATAGTTAGCAAAAAGAAAAGACTATTCACTATGGTTGTCAGCAAAAGAGTAAGCCCTATTTTTGAGTTATATAGTGGGGATGTTAAAATCAAGCATATTCAGAAATCCATCTATCTGGGTAGTATATTAACAAGCAGGGGGCTGTGCGTATTACCCTGGAACATCATGACCGGGCGGAGTTGGGGCTGAAATCCTCGTACAATGCTTTGTGACCCTCGGTATCTTAATCAACATTTCTTCTATATACGTTATAAATTAAACTAAGCACAACTGATTATTAAAGAATAAAAAGCTTTCTCGGGTTTTGACGATATTTTAGGGATTTTTTTTTATCCAAATCCGTGAATTTGGCTTGCTCATGCTAAATATCTTAAAAACACTATATCAAATTCATTATTTTTTTTTTTATCCATAATGTTGAATGTGGTAAAATTATTTAATTCTTTTAATAAGAAAATCTCAAGTTCATAAAAATTGCCGCAAAACATTGTTGATTTATTTAAGATGGAATGATCTATCATGACATGTCTCTAAATTGTATTTAAATACGTTATATTTATTTTTTATTTTTCTAGTTGAACTGTTCATCTATATTGCGTGTGATCCATTGTTGCACATAATTAGCTTACGATAAAAGCTGTATTTTATATGAATACTACCTTGTTAAATTTAAGTGCTGTAGAGTGGAGAAGCGTATCATAGATTCGAGGCTGGCACGAGGTCCTCTGGTAACAAGCAAGGGGATATGGGACAGATAATTCCGAAGGCGAACAGCAATAGCAAAACAAGCCTTCCAAATTATTTAGAAACTCGCACTACCAGTGAAAATTACACGGTTTTCTTAGTTTAATATTCTGATATATGAGAATATTAAATAAATAAATACGAGAATGGGCTGAAAAGTTCAAAACTCAGTTCACCATGTTAGAGCATTGAAATCCTGCATGCATTCATTTCAGCACTTCTTATTAATAACTGCATTGTTTCTTTCCAGGTCAATTGACGTCTGACTGTTCAAAGAAGACTTCAAGAAAAGTGTTTATCCCACGAGGACATGCTGACATGGTTGATACATTAGACGATGACGCTCCAGTTTTATCAACATTGCAAAGGTGGGCAGTTGAATTTAGGAGAGGAATGAAGCGTCTTGAAGATGACCCAAGATCTGGACATCCTGTAACTACCACCATTGTGGAAAACACTGATCGTATTCACCACATGGTGATGGATGATAGGCGATCGCCTATAGATCAAATAGCAAATGCTATTTAGCATATCCCGTGAGAGAGTTGAGAATATTCTCTACAATGAACTTGGCATGACGAAGGTTTCTGCTCGGTGGGTGTCACGTCTTCTAACACCTGATCAAAAGCGCACCAGGCTGATCATATCGCGAGAAAATCTGATATTGTTTGAGGTAGATCCAGCTGGTATCCTTGAACGTTTCCTAACACAGAATGAGTGTTGGGTTAATCACTTTGAGCTAGAGACAAAGAGACAGTCAAGCAGTGACCAAGTTGTTTCATCTGCAGGGAAGATGATAACCTGTTTCTTTTTTTGGATGCAAAATGCATTGTCTATTGACTATATTCTAAAGACTATATTCTAAGTACGAGGGTAGGCTGAAAAGTTCGGAGGCTGACTATGAAGCAGTGATGCTAGAACATTGAAATCTTGCATGCATTAATTACAGCATTTCTTATTAATAACTGCATTGTTTCTTTCCAGCTAAACTGACGTCTGACTGTTCAAAGAAGACTTTAAGACTATCGAGTACCTGCAGAAAAAAGGGTTTAGCCCACAAGGACATGTTGACATGTTTGCTACATTAGAAAACATCCAGTTTTATCAACGTTGCAAAGGTGGGCAGTTAAATTTAAGAGAGGAATGAAGCGTCTTGAAGATGACCCAAGATCTAGACATCCTGTAACTACCACCATTGTGGAAAACACTGATCGTATTCAACACATGGTGATCGACGATAGGCGATTGCCTATAGATCAAATAGCAAATGCTATTAGCATATCCCATCATATATCATATATGTGAGAGAGTTGAGAATATTCTCTACAATGAACTTGGCACGACGAAGGTTTCTTCTCGGTGGGTGTCACGTCTTCTAACACCTGATCAAAAGCGCACCAGGCTGATCTCTAACACTTTCGCCCTGGCCCCTCAACCTCCGGCGTCTTACTCTCGGGGTTGAGGTGTCTACTCGGTCCTAACCGAACTTAAGGGAGTGGCCATAGGTCCCCTGAGAATCCGTAGATTATTCGACCAGTCCAATGGTTTAATCCTGCTTTCTTCTCCCGTTGTGATTTGTTTGATCGAGAAAGCAGAAGTGATGTCCGTCCGTTCACAGTCGGCTGAAGATGTAGACACAGATGGGGAGTCTACGCTAAGAAATTTAGAATGCAGCAAAAAAATATTAATATCTGCAGAAAGCCGGACAAACATCGATTCAGTGTTTGAATTGGTAATGTCTTTTATATAGCAGAAAAGAATAGTATAGAAGAGAAACGGGTTACAGAAAAGAAAAGTAAAAAAAAAACTCATACACTGGATTCTATACAGAGAGAGAGTGTATGTGATTGTCTTGTTAAATCGTCTCAGAACGATATATGACTCTTGTGATGGAGGGATAAAGATTTCTGTGCGGGGCTTAAAGTTATAGTGGAGTTCCTCCTCCGAACGCCCGCCTGGGCCAATTCTCTCTTCTCTCTTCAAGAATTTTCTCCCGTCTGTCTTTTTCAGCATAACTACGCGTTTATATAGATAAACCCGGCTGGTTATAACTGACCCTCGGCCCTACTACTTCGCACGCGATTATCACGGGGTTCTGGCTACTTCAACCAAAATCATGTGAATTCCAAAGTTCCTTCTAGCTTACTCAGCTCTATTTCAATTTTAATCGATAAAAATTGTTTCGACCATTTCCATTTTTCTCTTCTGCCCTTCATCAGATTTCCCCATCAGTAAAAAAAAAGCTCTGATTTAATTTCGCTATTCAAATCTACACCAATTTCAATAATAAAAATATATGTGTGTGTTTCCCAGACTCTCTCACTGTCACAGATCATATCACGGCAAAATCTGATGTTGCTTGAGGCAGATCCAGCTGGTATCCTTGAACGTTCCCTAACACAGAATGATCCAGAGAGAGACATTCTATGCAGTGGCCAACAGTTGTTTTATCTACAGGGAAGACGATGGCCTCAGTTTGTTTTTTTTGGATGCAAAAGGCATTATGTCTATTGACTATATTCTAAAGTGCCACACCATCAATGGAGAGTACTATGCCAACTTGCTGAGACAGTTATGAAAGGATATCACAACCAAACGCCCAGGAAAACTGACGAAATGTGTCTTGTTTCATCAGGACAAAGATCCAGCACACAAGTCCTTACTGCTGTGCGTGATCGTAGCTGCTGTGCGTCACCGTGGTTTTGAACTTGTTGATCAGCTTCTTTATTCTCCTAACTTGGCCCCATCTGAATATCATCTGTTTCCCATCATGAAAAACATCCGGGGAACCGGTTTCGCAGTGACGATGACGTCATTTCGGCTGTTGCTGATTTTTTTGTCCAACAGGATGAATGTTTTTACACTAATGAGACCCGAGAACGGCAACAACGATGGAACAAGTGTATGGACCTCAAGGGTGATTATGTTGAAAAATAAACCTCACTTATACAAGTCTAAGAAGAGAAATAACAGTTTAAATTCTTCAGTTTTATTTTGGTATTTAAAGACCGGTAACCGAGTCTTGTAAGCTTGGGTGTGAGGGTGCTGCTATTGGAAATCGGAGAGCAGAGTTCCAATTCCAGCTAGGTACATTATATTCACTTATGCGCAAATACCATTGGGAAAGATATAAATCTACCCCTTCTTCCCTAGATATGGGTTAATTAGTATGTCTATTAGTAGTATCAGTAAAAATCAATGTTCTATCAAATAAATTCTTACAATCTTACAATCTGTAAAAGGTCGATAACCCGTAAAAACATATCAATCAAATAAAAATTAATCAGTAATGTTGATGATATAAAGTATGATTTACGGAAACGAAGCAATTGGGCCATATTGAAATGATCAGCTTTTTTTCTCAAACTTTTTACCTTTTTTCTTTTTATTAGTAATAGTAGTATATTTTGTGAAGTCAACTAACACTCGTTGACACTTTTGTGATGTCAACGAATACTAGTTGTCACTTTCCTAATGACTGTTGTAGTAGAGACTTTTTAATCGCAGATACAACTATAGTAACGCCGTTGAACAATGCTGGTGTCACACGCCTTCGAATAACACTCGCACTAATAGTACTTGCTCGATAATACTCGCTCGAATAGTAATCCGTTTAGTGATCTCAATAGAAAAATAATATAGAGATTAGAGTAGAGAATAGCGATCTGTATTGTAATAGAGGATAGAGAAGGTTCTTTAAACATCACGCGACTTCCTATATATGCGTTTCCTCTATGGTCGTGTAGTCTACTTAATTCAACAGTGGAATCGCCTGTGTTTCCTCACTGGCGATCTATATTCAAACTCAAGTGTCGGAAGCGACACTTTATTCCTATATAACAGTATATTTCTTTTTCTTCAATGTGCCGTGTTTCTTCATGGCTCTCCACAATTTTCTCTCCTTTGTAGTTCTTAATAAGTTTTGTTTTCGCTATCTTCCTCTTCCACCATCTATTTAGGTAGGTTGACCCTCTTCAATCTGCCCTGTGAGTATCAAAATTTCCAAGACTTCTGTCTTCATTATGTGCTCTCGAAATTTCAACTCTTTCTGATGTTAAGTATAAAGGTCCTTTTTGTCTCCATTTTCTCCAAAACTTCGTTGCTCATATGTTCGGTCCATGGCATTCTCAGCATCCTTGTACGGAATTATATTTCTGTTGCTTCAAGACTCTTCTTCATTTGTCAAGGAGATTGTCCAGCATTCACTGCCATATAGGAGGGATAATATTCTGTAATGATTCAGTATTCTTTTCTTTATTTCTAATGAAATTTTCCTGTTTCTTAATACCTTGCTTAGTTTTTGGGAGGCATCTTTCGCTATCCCTTTCGCTTCGGATTTCAGTGTCGCGCTTTTTGTCCTCTGTTAAAACACTTCCCAAATATTTAAATTGTTGTACTTGTTTCGTTTTAGTTTCTCCAATTTGTAATTTGCATATTGGGCTGTTCTTTTTGCTAAAAACCATAATTCTGTCTTCTTGTAATTGATAGTTAGTCCTTTTTTCTCGCTTTCCTTTACTACCTTCTGTGGAAGTTCTTGTAATCTCCTTTCTGTGTCTACTCTCAAAACTGTGTCCATCTGAATGTCATATGTTGTTAAGACTGTGGCCGCCAATACCCTTGAGAAAAGTATGAATCCACTTATTCTCTCCCTGCTATGGGTTCATTAGTAAGACCTGTGTCACTAAACCAGTATTATTTCGAAAAATAAGATAAAATTCTGTACTAAATATTTAGATTTCGGCAAAAAAAAGAAAAACGACTAATTACATGGTGGATCAGATGTAACTGGTGAAAGTAAGCAATGAAGCTCGTTAGAACATTTGCCATGGAAATAGCGGTATAGTAGCGAGGGGTTTGCCACGTTTCGTATATGTGAAAAGTGGTTGTAGAGGTGATAGGTCCATGTTTCGTAATACTTTGCTTAGTCAAATGGTTGATATGCCGGGAAGGTGATGGCCGCAGTTTCTTATTTTGGATGCAAAAGGCATTATGTCTATTCACTATATTCTAAAGTGCTACACCATCAATGGAGAGTACTGTGCCAACGTGCTGTCCATGGTATCCTCAGCATCCTTATATAGAAGTATATTTCCGTTGCTTCAAGTCTCCTCTTCATTTGTCAATGAGAATATCCAGTATTCACTGCCATATAGGAGGACTAACATTGTGTAACGATTCAGTATCCTTTTCTTTGTTTCTAAGGAAATTTTCCTGTTTCTTAATACTTTGCTTAGTTTTTGGGAGGCACATTTCGCTATCCCAACGTCCCTTCAGATTTCAGTGTCGAAACATCTACTTTCAATAGCGATATACGGTGGCCTAAAAATGTTTTTATCCAGGAGAAATAAACTACATCCAATTTCAAAAATTTAATTTCAAATTTTAATTACGTAATCCCTACTCAACATAAATAAAAAGTATTTGGAACTAGTATGGTATAGGTCCTCCATTTGCTAGTTTCAGTGCTTGTATTCGATTTTTCATGGATTTGATCAAGTTATCAACAATCGTCTGAGCCATATTTTGACACTCCTTTAGCAATGTACCTTTAAGGGTTACCACTGATATGGTTATGGTTGCACGCTCTGGAAGTTTTCCATCAAGGTTGCTCCCAAACGTGCTCTATTGGATTCATGTCAGGATTTTGGGCTACCCATGGCAGTGAACTGATTCCTTGCGATTCCTTCCAGGCCTTTGCTACTTTGCTCGTATGACATGGCGCTCCATCTTCTTGAAAAAGGTAGGCATCCTTGTCAATCTGATTGGTTTCAAATAATTGGAGTAGTCCTTTCTCTAATATTTGACAGTAGTTTGGACCATTCAACGGCTCGTTAACAAGAATCAACTCAGATTTCCCTCCAAACCAGACAGCTCCCCATACCATTACTCCATTCCTCCATGTTTCCCGATCGCCTGCAGACATTTAGTGTTCCAAGTCTCATTCTGATTTCTCCAAACATAAACTCGAATTAGAATATTGGCAGAATTTACTTTCTGACCAAATTACAGACTGCCAAAATTCATATTTGCTCTCGAATTCTCTCGTCCAGTCTATACGAAGGTTCCTGTAAACGTCAGAAATCAAGGGCTTCTTTCTTGCAACTCTTCTTTGATAGCCTAGCTCTTTCAGAAACTTTCTCAGCGCATGAGACGACATTTCCATGCTGTTAGCGACATCTTTGACGCTCAGACGACGGTTTCTGATGACTTCCCTATTCAGTGCCCTTTTCGTTCGCTCAGACACGATGCTTGGTCTTCCTTAACGTTGTTCCATGCCTCAATGGTCACCTTCATTAAATTTCCTGACAATATTATTAACCGTTTGATGATTAACCTGGAAAAACCTAGCGATTTTCTCTATAGCTAGGAAGAGAACAGGTGGATTCGTGGTTAGCGCCTCCTCTGCTTTAAGTAGAGCTATAATTCTCCACATTGATGCCATCCTATTATTTGCCCTTGTTGAAATTCACTAATTTCCTTACTTCCACGAACTTTCATTGCAAGATACATCAACCATTGTTCACAGAAGGGAGTAGCTTGATATTAACACGGTATCGTCTGAAAAAAAAAGACGTATTAAACAAGCCAAAATTGTTGTAATCAAGGATGGCTAAAAACTTATCAAAGCCCACTGTAAAAATCCTGGCATTTATCTAGCGTCTTATACAGTGGTGTATCACTGCCGTCTAAGTAACCTTATGGGAGAAGGTCTCTTTAGGTGCAGTATGTTCTTCTCTGATTTGTTTACTCAAAGCCGCGCAACCAGTTCTTGAGATATTCAAAATTATTTGGGGCATTTCCAGACAGACCTTGTCGTGTAAAATGACTTGTGAATCACCGTGTACATTTCCTCTTCCCTAACGACGATATTTTTTTTATGAATGAAAGAACAGAAAAGCCGTTGGCTGGTTGAATTCGAATGATCTAAGAAGGATAAGAAGAAAGGAATTTTTGGAGCAAGCGAAGCAGAGAGGGTCGAACAGAAGGAAGGGCAGAGACGAGCACGATCTCTTTTCATCTGTGTCTATTTGTCTGGCTCTATTTACGTACGGGCTTTGTGAATATGCGTCCTTTATGGAGGGGCCTGCGCCGACGCCGATTGCATGTCTGTGGTAGGTAGACTGAATTGGATGGCATTTATTGCGATGTCGGTCGAATGCAGACCAATTGGTGAAGTCAGGTGAGAAAGAAGACAAAAAAAAATGATCAGTTGGTCCATCCACCCACGCACGTAATTGCGGACAGATATGAAATTTGAACACACGCACCAGGCAGAGACACACGCGCACCGTCTTCTAAGAGTAAACCATAAAACACTTGGGGAATTGTTAAAGAATTTCGAAATAAGGTTGTAATATCCAACTTATTAAAATATGTATGTACCGTACGAACTAATTATCTAGTTGGAATGAAATAAATAAATTTGATTATCTAGAAACTGCGAGAACTTTCCTCACAACCAGATACATGCGCATTTTTTCTTTTCTTTTTTTTTTCTTTTTTGGAGACAGGGGAGGGGAGTCTTGACTACCGTTTACCGGGCATACCGCTTACTATTTTTTTTACTCAACAAATTGGTTGGTTGATTATGTTTAGCGGCATATCAGCACCTCTATGGGTTATTTAATCTAAATATCTTTAATGTAATTTTATGCCTTCCACTATAGATATTTTGTACATCATTTTATACTTTCAGTGCTAAATTAATGTTTTTTAGATATATAGTAGATGATAATATGTATTGTTGGTATTTTTTTTATGTAGGTATTTATTGTGTTTTTTATGTTATTTTTGTTTTCATGCTTTTTTATGTTTTCTTATTTTTTATGTTGGTATTTTTTGGTTTTTATGTTTTAATGTTTTTTTATGTTTTTATATTTTTGTTTTTATGTTTCTTATATTTTTTAGGGTTTTTTATGTTTTTTGTTTTTATGTTGGTATTTTTTGTGTCTTTTAAGTTATTTTTGTTTTTATGTTCTTTATGTTTTTTGTTTTTTTATAATGTTTTTTTTAATATTTTTTGTTTTTATGTTTTTTATGTTCTTTAGTGTTTTTAATGTTTTTTAATGTTTTTATAATTTTTGTTTTTTTGTTTTTTTATGTTTTTAGGGTATTTTATGTTTTTATGTTTTTTGTTTTTATGTTATATATTTTTTTTTCAATATAGTAGATGATAACATGTATTGTTGGTACTTTTTTTAAAATGTATTACTGTTAATTTTACTATAAAAATGTATTTTTATAATGTTTTTAGTGTTGTAGTGATTTTCATTTTGATATAAATATGTATTCTTGGTGATTTTACTATAAAACTTAATGTTGATCATTTTATTATAAAAAGTATTGTTGATAATTCAACTATAAAATGTATTGCTGATCATTTTGCTATAAAATGTATTGTTGGTCCTTTTGCTATAAAATATATTGTTGGTTTATTTAGTACAAAAATGTATTATTGGTAATATATATATATATATATATATATATATATATATATATATATATATATATATATATATATTGTTTGTTAATAATTTCACTCGAAAATGTATTTGTAATAATAGCAAAGTCTTGCTGGTATTTTTAGTATAAAATAAAACATTTTTTATTTAACGGTTCACTATTTGCCGATAGTTGGGACCATAACAGGTGCTACCACCACAGGTCAGGGAGCAACAGCAATTAAAACGTGGTTTCACGCTCCTCAAAATCCCCAATGTTCGAATCAGTGGCCTTGTTGTCGGATGTAGTTTATCGTCATACCCATGAGTACGAAGCAAATTTCCTAAATAAGAATGACAAAATGAATTGGATTAGTTTATTCTCAGTTCCGTCAATAGAAACCGTTAAGTTACTTTGTTTATCCATTAATAGGTATGCTCCTTATTAGGGGTCCACTAAAAGGTAGCCAAGCCAAAAATAGATGCTATAGTGAGACTGCACTAAATCGCCTAAAAGATGGAATATTTGGATGATTGTTTTTGTTTAGCGGCCTATCAACACCTCTATGGGTTATTTAATGCTGGGATCTAAATATTTTATGATTTGTACACAATTTTATTTATTTTTGTTTGCGGTGGGCGGGGGAGATTATAATGATTTTAGTGATACAAGTCTTACTAATCAATCCATAACTAGGAAGAGAACAGGTGGATTCGTGATTAACGCCTTCTGTGCTGTAAGTAGAGCTTTGATTCTCCACCTTTAGGTGGGAGAAGTTACTCAGCCCCGGAGATTCCAACTCTGCGGCAGCACCCTCCTCATTGCACTAAAGAGGTAGGATCGGTGTAATACCGATGCAAGGGTGACAATGTTTGCTGGGAGTGGGGAAAAATCAACTTTTACCCATGGCCCATATTCATAAGTTGCGTATAGTGCTCCCCGTAATAAAAACCACCTTGTGTCACACCCTACTTTATAACTGTCTTAATAGTAAGTTTGAAAGGTTCGATAAAGTCAAATTGGTAACTACTCTCGTAAATGAGTTTTCAATCTGTTGTATGAGTTTCAATCTGTTGTTGGTAAGAAATGGTTTGTTAATTTTAACGCCTCCAAAATTAAAGTGCTGTCTTTTAATCATCAGAAAAAAAAACTGATTTATGCCTTCAACCAGCATGGTTGATGCTAGCCTCCAGGAGGACAACTCAATGCGCCATCTTTTTCTCAATTTCTCTCGTCAGAATCGATCTTGCACATTTATAAATCTCATGTTTTCCACTCACATGAAGTAGAAAGATTATATTGAAACAATTGCTACTTCTGCGGCTAGAAAAAGTTGCTCCATTGTCTTGTGCCGGAATTCTTTTCTCGATAGAATCCATCTTTCTGACTGTAAATCCACCATTCATCCTTGTATTGAATATTGCTAACAAATCTGGTGTGGTGATTCTGATTATATATATATATATATATATATATATATATATATATATATATATATATATATATATATATATATATATATATATATATATATATATATATATATATAATGAAAATCTTGGTAACCAGGTATTAAACTCACACTCTCAATATGAGCAGTGGTAAAAAATGGTTGCTGAAGACATTAGATTTATAATACTCAGAAATACATACACAGATGTCCTCAAGGACACATGGCACAGTGGATAAAGGCGTTAGCTTAGATTCATTGACAGAACTCAAAGAGTGTGAGTTCAATACTTGGTTAAGGCGGCGGAGAAACTGGAGAGGGAATTAACGGGAGATAACTGACATCCATTAAACATGGCACGTGAAACTAGAACAGTAAGCGAAATAAAGTGTTTAGTTCGACATTCCAATCACCTGAAGGAGGCCGGAGCGTACAACGGCCGAAACGTTGTAATAAATATGGCGACGAAATTTGGACAATAGTCCGAATAATGTAAATAAAAAGTCTATAGTCCTTCTATATGGCAGTGAATGCTGAACAATTTCCTCACAGATGTAGAAGATACTTGAAGTGACAGAAATGGGGGGGTGCAGGATACCATGGACCGAACATGTGAGCAACGTTTTCGTTTTAGAGAAAATGGAAATAAAAAGGTTGCTTATACTTAACATCGGAAAGAGACAGTTTAACTTTCTAGGGCACATCATGAGGAAGAAGAACTTGGAGAGTTTGATAATCAAAAGACAGTTCGAATGTAAGAGGGGCAGATGAAAAGAATGCATAACCTACCAAGAGAGCTTGAGTAAATGGGTAGGGGAACAAGTTTTAGGAGATACAGTGTAACCCGGATATAAGAGAGTTGTCGGGACTGGAGACGAAGTCTCTTATATACGGGTTTCTCTTATATCCGGGTTTGGTCTATTTTGTTTAGGTAAGTATGGCTCTATTTGGGGACCAGATAAAATCTCTCTTATATCCGGGTTTCTCTTATATCCGGGTTACACTGTATAACAAAAAAAAAAAACATTTATAAAGAGCTGTAAGGGATAGGAAATTGTGGAGAGTTATGATCGCTAACATCCTTAATGATCACGGCACGTAGAACAAGAAGAAGGTAAATGTCTAAAAAGTAGAGATAATAAACCATGCAAAATATCTAAAAAAAACCCCAAGCATATTCAAATGAAGTGACACAGTAGGATATAACAAGATATGTGAGACTCTAACGGAAAAAGAAGATAAAACTATACAAATGAAAGATCATTAAATATTTGAAATATTTGAAATAGTAAAAATAAGGGACAAAGATCACTACGAAAGTAAAATCTGACAGGAGGTAAAAAAAGATATGAAGTAGCTGTCCAGCTGAAGACAGCTAAGCACCAACTACAGGATGCTGAACTGTTACGTAATACCAATCCTTCAATATGGCAGTAAATGTTGGGCAATCTCATCACAGATAAAGAAGAGACCTGAGACAACTGAGAGGTGATTTTACAGAAGGATGCTGAAAATTTCATGGATTGAACATGTGAGTTTTAAGTAAAATAGAAACAAAAAAGATCCATACTTACAATCATAAAAAGACAATTGAAATTTCTATGGCACATGATGAAGAAGGAGGGCTTAGGGAATTTGCTACTTCACCGGCGAAATGCCAACCGACTTTCAATACTAGAACAGCTTTAAGTTTTGGAATCTTGAGTCTTAACTTGATTTAGGATTTTAATTACAGAAATTGAAGTTGATGTTATATGATAGACGAGATTTTTTTTCTGTCAATAAAATCGTCTGATCCCTGTACAATATCGAAATCTGACCTCATATGACAACAATCTGACTATAACCATTTGGCCGAGTTTTGAATATCTCTAACTTGAACCAGGTCCTCTTTTAAATGTACTTATCGTCAAAATCACTTGATCACTGTAAATTTGCTGTGTCCAGGCTGCGTAAAATATTTGAGGACATGTGATTGTGCGGCTGCGGTTGTATGAAAATCAGTTAATGTGCATTTATCTTTTCAAAGCTTCAACGGCGAACTATCACGTAATGCACGAGATGAAACGTCATGTAATTGTTGCAATATGCACAAAGCATAGCGATGTTTTTTGGAAATCGCCAGGTCGTTTGCGCACAAAGTGCAGGAGGAATTGGAAATCACCAGCGGGGATGTGTCTCCTGTAGCGAAACGCAAAAAAGCATTCACGGCGTTCGGACAGTAACAGGACACCACAATTCGTACAACGGGTGCAGAACAATAATCGATTCGAATACAGGAAAGTCAATGAGGGCCATTGCCAGAGATCTCCGTGTGTTCGGTGGCACAATCCGCAATGAAGTGAATGAGGTCATTCTGTACAAATCATACCCAAAGAGCACTTCATGCTTGCACACGCACAAAAACAAGTTACTCTTAGAAAAACGATTATTGAACAAGTTGAATCATCCAGACGAACTTGGTATGCTCCATTTTTGGTTTTTCTTTCTGTTTTTTTTTTTGTTTTTTTTTTCCTTTTCAGACAGAAAAAATTCGATCAAGATCAAAAAGTGAACATCAGATATTCTGACGTCCCCCAAGAAGTTTCCCGCTTCTGTGATGGTTTGGGGTGAGAAGTCATGCTATTTCACTCCTCATGGCTACACTGGGGTACTGGTGACAGTTATGAAGCCCTGGATAGTCCTTGTAAGCAATGGAAGTCCGCATGTATTTCAGAAGCACTTGTTCACAAAGCTGTGGTGACCCAAGAGTTTATGGCAGCCCATCTGTACGACTGATTGATTTGTTTGTTCAACTCCTAATGGGACATTTAATGTCGAAATTTAATTTTCTTGAGATATTTGAAGTAATAAAAATATGATGTAAATTGTATTCAGATTTTGTACGTATGCATTTTTGGTTGGTTGATTGATTTCCTTTAGCGGCATATCAACATCTTTATGGGTTATTTAATGCCGAAATGTAAATATTTTGGACACAATTTTATGGCTTCAACTAAATATATTTTGAACACAATTGTATACCTTCAGTTACAGATAATATGTATTGTTTGTTATTTTGATGTAAAATGCATTGTTGGTAATTTTACTATATAAAAATGTGTTGCTGGTATTTTTAACATAAAAATGTACTTTTGTGCTTTCATAGATTTTTGTTTTTGTTTTGGAGGTTCATTATTTGATCATAGCTGAAACCTTGACAGGTGCTACCTGCCCGGGTTATTCATCTCACCCAATATATATATATATATATATATATATATATATATATATATATATATATATATATATATATATATATATATATATATATGTATAGACTATCTCTAAAAATGTACTATTTAACTGACAATAAACGCAGTGCAAACAACAAGATCAAAAATAAAGAGATACTAATGTTTATTGACTTGCAAAGAAATTATATTATTAAATTAAATTTGATTAAATGTTAAATTAAATTAAATATTAAATCAAATTTTAAATTAAATTAACGTTTTAGTTAAATCAAATTTTAATTTTTTAAATTAAATGCATGGAGAAAAATATCAAGAAGGTATCGGAAGTCAATAATTGTGTATATTTTTGGAACACCCTGTGCATATATATATATATATATATATATATATATATATATATATATATATATATATATATATATATATATATATATATATATGTAGTTAAACCTAGAGAGCCAGACAAACCTACCAACGTTTCACCTAAGCGGATCATCAGGGAAGGCTGGCTAAAAAGGTAAAGAAAGAACGGAAAATTTTCCGTTCTTTCTTTACTAGGTCTGCTCTACTCATTGTATTGAGCATTTTATTTAGTTATTTGCGTACTCGCATCGTGGTTTTTTTCTTTAGGCTTTGGACTTGCATGCTGGACGATTATTTTGGGCTAACGTACATGTTCTTGGTTCTTTCTTTTTTATACCTATTTTTCCCTTTGGTATTGGTTTGATTATTTGCAAATCAAGACAGCGAATATATATAAAATCTTCACACTTTTATAGCTATTTTTTTAATTTTCCCGGTTAAATGTACCCTCTTCAGGTGACTTTTTTGTAAAATTAAATTTATTAAATAAATATAATATAGAAATAAAATATGTTCATTTTCATTTCAAGCTCTTCCCCCCCTCCACTAACTGTCGGGCGGATACCGCGGAAAATTTGAGTAGGAACAGAGAAGTTGGATATTTGATTTGATTCTTTGCTATTAATACTCTACCTCGTTATCTTCTAGAACGTCTGTTTGGGTGAAATACCATTTTTGATACATACATCGTAGCTGTCCTCTCGGTTTCGAGCGTGACCACCTCCTTTATTTCATGTCCTCCCCCCTCCCACTCCCCTCAAATTCTATGTATTCGCAGGTGACTCTTCAGGCCAGCCGAACTGCTACAAATTTTGCCACAGAAATGGCATACCCGATCAGTTTTGTTTACAGTGACATTATTTGGGTGCACACAAGGTTTTGCACATTTACGCAAATAGCTTTTGAAGCCGGCAAAAGATGGGCACAATTTTCCGCATATGTCACAATTAACGTGGTGAATTTGTGGACCGGGTACTGGACCCTGTTCACCTTTACGAATCAGACGTTTGTGGGCACTGTACTGCATATGGCTATTCTCAAAGGACTCAATGCTTTTGTCAAACCTTAAAAACAACAAAAGCACAAAGCAAAAGAAACCGTGCCTTATCCGTTAGAAAGAAATAAAAAGACATAAGTGAAGATCATACCTCAATGCCTGAAGATCGCTTCATAACTTTAAATCACGGTAAAGGTTTGTATCTTTGATGCCCACTGATTGGCTTCTCTGTGCCTTTTTATAAATGCTTCCATGGTAAATGTTTTAATGAATTTTCTTCTAATGTTGTTATTTTTATTCCCCACCGCCAATGACAAATTGTACATATAGAAACTAGTTAGGACTAAATAGAGACTCTGAGGTATTATGGTGGCTGTAGTAAGAATGGCAAGTAAGAATGTGTTCTTTTGGTGTAAGGAATACTGTGCTATGCTTGTGACTAGCTAAGTTTTAAATGAGAGAGATTGAAGATCAGCCCATCCCCATACTCCCTTTTTGGTCTTATACTAAATTTATGTATTTCCAAAATTAATATTATTTACAGCTGTGGTACATAGATTTTATCAATTTAAGCGCAGTACTATATTGGCGGCAAAGTCTCGTCATTTTACAGTTGAAATTACTTGTAACCGTAAGTTCTAAGCTAACAGTTTCTTCTATCTCACTTCTTGTGGAACTCTCTTCCAGCTTCTCGCTTCCTAGTTAGACTTGATCTTCAAAAATTTAAATGCAATGTCAATCGTTATATTCTGTCTTTTTAATTCTTGTTCTTTTATTGTTCTCTCTACTTAATAGCAATTTTTCCTTTTATTTTCAGACAGTAACCTCTTCCGTCTTGGTAGATGTATTGACTTGCTTGGGCTGAAATGATTATACATATATATATATATATATATATATATATATGTGTATGTGTGTGTGTGTGTGTGTGTATAATCTATGAGGAATCGACTTCCAAGCTCCGAATCCACTGAATACATCAATCGAATAGAGGAACTGTATCAATGTAAAAAAAAAAATCTCACATGTTTGGCAAAAACTTCAATACGGGAACATATCAAGCATCTCATCAGGAGTATGGCAAGGAGGTAAGGAATCCTAATCTATTTAATACTTCGCACGCTTACAAACACAGAAGTGAGGAGGTGGGCACTAATCATTTAAGCATCCCGTACCACATCCCAAACGAATCTAGAAGACAATGATTCCTTATTTTTCTCTAAAGGCCAATATAATGATGATGCAGCGTGGTGGGGTCGGTATACTGATGACATAGATATTCATAGCTTGGATGAGAATAATCTTGAACATAAAATCAACAACCTCCACCAGTGTTTCAAGAAATGGGACTCAAGATGAAGCTTTCCAAAACAGAAACTATGATCTAAAATTAGAATTAAAACAGCCTGAACCCATTCATGAAGTGAAATTAGTAAGTACTAAACACTTCAATTATTTCGGCGTGTAGGAGAAACGGAAACTGAACATATAACAGGCTGCGTTAGAGGTAGTTTTGCCCAATACCTCCAAGCGCTGCAAAACCAAAACATTAACCTGAAAACTGGTCATGTTCTAAAATAGCCTCGTCAAGTCGAATCTATCATGGAGATTCTATGCATGGCGCCAAACCCGTTCAGAAATATCTAAACTGCCAGCTGTCAACAACCGCTTTCTCAGATTAATGCTTAGAATGGCTTTGAGCTAATGAATCTTGACAAAAAAAATTCTTCTTTGTACGTGGACTGGCGCTAGAGAATCATAAAAGAAGAATTGTACCAAACAACAGGAACCACATCAGGAGTATCAAGAGAAACAACAACCTAAACGGATATCACATGTAACTCGAAGAGAAAAATGATGACACGATAAACATGTTAAATTCTTCAAATAAAAGGTTAGGAAGACCCCCCCCACACACACACACCTCATAAATACTGGAAAGAGCGATAACAGTTACTGGACTTGAGAGGCGTATTTTCTCGAAAAATTATTTTAAGGGAAAGATTTTATAAATTTCAGCAGACAGCAATATTGACTTCACGGCCAACGAGTTACGAAATACTTCCTTGTAATGAAAAGGCTAATACAGAGCAATCTCGGTTCTCGAACGTCCCACATGTCGAGCAAATTGGTTTTCGAACAGAATATTCGGACATGAAAAAGCCTCGGTTATCAAACAAAATTTCGGTTCTCAAACAACATTGCTAAACCGAGACGGACCGAGCCGAATCGAGCCAAATCGAGCCGAATCGAGACTTCCGATCCGAACCGAGCCGAATCGAGACTTCCGATAAGAACCGAGCCGAATCGAGCCGAATCGAGCCGAATCGAGCCGAACCAAGCTGAATCGAGACTTCCGATCCGAACCGAGCCGAATCGAGCCAAATCGAGCCGAATCGAGCCAAATCGAGCCGAATCGAGCCAAATCGAGCCAAATCGAGCCGAATCGATCCGAATCAAGACATCCCTTCCGAACCGAGTCGAATCGAGCCAAATCGAGCCAAATCGAGCCGAATCGAGACTTCCGATCCGAACCGAGCCGAATCGAGACTTCCGATAAGAACCGAGCCGAATCTAGCCGAACCGAGCCGAATCGAGACTTCCGATCCGAACAGAGCCGAATCGAGCCAAATCGAGCCAAATCGAGCCGAATCGAGGCAAATCGAGCCGAATCGAGCCAAATCGAGCCGAATCGAGACTTCCGATCCGAACAGAGTCGAATCGAGCCAAATCGAGCCAAATCGAGCCGAATCGAGCCAAATCGAGCCGAATCGAGCCAAATCGAGCCAAATCGAGCCGAATCGAGCCGAATCGAGACTTCCCTTCCGAACCGAGTCGAATCTAGCCGAACCGAGCTGAATCGAGCCGAATCGAGACTTCCGATCTGATCCGATCCGAATCGGACCGAACCGAGCCGAATCGAGACTTCCGATCTGAACCGAGCCGAATCGAGCCAAATCGATACTTCCGATCCGAACCGAGCCAAATCGAGCCGAATCGAGCCGAATCGAGCCGAATCGAGCCGAATCGAGCCGAATCGAGACTTCCGATCCAAACCGAGCCGAATCGGGCCGAATCAAGTAACCCCGAACGGAATCGTTTCTTCGTCGACCGCCGTCTTGTATACATTCGTGTGTTGTGCTGTGCTTTTCGATTCCAATATTATTGGACTCTGCTATTTTTTTTCTTGATCGCCTTTTGGGACTGAAACTCACTCCTGACCTCAAGGGGAACTCGTACATACGATCCATTGCTAAAAATGTTGGGAAAATGATCAGTTCCCTGTACGGCTCTTCCTGACTTCTGCTGCTGCACTGCTGCCATATATAGACAGGAGCTTTCCACTCTCGATAGAATCCAACAGTGTCTCTGCGTCCTTGTGGGTGATGAATTATTTTCAACCCTACAACTCCATTCTCACAGACGAGACGTCTCAAGCCGCTCGCAGCTCTATCGCTATTTCCATGGAAAGTGTTCAGATGAACTATACTCTTTAACTCCAAGAGTCCTAACCTTCACTGCTAAGACCCGCCATGCCGCGCACATTGAAGCGAACCACCCTCATTCCCTTCGTATTCCACTGGTGAGATGTAAGTTCCACTGACGCAGCTTCTTCCAACGACCCACTGACTTGTGGAAACGACTTCCAGGAAGATGCTTCCCCGATCAATACAACCATAACCCGTTCAAGTATAGGTTTAATCGCTATCGTCCGCACATTTTCGAATAAGCTGTGACTCTTACCAAAGACTTCGAGTGACACTCTGGCCTTGGACAGAGAGAATATCATTGTAAAAAATTGAACCGCTGGACAAGAAACATTTACTGTTGTAGACTAAAGTTTTCAGTTGAAAATTTCTTGAAGGTTACCCGGACAAGAATCCGGTTAATGAAGGCCGGGATGCACAACAGGCGAAACTTTGTGACTTTTTAATAAAATAAATTGACATATAAAAAGTAATTCAATATATCATGCTTGTTTTATATATTTTATTTAAATCGTAAAATGCGAAACAAAATGAAAGTTTTTTTTTGTTTTTAATTATTTTTAATAAAGCAAACCGCAATGTAATTTATTTTTTAATAAAGTAAATCGACATTCAAAATATTTTATTCTACTGAATTATTTTTATATGTCAATTTACCTTATTAAAAAAAATAAATTTCTTTACCAAAATCCCATTTTGCATAATGCCTTTTCAAATGCCTTATTTGAAGAAAAATATTCATTAATTAAGGTTTTAATCCTTAATAAATTACTTTTATTCGGTAATAAAAATATTTTTTTTCCTGAGTTGTCTCGGCGCTCAGTCGGCTGTGTTGAGTTGTCAATTCACGAACACATTATCCAAGAAATCCAGGCATTGATTAAAATTATTACAGATATCTCGTCACAGCGCAGTGGTTAACAAGCTGGTCACGGAGTCGAAACGGGGCGAGCAATGACTGAGCAATACTGACTAAGAACTAGACAACATATTCGGTGACATGGTCAGTTAAACGAGACCATTCTACACCTGTAGATTAAATAAAGTGTTCAGATCGAAATTCCCTGAAGGTTATCAAGATCGATAGACCCCCCCCCCACAAAGAGGACGGGAAGAGACAATTCGAATTTGTATTCCCGTTATAGATGAAACCACCTTCTTACTCGTAAGGGATATTTTCTCTAGAAAGTCTCTTGAATGGTCTGGTAAGTTGCGGCTCCTTTGGAAAATTACTGAAAAACTATACACACAAGCCTTTTAAGTGAAATCTGGTAGACAAAACTACACAGAAGCGGTCGAAGTCACAAGTCATGGTGACCGAAGGTTTGGACGTACTGGTTTTGATCAAAATTGATCACGCCAGATAATGCGTTATCTTGACGGGCTCTGTGGGCGTTGATCAAAAATAAATGTGCCTGAGCGGGCGTCTGCAACGGGAATTGTCTAATTGTCCTCGCAGTCAGGTGTCTCCGAAACGATATATATATATATATATATATATATATATATATATATATGGAAGAACTTGAAAGTAAAAAAGAATCCACTTCATTTATTGTTCGCTCATCATTTGAGAAAGGTTGTATCATTTTCTTGTTGAAAAGTTGTCATTTCTTCTAACCTGTTTCTTTTCACTGCAGGTGTTAAAAGGAGCAAAATAAAGAGGCGACTGAAAGTTTCCTTCGTGAAGTTCACTGTTTATCTATTTTATGTAAAATGGGGGATTAGGAAAAAAAAACAACAACAGGTGTTGAGTGTGGTTCATTAACTAAAGGTGTCATTACATCGAATATCAAATTCATTCATATTCAAAAGACGAAAGAGCTGTTCGACATTGTTTTTAGATAGATAGATAGATAGATAGATAGATAGATAGATAGATAGATAGATAGATAGATAGATAGATATGAACAGACTGAGATAGATATATATGAACAGACTGAGATAGATAGATAGATAGATAGATAGATAGATATGAACTAACATATATATATAAACAGATTGAGATAGTTATGAACAGAGAGATAGATATGAACAGACTGAGATAGATAGATAGATAGATAGATAGATAGATAGATAGATAGATAGATATGAACAGACTGAGATAGATAGATATGAACAGACTGAGATAGATAGATAGATAGATAGATAGATAGATAGATAGATAGATAGATAGATAGATAGATATGAACTAACATATATATATAAACAGACTGAGATAGTTATGAACAGAGAGATAGATATGAACAGACTGAGATAGATAGATAGATAGATAGATAGATAGATAGATAGATAGATAGATACTAATAATATCTTTCACGCGCGAATAGATAGATATGAACAGACTGAGATAGATAGATAGATAGATAGATAGATAGATAGATAGATGCTAACACTATCTTTCACGCGCGAGTACATCTTTTTAAATAAAGAGGTCATACATACCTAATTTTCCACATAAGACGCCTAGCAACCGACTCAATTATAACACATACACACGCACTCACATACACATATTTATACGTGAGTGTATGTGTATGTGTATGTGTACACGTGCTTTATGTATGTGACTGTGTTTACTCGTACGTATAGGGTGCAATGGATAAATTGTTGTCGCGCTTTCGCAAAAATGAAAATAAAACACCTCCTTTTAACATTACCAAAATTGCACAAAACTATCTTGTAATACTAGATTAAATTTATTCAATAAAATCGCCATTGGCTTCAACAACGCCCTCCAGACAACTTCAGAATCTCCTGCAACTGTTCTGGATGGTCTCCTTGTTTAAGTTGGTGAATGCTGCTATAACCCTTGCTTTCAGTTCATCTTTGGTGTTACACAAGGGGGTTGCAGTCTGACGAGTTAGGTGGTCAGATGTAATGTCGTCGCAGAAATTGTCAGACAACCATGACTGGTTTATCTTGCTTGCGTGGCATGGTGCAGATTCCTGTTGCCAGACATAGGGTCTTCCAGCATCCTTCCATCCTCATGGCACAGAGCAGCACTACTTTCTCAGAGCACTTGATTTAGAACTTGGTGTTGAGTCTAAGACCCTCACCAATAAATTCGGGAGTTCTTTTCTTATCACAACGATCAGGGTGAGTTTTCCGAGCTGCCGTACTTTCGTAATCACTATTAGACTCATCCAACTCTTTTCGAATCGCCCGAAGTCCTCAGATTGACACCTAAACACTCTCTAATGTTCGTATTTGAGCCTCCGGTGCAAATGCCAATCAGTACAGCAAGTCTTTTCCAAATTTATGGTGGGATGTATTGCGTCATGGTGCTCTTTTTCTCACAGACGGTGTCCAACTGATGCTTCTATACTGTGCAGTCGACAAAATCAAAAACAAACAACGCGCATGCGCGAAATTAAAAATATAAAATGGCGACAATTTATCCATCGCAACTTGTATATATTTATATCTATATCTATATATGAAATACAGCTTATTTATGTAGGAATCCTTCATTTAAGTAAGTCTTATTAAAATGAACGGAGGGAGAATGTCTGCCAATTATTTTGATAAGTTTCTTCTGTTGTTCATTAAGTCATTTGACGTCAGGGTGGAAACTTGCCAATGAACTTACGGAAATAATTTGTCATATGTCTGCCATCGTTGGTTTCAAGAAAAGAAAATCAAAAACTTGGAAGATAATCAGTTTAGGTAGAAATCTGTAGTTGTTAACAGTCTAAAGTTTAAAATAAACGTGAGTTCCCTTTCTATGACTGTAAAATGGATTTAACACCACGTTGATGCAAGATTTTGCAGCTCAAAGGTATTTTAACACGTGCGGGCATAGAAGTAAACATAGTTTATAGTGGGTTAACCCCTTTTGATATAAAGAGCTTTCAGGATTTTTAATCGTTTTTTTTCCAATTCTTATAGCAGATTATTTAGTTGGCCTATATGAAATGTATTTTGATGAATGACTAAAAATACCTTACATTTGATCAAAATGCACTTAATCAAAATAATATCCGTTTTAATCTACGGTTTTCTTCCAACGAAACTCAGTTTTTTTACCATGAAAATTGTTTTTGCCTTAATAAACTGTTCAAAAGCTTCGGCTACTTCTTCACTATAACAAAATATTCTAATTTGTAGGAAAATTTCAAAATGTTTAAATAAATAATAATCTGTCTATATTTCTGAGATGAGGTATTATATACACTATTTACATTATTCGTACTATTGTCCTTATCTTTACCGCCATATTTATTACAACGTTTCGGCTGTTGTACGCTCCAGCCTTCTTCAGGTGGTTGGAATGTCGAACTGAAACCTTCATTTCGCTCACTGGGGTAGACTGTTCTCGTTCCACATGCCATGTTTAATGGATGTTAGTTATCAGTTATCTCCTGTTAATTCCCTTTTCCAAGTTCTCCACTACTTTAAACGGGTATTGAACTCATGGCACAGTGGATAAAGGCGTTGGTTAGATCCAGTGACAGGACCCAAAGAGTGTAAGTTCAATACCCGGTTAAGGCAGTGGAGAACTTGGAGAGGGGAATTAACAGGGGATAACTGATAACTGGCATCCATTAAAAATGGCACGTTGAACTAGAACAGTCTACCCCAGTGAAATAAAGGGTTCAGTTCGACATTCCAACCACCTGAAGAAGGCCGGGCGTACAACGGCCGAAACGTTGTAATAAATATGGCGACAAAGATGAGGACAATAGTCCGAATAATGTAAATAGTGTAAATGATAATCTGTGGGAGAGATGTCTGGTGAATAATGTAGATATTTCAAAATCTTATCACCAAAGATTTGCAGCTTTTGAACGGTGAAGCCTGTGTTAGGACGTGGCTTTTCATGAAGTAGAATTAAGCCACATTTACTCACAAATCTAGACTATTTCTTTTTTATGCACAAAACTGACTGTTGGTCTAAACAATGCACTTAACTGTTCCTTATTCAAGACCGAATTAGGTCTCCCTCTTCGTCCACTTTCAAGACTATCATCTCTGGAATAAAATTCATGAAACCATCTTTGTATAGCCCTGACATTAAAATGCTACTGAGAAATGCTTAGCTGATGTTTTGTTGAGCTTTTATAGCATTTTGGCCTACTTTGAATTCGTAAAACATGAGCAGCCGACCTTGTTTAATAGTTATCATTTTCTGGAGGCTATGAATAATAGGTTTTATGAAAATAAAAAATAAAAAACGTGGAAGCAAAATAAAAATAAAAAGATTAGTAAGAAATTAGCGCCAAAATAAGAACTTAGGCCGATAAATTCTTGTCATTTTTTTTGTGAAAAAAGTCGAACAAAAATACATTTCTTGTTTCACTTCGGAGATTTTAATGATTTCAAAATAAAATCCGTTTTGTTCAACTGTTTCTCCCAAAGTAATTCTAAATTAAATTTTTCCATTAAAAATAGCTCGTCTTTTGCCTTAATAAATGCATCAACTATTTCCTCACTATAACGGTATCTTTCTTTGCGTATGGAAAGCCCAATGTGTTTAAATAAGTGATAATTTGCGGGAGATATGTCTGGGAAATAAGGCTGATGCTCCTAAATCTCATAACCAAGGCTTTGCCGCTTTTGAACATTGAACCGTGAAGTGTGTAGGTCTTCATTGTCACGGTGCAGAATTACGTTATCTCTGGTCACTAGTCTAGGTTGTTGCATACAGTCAACCACGTTGCAGTACGAGTTGGCTGTAATTGATTTACTTTGTTGTAAAAATGACCAATGAATTATGCCTTTGCCGATCACCAAACGGTAACCGTATTTTTATTTTTTATTTTTTTTTATACACCGGGGGTTTGGGTCGTTGTTTAACTTCATAAATTTTGAAGATTCAAAAATTGTAAATGTGATCGACTGAGCTCGCACGTTGTCGGATTTCAGTCCATTTTGAATCCTTGTGGAATTAAATGAAACGAATGATCATCATGCAACAAGACAGATTTGAAAAAATACTAATTTTTCCTATATGAAATGCCGCATTTTGATGAATTGCAAAAATCAAAGTTTTATTCGAAATGCACTTTTATTTAATCCAAATAAAATCCGTTTGGCTGTACGGCTTTCTCCCAACATAATTCCAAGCCGTTTATCTCATTAAAAGAAAACTCATTGTCTTTTGCTTTAATAACTGTTCAAATGTTTCGACTACTTCACTATATAACAGAATCTTCTTTTGCGTATGGAAAGCTGAAAGTGTTTAAATAAGTTATAATCTGCGGGAGAGATGGCTGGTGAATAAGTTGGATACCCCAAAATCTCCTAATCAAGGCGGTACAGCTTTTGAACGGTGAACTGTGAAGTGTGAAAACGTTCATTGTTGTGGGATTGAATTAGACCATCTCTGTTCACTAGTCTAAGTTTGGGAGTAGCTGCCAATTTTTATATGTCGGATCTATCGGACTTAATATTTAGACAGGAATAAATAGTTGTGTTGATTAGAATAAAAACCCAGTTGAGAATTCAAATTATGATAAGCAAATTAAAAGATGTGGCTGAAAAAATATTTTGTGTGGTTGACGTGTGAAAAATTCGACAGTGGGTCATGCCATATTTGCAATCAGTTCATACCTTAAACAAAAACACACGATTCGTGAAGAAAAATACAAGGTGCCCTGCCCCCCAAAATTGACATAATTGAAAATGTGAATATTTGAGTAACTACATGTTTCAAGCAAACAAAATTAAATAGGCTTCATGTTGAACAATAAATGATTTATTTATGAAAATTTGAACAAGATATGCAAAGAGATATAGATTTTATAACGTTCAATACGCATACCACATGTGACAACACACGTCACATCGGTAGTCGAGTTCCTGTCAAACACGTTGTAGTATCTCTTGCGTAACATTATCCGGCACCTCAGTGATCTTCTGCTTAAGTTCCTCTAGGCGTGGCCTTTCACGTAGTCCCATAGAAAGAAAAAAAAACACAAGTTCTCAAGTCAGGTGAACGTGATAGCCATTTCAAAAGCACATTGTCATTAACACTGGCACGCCCAATCAATCTTCTTGATAGATTCTCATTGAGATAAGTCCGCGCATTCAACTTAGTTTTTACACATATTGTTAAATTTGAGATCATATAAGTGACAATTGGCTACAGAATGATTTCAATTGGGGGTGAAACCCTGTAAAATAAATGAAGGACACCAGAAACATGTTTTGGGAGGTTTATATTTATTTACAATAAAATTTATATATAGACCAAAATAGTTTCTCTTGAATAATAATTTGCTGTATGTTTACATATGCGCAGGTGGTGTAATCGTTAGCAGAATGATCAATCAGCAATCTGAATAGGTTGCATTCACTTTCGTGCAAATACCCTTGGGAAAAGTATAAATCCATCTCTTTTACCAGATATCACTCCTCTGGACTTCTTTCTATGAGGTTATGTTAAAGATATATTCTCCAGCGACTCAGTGATTCTCTACTTAAGTTCCTCTAGGATTATCCTTTCACATAATCCCATAGAAAAAAAATCACAAGGTGTCAAGTCAAGTGAACGTGGTGGCCATTTTGAACAGCATATTGTCATTATCACTGACATGCCTGATCCATCTTCTATGAAGATTCTCATTGAGACAAGCTAGAATTTAAATAGGTTTATTTATCAAAAATCGAACGTGATATTCAAAGGGATGTAGATTTTATAACCAATTTCACAAATGTTCAATATGCACACCACGTGTGACACCACAGACACAAAGTCAGTAGTCCAGCTCCTGCCAAACACATCGTAGCATGTCTTGTGTAACTTTCTCCAGAGCCTCAATGATTCTCTACTGAAATTCCTCTAGGCTTGTTAGGAAGATGGGAGGATAAAGACCCGTTCTTTCATGTAGCGCATTGAAAAAAATCACAATGCATCAAGTCAAATGAATGTGGTAGCCATTTTGAACAGCATATTGTCGTTATCACTGGCATGACTGATTCATCTTCCTGGTACATTCTAATTGAGATAAGTCCGCACATTCAACTTAGTTTTTACACATATTGTTAAATTTTGAGATCATATAAGTGACAATTGGCTATATTATTAGACTACAAAATGATTTCAATTTGGGGGCGAAACCCTGTAAAATAAATGAAGGACATCAGAAACATGTTTTGGAAGGTTTATATTTATTTGCAATAAAATTTATATATCGGCACAAAATAGTTTTGACTCTATTTCAAACAATTTGCTCAATGTTTACATAAGCACGGGTAGTGTAATGGTTATCAGAATGATAAATCGGTGATCCGAATAGGTTGCATTCACTTTCGCGCAAATACCCTTGCGAAAAGTTATAAATCTATCCCTTTCCCACCACCAGCTATGGGTCAAATAGCAGGACAGACTGATCTTTCTAGCCGTGGTTAGAAATCAGTCTCGGTATACAAAAGCCTGGTGTAGCACGTACTATGCAACCATCAACAAGATCATGGAGTTCACATTGACACTATTAACACAACTGCGGTCGGCCTGAGACTGCGTCAATGTATTTTTCTCTTTATAATTATTTAACCCCCAAGCAAGGGGATAATATCATTAAGACACAAGTGGCTACTGGGATTGAAAGAAAATGAGAAACATTTAGGAGACGGAACCGGAAACCTAATCCTAAACATGAAACAAGGGATAAACCTCCACTCCTGTTCAAAAGTCATGGAACGTATATGAAGCGAGCGATAAATGATCCTATCTCCTCAGATTTAATTTATTATTATTTTTTTTTTAATTATTTTTAATCTATTATTTTATTTATTATTTTATTATTATCTAATTTATTATTAATTAATTATTATTTAATCTATTATTTTATTTATTATTTTTTATTATCTAATTTATTATTATTTTATTTATTATTATTTAAATTATTATTTTATGTATTATTTTATTTATTATTTTATTATCTAATTTATTATTAATTAATTTATTATTATTTAATCTATTATTTTATTTATTATTTAATTTATTATTTTATTTATTTATTTTTATTTAGTATTATTTAATTTATTTTTTAATTTATTATTTTATTTTTATTATTATTTATTATTAATTTATTATTATTATTATTATTATTATTGTTGTTGTTGTTTTTGTAGTTGTTGTTTTATTTTTGAATACCATAACTTCATTCAAATAAACTAAATTATAAATTAATCCTGCCCTCTAAGATTTTTTTAACTCACTCACTTCTTTTAGTCAACACCAAGGAGTATACAAAAAGAAACGTAGGTAGGTGTTGCATGTTGATGTGACCGGAAATGATCTTTATTTTTTACCAATATTTTTTATTTTTCACATAACAATAGTTTAACCAATCCAGATTCCGATAATAAAAAAAATACAAAAGGTAACATTTAATAGTCTAGTTTGCTAGTTTCAGATGACCATATTTGTTTTGATTTCCGTAGGGGAGATCATCTTACAATGAATTTACATCGTAAATTGGATCCCTATTAACTTGCATATGATAGTATAATATTTCTTTGAGAAAATAGTGAGCCCGTAATCTATATTAAGTTGAAAAATATGGAAAAGAAAATTATTTCCAGTCGTAGTGCCTATTGTATAACTCTCTAAAAGATATCATTGATTTTTACTCAGCTTAACTTAATACTGATCTTGATCACAAGGTGAGACCTTGTGATCAGAACATTCGGTGACTATGGAACTGACTACAGCAGAGGTGGTCTGTGAAACGACCATCTTAAGCACTGCAAAGTCTATGACAAGGCAATCCTGAACAACATATTATTACGATATCTAAAAATAAATAAAAACAACTTCAATAAAATTACAATAGCTGAAACTTCATTATACATATATTTTTATTAAACTATTTCAATAATTTTTTGATTGTTTTAGCTTTTGATAAATTTACACAGATGACAATTTCGGATGAATTTTACAATATTCTTTCTTCTTCAATAATATATTTTTTTATTCCACGTGGATAAAACTTTAATCATTATTTCAGGCCTCAACCAAATCATATTTTAAAAATAAAAATGTTTTTAATAGAAATACATTTAAGGAATTTTTTGTGATACTTGACATTTAACGAGGTGGGGCGTTAGAGAGTTTAAAGGAGGAGTTTTTCAGTTTGAGATTTACCAAGGGCTCTTCGAGAAATGCAGACATGTGTCAGGAATGAAGAATTTGGTATATGGATGTCCATGTGATTCCATTTAAAAGTAATTGGATTAGAAATTTTTAAAAAAGTTACACTCTATTAGCCAGCAGTCGGGAAGAACTTTTCTTATCTTGGAGAGAAATTCGATTTCTTTGATGTTTCGAGATCAATCAAGATTGTTTGATATTCATTAAATTACGCACTCTTGTCGAATTTAAATTTCTTCTTATTTGAGTACGTTTCGGTAAAATGGTTTCTGTATTTGAGGGCAATAAGTGTAAGCTAAAGTATAAAAAATTGTCTTTATAATCTGCTTTTCTCATCTTTCTATATTTCTTTCGTTTTATCTCTCTCTCTCTCTCTCTCTCTCTCTCTCTCTCTCTAACACACACACACACACATACAGACACGCACACTTGCTCTATTTTTTCTCGTATTGTCTCTTTCTATTTATCTATCTGTCTCTCTCTCTGTCTGTCTGTCTCTCTCTCTCTCTCTATATATATATATATATATACATATATATATATATATATATATATATATATATATATATATATACATATATATATATATATATATATATATATATATATATATATATTAGGTTGGTGCAAAAATAATGACGTAATAATGTCGTTTTTTGACGTAATTTTAACGTCAAAAAAACGACATTATTACGTCATTATTTTTGCACCAACCTAATATATATATCATCTTGTTTGCCTATCTCAGTCTGTTCATTATCTATCTATCTATCTATCTATCTGTTCATAACTATTTAGCTAGCTAGCTAGCCGCCTGTCTATCTGACTGTCTTCTTGTTTGCCTATCACAGTCTATTCATATCTA
This sequence comes from Acanthosepion lycidas, assembly GCA_963932145.1. Classification (NCBI taxonomy): domain Eukaryota; kingdom Metazoa; phylum Mollusca; class Cephalopoda; order Sepiida; family Sepiidae; genus Acanthosepion; species Acanthosepion lycidas. The sequence continues at coordinate 45,701,787 of OZ010598.1, read as the reverse complement.
TCTGTCTAATCTGTTCATATTTATCTACCTATTTATCTCAGTGTTCATATATATCTATTTCAGTCTGTACATATCTATTTATTTATCTATCTCATTGGCTTTATATCTATCTATCTTCGTATCAAAAATACACTGAAAAATTCCAAGCATTATGCAAAATGGCTAAGGGAAACCTAGGTTTAGATCGTTCCATCCTGGAATGATGAACGATGGATATATATATATATATATATATATATATATATATATATATATATATATATGCTTGCACACTTATGGACACATCTGCATAAAATGCTTGTTTTTACATTAATTTAGTATCAATTCCCATTATTACATTTTAATGGGTGTCTATCATGAGTGGGTGAGAAATTTTTGGCTTGCCTTTTTTCCAACAAAATTGATAAGTGCAACAAATATATAAAATTTTAGAAATATAAAACCGATTGAAAAAATGAAAAGAGAAAAAATTGAAGGTCCAAATTTGGTGATCCCACTATGCCTCTATCCCAAGGTCAGTACGGCTTCAGCTAAATATACCCATTCCTATTTGGAATAATGGCGTCAACAAATCTTTCTTGATCGGATTTTCATCCTACCGGTATTGGTTGACTCTACTTGTCTTAACTGTCTATTGGTATCGTTGAACGTCCTCGGTAAGATGATAAACTATATCCGCGTCCTGGGTTAGAAGATAAACTATATCCAACAGCGAGGCCTCTGATCAGGAGGAGCGTGGAACCACCTCTTAATTGCTGATGTTCCTAGATCCATCCTGATCTAGGGTGGTAGCACCTGTTAGCGTCCCACCTATGGGCAAATAGTTAACACAATTCTGGGGTCAAGACACTATGAAGGTGTAAAAATAGGTTTTAATACCAGCAATACATTTTTGTAAAAAATTATTGCTAGCAATGAATTATTGAAGGAAAAATTATTATTAGCAATACATTTGTGAAAAATAAAATATTAACAGCAATATATTTTTGAACAAAAATATTACCAGCAATAAAAATCTTGTCGGCATTAAATAACCCATTGAGGTTGATATACCGTAAAACAAACCAACAAAACAAATTGGTATCGTTGAAATGAACACATTTTTTTTATTATTTATCGTAATTTTTTTGTATTTAACTTAATGTTTCTTGTCTCTTTTTTCTCCTTTTCTCTTTTCAATGGCATCCTATTTCCAAATGTTATTTACACGCACACACAAACATATATATATATATATATATATATATATATATATATATATATATATATATGTTATGCAGTGTTACATTAGAACATGCATATACCCACTACAGAACTGTACATCTTGTTTCAACGTATTTTTTTAACATTTCATCAGGAGGGATGCTACTACTAGTATGTGCATGTTCTAATGTAACTGCATAATAAATAAATATTTATTGCTCTACTTTTGTATTGAGCCCTGTTTTAAATGAATTTTTTGAACGCTGAAATCTTACTCTTCGTTCTTTTACATTTATATATATATATATATATATATATATATATATATATATATATATACTTATGCACTGTTATTTATCAATGCTGAAAAATTGATTTTTACCATACCGATTTTTTAGTTGGAAGTAGATATCAGAACTTATACTAAGTCATTACTTAATATGAATTCTTTCTCATTGTTTAACAGGTTGATAGGAGTATATAGGCTCACCTATCGCTCGGTCTGCCCTCCTTCCATGTCTGTTGAACAGGAGTAGAGGTTCATCCCTTGTTCCCTACTCAGGATATAGTTCATCAGTTCTCTTACCGGGCACACAATGATGTAACTGTCTTAACTCTTTGGTGATCCGACTAACCAATGGATATGACCTACCATTATGAGGGTACCGGGTTAGCAGTTTGCTGGCTGTTGCTTCTGACTGGTCGTTAGGAGCCCGAACTCTTTAGTAGCGCTAAGTGAGGATGCTCTGATCCACTGTCGCATAATATCGGGGTATCTGTAGTGCCATGTCGCGCATGGGTAGGTACCCCTGGATTTATTTCCGGTGGAAAAAATAAAACTAAACCAGCTAAAACCTACCCCACTCAAATTTTGTTTCTTTAATATTCGTGGTATCCGTCCCAACTTCTGCAGCGTAGACATCTTTGTGCTCTGTGAATTCTTCTATTGCTTCCAGTGAATTCTTGGTTCCAGGGTATATTCTGCTTTGCCGAAAAGATTCTATATTCACATGCATGACATTAGTATTTACATCCGGGATATTCTTCCAATTGTCAAGGGGTTGTCTTTCAAGGTCAGTGACTACTCTTTCATATGCTTCGGTCTTTCATTGCTAAACACTGTTAGCTATCCCTTTTTCCTTTATTGCTTACCCTCTTACCAAGACTGCAGTACATTAGACGCAATAGCTGACAGTATAGAAATGGCACTTTCTCTCCATCTATCTGCAAACATCTTTGTCTTCGGCGACTTCAATGCACGGCACGTGGTTGAAACATTCTAAAGGTACTGATGTTGCTGATATTCAGACATTAAATTTTTCCATTGTCCAATCGTGGACTTCCCTACTCGCTTCCCTAACCAAAACGAACAACAGGCTTCTCTACTGGGTCTATTTCTCATCTCTCTCCGCTATTACCAAGCTTGAAAATACTGCCCTCTTGGTAACTCAAACCACTTTGAGGTATCTATTGATATCTCCTTCCAGCCATTAATTAAACAGGAATCCCCTATCATTAGCTCTCTTTTCAGTACCAACGAGCTGATTGGGACTCATTTTGGGATTTTCTTCCTGACGCCTACTGGACTGACATCTTCAACCACCCAACTGAAAATTGCACCTCTGAGGTTTCTTCTTGTGACAAAGCCGGTATGGACGCTTTCATCCCTTCTCGGAAATACCAGGGGGAACTGCAATCCTCTTCATGGTTTACACCAGCGTGTCCAGCTGCCATAGCATACAGGTACCTCTATTTCCGACTATACCAGTGTAACAGCTCTTGTCATAAAAGGTGTCTATATGCTACTGCTCGTAACAAATGTAAGCAACTCCTCGAAAAAGTTAAGTCCCTTTTTCCTGAGAGAATGAGGCATCGCATAGCCTCTAAAACTTTGGCACTCATGACTACTGGCGTCTCTGTAATAGGATACTAAATAAGTGCAAGGCTTCTATTGCGCCCTCTTCAATCAATTTGAGATCTTATCATCCTCCGTTGATAAAGCTGAATGCTTTACTCGTAAATTTTCTAAACTCTACTCTTGACTCATCTGGAATATCCCTGATTAACTTCCCACTTAGAACTGATTATCTGTTGAGTGATATGCATATAACCCCTTCCATGGTTTCTGTAATCATCTCTAACCTTGATCCCGCGAAGCATGTTGACCCGATGGCATCGCTGTTATAGTCATCAAGAAGTGTACTTCCGAACTGGCTCCTGTTATCTCTAAACTGTATAATAAATATCTCGCTGCCTCTAGCTTTCCTGCTTACTGGAAGTCATCGTCTGTTGTTCTAGTTTTTAAGAACTCTGGTGAACCGTCCGATCCATCCAACTATCGGCCTATTAGACTTCTAACTCATTTTGGAAACTCTTAGAGGCCCTGATTAATGATAAATTGGTTCATTATCTCTCATCTCAGGGCCTTTTTCTCAGACAAGCAATATGGTTTTCGTTTCTCCAGATCAACTGCTGATGTACTAACGATAATTGCGGAAAGAGTCTGTCATGCTCTTGATAAAAACGGTGAAGGCCGCGCTGTAGCATTGGACATCTCGAAAGACTTTGACATTCAGATTTCTTCCACAAGCTGAAAACCTACGGTATCACCGGACACATTTTTGAGCTGACCCAATCGTTTCTATCAAATCGTAATTTGAATTTTGTCCTGAACGGCGACTTGTCTACATCCTTTTGTACTAAGGCGCGTGTCCTTAGTCCTACGCTGTTTTTAATTTTCATTCACGACCTTCCCGGTGCCATCCAGCTCTCAACTTGGCATCTACGCTGACGATACTATCATTTACTCCGACCTCGATAGTCAGGCTGATCAGACAAAATCAAAATGGCTGCCGATATACAAAACGGCATCAAGACCATCGTTAACTGGGGCAAAAGATGGCGTGTCAATTTTAACGCCTCCAAAATTAAACTGCGCTCCATTAATCAGAGGAGAAACCCCACTCTGCCTTCCATCAGCATAGCTGATGCTATCCTCGAAGAACGTGACTCATTACATTCTCAGCTGAAAGACTACATTGAATACATCACTAGATCAGCTGCTATGAAATTCGGTTCACTGTGTTGGATGAAATACTTTTCCTCTCCGGAATCTATCTTGCATATCTATAAGTCTATGATTCGTCCATGCTTAGAATATTGCTGCTATATATGGTCCGGTACCCTTGCTATTTTCCTGGAGCTCCTTGGTAAGATTAAAAAAAAGAATCAGCAATATTATTGGCCCTGATCTGGCGGCTCGGCTTCAGTCACATTCTCACCGCCGTAAAGTTGCATCTGTGTGCATTTTTATAAACTTTCATGGTAATTGTTAAGATGAGCTCTTCACTATGTCACCTAGACTACGAATTTAAGTGCAATATTGGACTGGCAGCAATTTCTCAGTTGAGCTGGCTGAATGCAGCCGTAACTTATATGCTGACAGTTTCTTATCCCGCACTTCTCGCTTGTGGAACTCCTTCCCGACTCCATGCTTTTCAGTCAACTTTGATCTGCAAAAATTTAAATGCAATGTCAATCGTTATCTACTGTCCTCCACTTGCACTTCCCTCTTTCTACTCATTACTAATGTTTCTGTTCCTAATTCCTCCGCACACTGTAACCATTTTATTATCCTCTCTCCTGTAAATCTTTGATGTTCAAATAATTCACGGTTAAGCTTAGATACATAAGAAGAAGCATTCTTGTGCATAAATACACACTTCACTTTGAAACTGCGAGACTGGAATTTGTACCATTCAAAGAAAGTTTTGTTCATAAAATCGCAATAGTTAGCATTGTCCAGTTTAACTGTTTCATCGACTATGAATAATCCATTAATGGTTTGGTCGAAAATTCCATCTCAGATCATAACACTACCGCTTCCTTACTGTCTTCTTTTAGCCACAGACATGTTGAATTGGATAAAACATATCATTTGACCCATCCATCAGATCTGTCAAATGTCACTCGAGATTCATCCATGAATATTATTTTAGAAAACTCAATTTTCATGTACTTCTTGGCCCAAATTTTGCTTTAGTGAAAGGAGTTTTGCCTAGAAGATTTTTTACAAAGCCCAACTCACAAAGTATTCTACACCTTTTGTCCTTTTTGACTCCCTCAATTCCAGCTTCTTCAATGGTCTGAGCGCTAAGCAAAAGTGGTTGTTTCGCTATAATTTGCTTTATTTGTTTGTTAGTTTGGGTTTTATGGCATATCAACCACTGTGAGTTATTTAATGCCAAATCCAGTTTATATATATATGCTAAATATATGAATTTTAAATGCCTATTTTGTATGAAACATTTTTAGCAAGCTAGAGCTTATTTGCTTGTACACTGTAAAATAATCTTAGGTATTTTTGTTTAAGTCAAGAATTTCCATTTGATAAGGACATTTTATTTGCAAAATGGTAAAAGGTGGGATATGTTTACACATCAGTCTACATCTTTGATAAGAGACCAATTCTTTTTAGAAAATCCAATATAATTTTTGGTTCAGTTTTTGCAAATAATTTCTTCATGTTCTTGATTGATTGATTAATTGTTTTGTTTAACGGCATCTCAAACTTAGTGGTCACTTTATGTTGAAAATGATTTTGAGTGACTTTAAAAGTCAAAAACGTATAGCTGGCAACCTTGTGGTTTCAAAAACGTACAGCTGGCAACATTATTGATTCAAAAACGTACAGCTGGCAACATTATTTTTTCAAAAACGTACAGCTTGCAACATTATTTTTTACAAAAAACGTATAGCTGGCAACATTATGGTTTAAAAAACGTATAGCTGGCAACATTATAGTTTCAAAAACGTATAGCTGGCAACATTGTTTTAAAAACGCATAGATGGCAACATTATTGTTTCAAAAACGGATAGCTGGCAACATTATGGTTCCAAAAACGGATAGCTGGCAACATTATGGTTCCAAAAACGGATAGCTGGCAACATTATTTTTCCGAAAACATTATCTGAGGCCTTGCTGTTGGATGTAGTTTATCGCCGTACCCAGGAGGCGGATGCAGTTTATCGCCATACCCAGGACGCGGATGTAGTTTATCGTCATACCCAGGACGCGGATGTAGTTTATCGTCATACCTAGGACGCGGATGTAGTTTATCGGCATACCCAGGACGCGGATGCAGTTTACCGCCATACTCAGGACGCGGATGTAGTTTACCGTCATACCCAGGACGTTATAATTTGCTTTAGTTTACGTTCATCTTGGGGAAGTTCTCAATTTTATATTTTCTCAACTTACTTATATTTTCAACATTCTTCTCTGCAAAGATCCTTTTATATCACATTGTGATCATTCCCTCACTCAATAACTTTGTTATTTTTTTTTCAACAGTTGTTAAATGCTTCCATTTACACATGTTTCAGCATATGAATAAAAAGAACAATAGTTTTTTATTAGATTTCAGCGGTCTTAAGCTAATATTAGTTTAATATGCATAAAAACTTCAGTAAGTTCATTTTCCTAAACATCAGATATCTCAAAAACTAACCATTAAAAATGGTAGAAAATCTAAGTAAATATTTATTAAGGGTGGAAATAGACGAGTTTAAATTTGACAGATATTGGTACAGATTCTTTTGAGCTATTGATGTTTATTTGATTTGCATAATAACATTTTTTAAAGGCAATTCATCCCAAGCAAGGCGGGAGTGCCACTAGCACGCAAGGGGGTTACAGAGGATTGAGAACAAGAGTAAAGAGTCGTGTTTGATGAAAGTATGCAGAGAAGGAAAGGGGACAAGCTCAGGGTGTCAGTTGTTGATTGACATTACACATGAATATTTGAAGATTATAGTCATCGGGGAAGCAAGTAAGGGGAAAGGAGTTCCATAGACGGTAAGTGCGGGAAAATAAGCTATTTGAGAAGAAGAGACGGTTACATTTAACCGTTTTGACAGTGAACAAGTGGAAGCGAGATGCCTGCCTGGTAGCTCGTTTAAATTCATGTAGTTCGGGAAGTTGCCGTGAAAATATTTGTAGAAGAGGCAGAGGGAGGCCAAGGCACGTCTATGGGATAGCGATTGTAGACTAGATACCAGATCAAGACCTATCATGTTGCATATTTGTCTCTGGATTTTGTCAAGGACCTCGAGATGTACAGGAGGAGCAACAGACCATATATGACAGCAATATCCCATGCAACTCCAGACTGGTGTTTCATTATGACGTGTATATTTCAAATAATAGCTAAACAAAATATATGTATTAGGTTGGTGCAAAAATAATGACGTAATAATGTCGTTTTTTTGACGTTAAAAAATAGGTCAAAAAACGACATTAATACGTCATTATTTTTGCACCAACCTAATAATAGAGCGGATGACGGAACCTTCGCTCAATCGACATTTGGAAACATTTTGACGAAATTCGTACTAATAATATTGCATTCTAGGGGGAATGCCTAAATCGAAACTTGTTATCCTCAGAGGCACCACCTTCTTTGGTTCAAGTCCTTATTCTTCTTAATCTACTCGATGCATTGTTTTCTTTTGTTCATTAAAGTTCGAGGCTTTTTTTTTCTGCCCGATTCATTGAGAAGTTACCGGATTTATCTTGTACTAAAATTAACATTACTTAGAAGGGCGATGTTTTCATATCACTTGGGAGAGGTCACAGTTGGTTAGCTTTCATGATTTGTCTCTTTGTGTTTTACGTTTCCGCATTTATTTTTAGAAAAATGACTAATGGCACGTCTAGTTATTTTGATCTTTTACACAGTAACATTGATAAATTTGTTCTTTTCATGCTTTCTAAAGTATCCGGACATCTTGAAATAGAGTTTGACAAAATATGTCCTGACGATTCAAAAATCCGACTAACTGAATACCTACATAATTAAGAAAGAATGAACGAAAAAAGCCATTCTCTGAAAATATGTATATCATCAAATAACATTTTCAAACGCTTTGTTTCCCATTCCGTTTCACATTGAAACGTATTTCTCGTGTGTCATGTGCATCTGAGTGTTACGTAGTGATTTTTTAAGCGTAGCTTAGATGTGGCTAGGCTGAAAGTATGGGGCACCCAGTGAGGCTCGAACTTATTACTCAGTCGTAATTGTTCAAGCGAAACAAGCGTGCTAACCATTACACCGCCTCGAGGTGCCCCAGTATGAGTGTTTCGTAAGCCATCATCTCTGACGTCACCAAGCTATGATAATTCAACTGACAATAACGTGGGAATTAACAAGGATTAATTGAAATGATTTTATCATCATCATCATCATCATCATCATCATCAAACCTGTATCGATTTGAGGTCATGAATTAACATGTTCTCTCTGTTACAGTTTTTTCGATATATGTATGTACTAGTGAGCCATTCAAAATGAGCTGACTCATTTTATAGTCCACCAAGAGAGGGGTTAACCAATCAGAAAGCTCAAAATATTCAATACGACGTGTATAAAGGCAGCCATTTTGTTTTTTCTCCCAAAAATATCTTCACTGCCAACCTGATATCGAAGACTTAAAGAATTACTTAACAGCCGCTACTTTCTCTGAATCTTCACTGCCAAACTCTGATATTGAAGACATTACGGACTTCACTGGATTCCATATTCAGAGACTACGGTAAACATGGTCAACACTCTCATCTTCAGTGACATTGTATACTGATTCGACAATATTTTGCCCGCCTTCTCTGTCCTCTGCGAGTTTGCGGATTCGTTGCAGATCTTCCTTGTTGTAACTTTCTCCAAAGGAAAAGTGGGATCTTTCTGCCTTGTTCTTTGAATGTCTAGATTCAGCGTTGTAACTATGGTGGTTCTTGGATGACCTCTGCACTTTTTGAAGTCAGGCTTTTCAAAGTAAAACTCCATGGCTTTGTTAGCTGGGCATTCTAGATCCATTCGCAAAATATGCCCAAGAAGTTTCCAGCTTGCTTTCAAAGTGAACAAAGACAAATGAGATTCTTGACATCTGCTGTACAAGTTCTTGTTGAAGATATTATGAGGTTATTTTTTTAGAATTCACAGTTTTATTTTATTTTATGATTTTATCAGCGTTTTTTTTTTTTTTTTTTTTTTTTTTATCGAACGCTGCATATGGTTTTCCATATTCTCAACTTGCTTGCCTGAGATAAAATATTAGAATGGGTTTAGTTCATATAACCGAAAAACTTTCGGGAGATTTCAACTTTTCTCTTCATTCCCTCTTCTGATAAACGAGGAAGAACTATAGGGCAACATTTTCGACTATTGTATTTCGGTGGGTCTTATTCCTATCGACAATTTCAAAACACGAAGAAAATGTAAAAGGCGTGTTTCAATGACAACTGAAAACTTCTGGGATCACTTTGAATGTTGTTTTGTCAATAGAAAATTCCAGAAAATTTTGGAAATGACCAGGGATTATATGGAAAAGAAAAAACAAGTAAAAAGTTTTAAGAAAATATCTAAATAATGACCATGGAATTCTAAACAAAATATTGACACGTACATTTCGCTTATTTCGCTCTCCCCCTCATTTAAACATAAACATTCTCCCCTCCCTATTTTACACACACCCCTCACGTTTTCTCTCTTTCCATTTTGTTCTCTATCTTTTACTAATGTCTATGATCTCTTTATCTTTATCACTCTTTCTTCATAGACTTTTGATGTCCACCTCCAAATTCTCTCTCTCTCTCTCCCTTTCTCTCACTCTCTCTTTTTCCCTCTTCCTCACTCACCTTCATCGTAAAATGTTGTCCAAGCAAATAAGGCGAATCCCCTGCGTCTCAATTTTTACGTTGTTCCTTATTTGCAATAAGACATATCCCTCAAGGCAATTGCTGCCCGAATAAAAGCGACCGAAGGCAACAACATTCCTTTATTTTCCTCTCGCTTTCCTCATCTCTTTCTTTGTTTCTGTTTTTAGTATTTAATTTATACCTTGCTCATATTAGGAGTTCGTTCGCGCTTTTTAGTCATTTTTACGACCAGCGGATGACAAATGGAACGCCCCGGGCCCAGATGTCGTCTGTCAATTGTATTTTTCCTTGTTTCTTTGAGGATTTTTCCCCTTTCACATTTGCTTACATTTCTGAGTCTTGTCAACACAGTAAATAATCTTATCTAGTTTGATATGAAATTTTGAATGAATCCATTTTGGTGGCATATCTTTACGGCTGAGCATAGGGCAACAATTATCAAGGCCTCAGGCTTAACAACATGATCTTTTTTTATGTGCCATTACGTCTCAGGGTATAGGCGATGATGGCTCTCCAGAGCTTCCCCTCTCTTGTACTTCTATGCAATTTTTAACTCTTCCCAATCCACTTTATCACCGCTCTGCCGTCCATTCATAGAAATTCGTTACTCACTGTTTCCCTCAGTTCATACTTTTCTCAGTATTTCTTCTGAGTGTTAAATTTTCCAATCCCTCTTTCCTCATAATGTGACCCAGAAATTTAAACATTCTCTATCTGATTTTAAATAATAAGTGTCTTTTATTTTCTTTATAAAAGTCCTCGTTGCTCACATGTTCCGTCCATGGTATTCTCAGCATCCTTCTGTAGAACGACATTTGTGTCGCTTTAAGTTTCTTTATATGGTGATTTTCTAAGTGTAGCTTAGATGTAGCACAAGGTCAAAAGTATGGGGCACCCAGTGAGCGTCGAGCTCACTACTCAGTCGTAATTGTTCTAGCGAGACAAGCTTGCTAACCATTACACCGCCTCGAGGTGCCCCAAATTATAGTGATTTTCCAGGCGTTGATTAGATGTGCCACAAAGCTGAAAGTAAGAAGCACCCAGTAAAGATCGAACTACTACTATTCACTCGTAATTGTTCTAGCGAGACAAGCTTGCTAACCATTACACCGCCTCGAGGTGCCCCAAATTATAGTGATTTTCCAGGCGTAGATTAGATGTGCCACAAGGCTGAAAGTAAGAAGCACCCAGTAAAGATCGAACTACTACTATTCACTCGTAATTGTTCTAGCGAGACAAGCTTGCTAACCATTACACCGCCTCGAGGTGCCCCAAATTATAGTGATTTTCCAGGCGTAGATTAGATGTGCCACAAGGCTGAAAGTAAGAAGCACCCAGTAAAGATCGAACTACTACTATTCACTCGTAATTGTTCTAGCGAGACAAGCTTGCTAACCATTACACCGCCTCGAGGTGCCCCAAATTATAGTGATTTTCCAGGCGTAGATTAGATGTGCCACAAGGCTGAAAGTAAGAAGCACCCAGTAAAGATCGAACTACTACTATTCACTCGTAATTGTTCTAGCGAGACAAGCTTGCTAACCATTACACCACGGATCGGTCGAGGTCCGGATCAACAACGGTGGCGCATCTTATTGACTCGCTCCATATTGGGTGTGACAAGTGGGTGACTGGAACGACAGCATCAAGCTGCCAACTCTGGGTACAACCTTTAGAACGTGGAACGTTCGCGCCCTCTATGCTTTTAGAGAAAGAGAAGAACTCCTGAAACCCATCACCAGCAGATCAAACTGGAGGACGTGGTCTTTTTCTTCTGCCCTCTGGTCCCCACCCCTGACGATTGAAGCAGTCGAAGGACTGATGATGATGAATGAATTTCGGTAATGTGCCACTCATTATGCATCTCACCTATCTTTACAGAGTCATCGACTGTTACAAATGGCAACTTTGGCTTCCCGGTTTGGCAATTGCTTGCAATTCAAATGTTTGCATCAAATGTTATATCCGGATTAAAAGAGGCATATGACAATCGATGGTATCACAGTATTATAAACCAAAAATAAAAATCGGAAAAAATTATTTTTCCATATCGTAATAATTGTTCATTTCCGGATTAAAAGAGGTATATTACAATTGATGGTATCTCTGTATTATGTTGATAATACAGAGATACCATCAATTGTAATATAATTAAAAAATCGAGGCAGAGTAAACAATAAAAAAACGAATCGAATCTACATTGACTTTTTAATCCGGGAAACCACTTTCTGTTTCGAACCAAGTGTATTTTGACATACACCTATGGGAAGTTATCACAGCAGTGCAAGCTTCAGTTACGGCATTTAAAAAATTCATATCTCTCGTTGGGACCATTTGAAGTCTATACAAGCTAACGGTATTTTCGGTTTGGTTTGGTTTGGTTTGGTATATACTGTTTTCCGGCATATCAATATATTTAATGCCGACAAGATTTTTAGGATAGGTTCTTATGAATAGAATGTATTCTTTGTACTAAATCAGTTTGTAAATCAGGTTTCATTGACGTTAGTCATTGTAAAGTATGTTCTCTAGAGACAAATGTATTGCTAGTAATTTTTTTTTATCAAAAACATATTGCTGGTATTTTTACTATATTTTTTTTATAATTTCATAGTGTTTTGAAACACTTTAACTATATTCCCATAGCTGGGACCCTAACAGATGCTACCAGCCCCGGTTAGGGTGAACCTGAGAACAACAACAATTATGAGGTGGCCCCACGCTACTCAAAACTTCCCGATCAGAGGCCTTGCTAAATGCAATAGTAAATACTGTATGTTGGTCTGCAGTTGGAGATTCGTTTCCAGACGTGCTGGTCAAACTCTCTGCCTCCGGGCAGAGAGGATCCCCTGACGAGTCTATGTCGAACGGCAGAGTCTCGTCTCGGGAAACATCTACCCGACCCCGTTTTACACGGGGTCTACGGGGAATTTTTGTGCTGGTCAAACTCTCTGCCGACGACTCTTTGCCTCCTTTTATACGGGGTCTTAGGGGAAATTTTGGCCGAACCTACGGGCTCAGATACCCTACGTTAAAATCGGCTTTGTGCCACATCTGAAAGGTGTGGGACGGTTGGTAGATATCCTACAGTTGGAGATTTATTGTGAAATTCATTTGACTCACTTCTAGCAGTTGACTACTTCGTCTACGCGCCTCTGGCGAATCTTATATGTGTTGTTCTTGTCCTAGCTTTTTATCGTTGATTACCAGCCATCGATTGACTATTCTATTCAGTAACCTTCCCTAGGGTGCAACAACTTCTATATAGGAACAAATTATAATAAATTTTATTTTTGGTATTGTTTTAACTTGCATTTTATTATCATATTTTAATTCTTATTTTTTCTATTTCAATTTTTTTTTTATCTTTGCATATCTGTCTGGCTGGATATATTGATTCCATTTCATAAAATGTAGTCGGTCTGATGAGATGAATAGGCCTATTTTCATCGAAATAAATTTATTACCGACAATAGATTTTCAATGTTTTTTCATTACTATATATATATATATATATATATATATATATATATATATATATATATATCTTTTCATTACTATATATATATATAGTATTCATAGTTTTCATTACTATATATATATATATATATATATATATATATATATTTTCAATGTCTTTTCATTTATATATATATATATATATATATATATATAAAAGTGAACATTTAGAGGCGACAGTCAACACTTAGAGGCGACAGTCGGTTTCATACTATATGCAATCGTCAGGCCTCTGATATTGAGCACTTTATTCCATAAATATAGCACACCTTAAGACTATATTTCTTATATATATATATATATATATATATATATATATATATATATATATATATATATATATTATGCACTCTTATCTTCTTCAATGTATGAGGGTCGAACAATTCAGCTCTTAGAAGTGAACAGTCAGACTACCAGCACATATTTAATTTTGATTGTAATGGTGCCACGTAGTGCAAAACAGCCCCCATCTGTTTTTTTTTTTGGTTTTGGTTTTGGTTTTGTTTTTGGTTTTCGTTTTTTTTTAGCGGCATTTTAACACCTCTATGAGTTATTTATTTAACGCTGAAATCTAAATATTTTACCCGCAATTTTATTTTATTTTCATTTTTTAGATAATAATGGTTTTACTGATGCAAGTCTTACTAACTAATCCATAGCTGTGGAGAGAAGAGTTGTCTTCATACTTTTCTCAAGGCTATTTTCGCGTAAGCGAATTTAACAAACCCAACTGGAATTTGAACTCGGATCTCCAGTTAACAATTCCGAACCATTAACCATTACACCACTCGCACATCCAAGCTTACAGCAACTGGCGTTCACAAGCGGTCACCTATCTAGGTACTGACTAGGCTCGACGTTGATTAACTTCAGTAATCGTACGGGAAGCCGTGTTTCAACATGATGTGGCCGTAACCCATAGATACTGGAATTACAAAAGAATCAGTGCAGCAGAGAAATTAAATACACAAAAACGAGGAGTTATCGACGACTATATGTGTTTTTCAAATCAAGATTTCTTCCCAGACAATAGAATTGAACAAACTCGCACTTGAAAGATTACAGACCAAAAACGAACAATATCGCTTATTTTATAAACAAATAACTAATATATATATATATATATATATATATATATATATATATATATATATATATATATATATATATATATATATATATATATTCTGCTTTTTACCAGAAAATCCAGAAAGCGAAGAAGTCCTGGCTAATGTCAATTCAGGAATTATAAAAATTTACAATAAAAGCACAAACTATAAATATAGGTAAGCAATGAAAAAAAAAATGTCCCATGTGACCCAAATAACCTCAAAATCATCTTCAAGCTTGTCCATCACACTGTCATCTGAATGTCTCATGTCGCAGGAGAAAAAAAATGAGAAGTCAAAATAGCGGCAATTTTCTCACGCGGACAAAATGGACGGGGATTTGTCAATGGCCGGTAACTTTGATTGGCATAAAAAAAGCCCGGGGATGAGATGTTGGACTCTGGTTTCACGATGAGTTATTGTGAGTGTTTGAGAGGTTCTTGGGTGGGTAGATGCAAGACCGGGAACGAGAAATGCTTAAAGGAAAGAAGAGAAAGGAAAATAGAAGCAAGAAAGAGAAAAAAAGGCCTAGAAGAGATAAATAGCATTGTCAAGTAGATTTCCAAATTCCATTCTCTGTGTAGACATAAATAAATAGATATAAAGGTATAAAAACATTCATGTGAATTGAAAAAATATGCATTAAATCTAGCAGAATAGTTAAATAAGGAACAAATAGGAAAATGTTTATACATTTAACATGTTATGCACTTGATAAGATCAGAATCTGCAATGTTATAGGTCCTAATCTGACATCACAGTTTCAGTCACTTTCGAACCACCATAATATAGCTTCTTTTTACCTTCCCTATAAATACTTTCATAGTAATTGTTCTGATGAACTTTCCTCTAAGGCAGGCATGTCAAATATAGGGCATCTGGAGGGCCGCATCGGCCATATGTGCAGCTTCGAGGGCTGCAGATGCCTACAGTTTTGCATTAATCGCAACTAGTGTGATCTAAACTTTAAATGCAAAATAGTTACAATACAAGGTAGTACGATTTAATCATTTTTGTGTTGTCCAGATGAGTGAAAATAACTGCTCACAGACATATGTGGAACCAAACATCGCCATAATCTATGTGGCAAACTTTCTGAAGTTCTTAAATTCTTGAGGAAGATATGAAAAAATCCGGGTACCCCCTACTTCTAGGTACTTTCTACAAAATTTCTCGATATACCACGGCTATATAAACCTTTGTGAGGGACGCCAAGATACATGCAAAAGGCCGCATGCGGCCCGCTGGACGCCAGTTTGACACACCTGCTCTTCATGAATTTAAACACAGTACTAGAATGACAAGGTCTCACAATTTTATAGTTGAAAAGGTTAGATGTAATTTCTATGCTAACTGTTTCTTCTATCGCACTTTTCGCATGTGGAACTCTCTTCCTGCTTCTTGTTTTCCAGCCAAATTTAGATCTTCAAAATTTTTTTAAGGCATCATCAATCCTTCTAAATTCGTGTTCTTTTAATGTTTCCTCTCCTTAATAATGTCTTTCTTTTTCTCGTATTATCCCACGCCCAGTACCCCGCCCTTGCGTCTTAGTGGCTTTGTTGCCTTGTTTGGGGTGAAATGACTAAAAAAAAGTTTTAAGAATAGCTTCCCCGAGGAAGAATCAATATACGCTCTTATTAGGAAGTTGTGGGTTTGTTTGGGGTTTTTTTTTACCACCCTAAGTTCTATGTTAATAGTTTCTTTTCTCGCACTTCCCGCCTGTGGAACTCCCTTTCATCTTCATGCTTTTCAGCCAACTTTGATCGTTATTTATTGTCTTCTTGATTCATCTTCTTTTATTGTTCACACTCTTTAATAATGTTTTTCTTATGCTTTCACACTCAGCAACCCCTTGTGTCTTAGTGGCTTTATTGTCTTGCTTGGAGTGAAATGATTAAAAAACACACGTTTCAAAAATATTTGTAAATCTTCGGATGGTCTAACGAATAGCGGCTAGCTATAAGAAATCGGGGTAGCCGAGTTCGAAATCCAGTCGGGTTCGTTACATTCACTTAAGCGAAAATATCCTTGGGAAAGGTATAAATCCATCTCTTCTACCCCCATCCCCAGCTATGGTTTCAAAGAAGACTTGTATTTGGAAAAAAAAATACTGTTACCTCCCAAAAAAATGTTAATGCATTATTTACACGCAAAAAAAAAAAAAATATATATATATATATATATATATATATATATATATATATTTCTTAGAATCCGAAATATGTTTCGTCTTTAAATAACTCACGAACCGCTGATAAGCTGTAAAATATAGAATCGCTTTTATTTTTAATTCCATCAAAAAAAAAAAAAATGGGAAACTCCAAGAAAGGCGATAAAGCCACTAAATCACAAGCGTCTGAAATTGAGAAAACTTTACTGAAGAGAAAAGACTATAAAAACAACAGAATTCAAGGAGACAAAAGATGACGATTGAAATCAAATTTACATTTTTAAAGATCGTAATTAACAAGAAAAGAAGCCGGAAATAAAATCCCGTAGGTAAGAAGTACGAGAGAAGAAACTATTAGCATAGAACTTACGGTTACACTTAGAAATTTTCTAAACATTTTCTGATGACGTTAAATTTATAAACTTTTTTTCCATTTGTTTATTATTTAATCGTAAATTCGTTAAGATATGATTATTTTCTATAAGGCTAATGTAAATATGTCTTCTTTTGCACTTTGGCAGTGAAATCCCTAGAAATGCCCACCAACTTTCCTCAAATCTTTATTGCCTGTGTAATTAATAAACTGTTTTACCTTTTTGATGGCATATCCCTTCAAGAGAGTAGGTGATCATGGTGGTAATTATCTACCTTCTCGCAAAGATAGGATGTGACACCAAGTCATATTGAATGAGGTTTCCCATACGTGGACATATGGACCAATGACAAGATTGCATAATTCAGGCGAACACTGTCTGGGTAGTGTCGGTATTCCACAACTCCTTTGTCTTTAGTGCAATTATCACTAGAATCTTAAACAGCTCAAGTCTAGGATTAACCATTATCTTCCCGACATATCCGCCTAAACGGTACCTCTTCTTTTGTAACCCTCTATCTCGAGTGACTCTTGGGTCTTGTACACGGTGAAAATCATAGTAAAAAATCTTACACTGATCGATTGATTTGTTTGAATGACACTTCTATGTGCCATGTCACTTCTCGACCTGGGCTATCATGGCTCACAACAACTTCCTATCCATTGTAGCACGTTGTAATCTTTGTTTGATATATCCCCCACCGTTCTGCCATCTATTCCCACAAGGTGGTCAGGTAGATGGCCCGCTGCCGAACGCTGTCCCTTTTGCTTTCGATATGTTCTTTGAGTTT
The DNA here is from genome assembly GCA_963932145.1 of Acanthosepion lycidas. NCBI lineage: Eukaryota > Metazoa > Mollusca > Cephalopoda > Sepiida > Sepiidae > Acanthosepion > Acanthosepion lycidas. Next base: position 45,683,909 of record OZ010598.1, on the reverse strand, counting down.
CAAATTCTCCAAGCTCTCTTTCCTCCTTTTCTGCCTCTTTTACCTGTCTCTATCTGATTCTGATTATAAGTGTCCTTTTTGTTTCCATTAAGACTTTTTCATTGGTTTCATAATATCAGTATCCTTCTGTAGAACCAGATATCTCTTCAAGCAGTGAGGAGATTTTTCAGCATTCACCTCCGTTGTAGCATGCCTACAGACGATAATGGGTATTCTCCCGTTCTCATAAATACAGTAGTGAATACTGTACGTGGGTCGAGAGTTGGAGATTCATTGTTCAATTCACTTGACTCACTTCTAGCAGTTGACTACCACTTCTACGCGCCGCTGGCGAATCTTATATGCGTTATTCTTTTCTTAAGTATTATCGTTCATTACCAACCTTCGTATGATTATTCTATTCAGTAACCTTCCCTCGATTACAACAACTTCTATATAAGAAGATTGATATTATATAGCAGTTCATTACTCTTTTCTTCTTTCTAACAGTAGTTCTGTACTCTTTACTAATAAGAATGTAATTCATTGTAACAAATGAAACAAAAAATAAAGTCTATTTTCTGAGCAAGAAATCTACTAAAGTGTTGCTGTAAGTGGGACACAAAAATAAATATTTACTTTTCAACATAATCTCATTCCTTGTTAATGCACATGTTTCAGTGGTGAATATTAATCATCAGTCATTTATGTGCCATGCTTAGACGATCATGTATCTTTCGATACATGACTGACAAGGCAGAACTTTCAGCAGTAGGTTGCCATTACTTCATGCGGTAGACCAGTTGACATCCAAGGCTATAGAACCCAGTCTGTCCTGCTATTTTATCCATAGCTGGGGGAGAAGAAAAAGATTCATACCTTTCCCAAGAGTATTAGAACGTAAGTGAATGTAACGGATTCGACTGGAATTCGAACTCGACTCTCCGATTCCACAATCCATTAATCCACTGTGCCTCCTCCCATTACCGTGCCTCCTCCCCATATTAATCATACAGATCGAATATTATGCAATAAAAATTTCAAATGAAAATTTCAGCTAAAAATTATGTGTGAGGCTACGAACTTCTTGATGCACCACTACCTGTAGGCATATCAATAATTTCATCGCCTAATTATGAAAAAATATTTATTTTTATGCACAAATATTCTTATTTTATTTGTTTAAACGTTCTACTCAAATCCATTAAAGATAACGTTTAATCAAATAAATTAAAAATATGCCGGATTTAATCCACTTCCTAAAAAATTGTCTTTGTTTACGTTAGGATACGAAACAAAGCAGAGATGTTTATTTCGAGAATCGGGAAAAGTTTGTGTTCAAAATCAGTATTCGGGCGTTGTTTAATCAGGAGGTCCTACTTAGCCACGAGGTCAAGGGATCTCAGATCTAATGACGGTTTCCCCTACAGGATACCCGAGAGCGCATTTTTCTTCTAACAAAATTTCTCGAATATTCAGGCCGGTAGATGTAAATAAATATATTGTTTGATAATAAAAACAGGGCATCTACTCAACTACAAGTATCCATTAAAAATAACATCTAAACAAATAAATTACAAATGTCGGATTTAACTCATTTCCGACACAAATATTTATTTTTCAACATAATCTCGTGCCTTATCAAACCCATCTATTAATGAAGATTAATTACATAGAGTCTGTTGTGTTCACTTTTGCACACAGTCCTTGGGAAAAGTATGAAGCCATCTCTTCTTCCCATAGCTATGGTTTAAATATAAGGCTAGACTAGTCTGTCTAGTCTTTGTTGGTAGCTGGTCTAGGAGAAGGCTTATTCTTAATTCAAAACTCTAGAGAGGCCAAGAGGGAAGTTTATTTTCCAAAACACCATACCAATTTACAAATAACAAACAAAAGGAATGTGTGGATTGCTTCGGTCTAGAAGGGACGTGCCCTTTAAAAAATATAGAGATCAAATATTTGTCTGAATTTATAAGATAAGGAGTTATCATTATTTACACTCGGTGTATTGTCCTGATTTTTGTCGGCCTTATCACAACAATCTAGTCGTTGTGCCTTCTTATTTAATCTATGAGGCCAAATTAGTCCTGTTCCATCCTGTTCCTCGATACATTGACAGCGGAACGAGAACGATCTACCCCCGTAGATTAAATAAAGGGTTCTGAAGGTTACCTGAATCGACTGATAGCTGAAGAAGGTCAGAAATCACTACTGTCGAAACGTCATGATAGTAGCAGCAAAAATGAGGGTGTTAGTCCAAATGTAAATTTTGTAGATAAAGAACAAATATTATACAGTGAAACTTTTAGATAACAAAATATCAGTCAGGCTGCAAAATTAACTGATCCATACTTATTATAGAGAGGCAAATTTACCGATATAAAAACAACGCTTCGAGGAACAAATATGGTCACATAATACACGCAAGGGGCACTTCGACGTGGTGTAATGTTTAAGCTTGTCTTGCTAGATCAATTATGACCGAGTAGTGAGTTCGATCCTCACTGGGTGTCCCATACTTTAGGCATTTTACCACATCTAAGCTAAGCTTAGAAAAATGCCATGGGGACCTTGACGTGGAGTAATGGTTAGCAAGCTAGAACAGTTATGGCTGAGTATCGAGTTCGATCCTTACTGGGTGTCGTATACATCCGGCATTGTGCTACATCTAAACTATGCTTATAAAATCACTATAATGACCACAAGATTATGCTATTCTTCTCGGTGGCGATCGAGACTCTCCGCGATTTCTTTGTAACTTTTAGTATGTTTTGTCATTTTTTTATACTATTCCTCAAGATGCAAGGAACTGCCCACTTCAAACAACGTTAGTCATCCCTTCCTGATTCTCTCTTGTAACGTGATTAAAATATACACACTCATCTGCGTGTGTGTACAGAGATATATGTCTCTTTAAGTATTCAGTTGAGGGGACCCTTTGGACATACGAGTGTGCCTATATACATAGAAATATAACTGAAGCTCTTTCTGTACATGTGTTTATGTCTCCTTACGGACGCCTCGATTGTGTTCACAATGCTTAATATATCGTAACACATTACACATTTGATGAACAAGGCTCAGCGATAAATAGAGCCTCTGAAAAATCATGCTTCAGGAGTTCCAACAAGTAACAGCCTAATGAAGAGAAAAAAAAAAGAAGTTTTGCAGCATGGTAAACGTCGGCAGTCACGTTTTAAATAATTTGTAACCGAAGTTGAAGTTGAAACAGAAGATGGTAAACTGTAGCCTGTCAGTTTTAACCAAATCATATGAAATATTTGAAAATCTCTGTGGAATTCAGTAATTAAATCTGTACTTAATGACATTCTTCTAGTTTAATCCTCAGGTGCAAACCAACGTTTTCGTCCATAAAACATGTAGTCTAAAGTCTTCTTTAAATTTAATCAGGTTTAAAATATAAACTAGTCTGTCAGTCTTGTCCAACGAAACACACACATACACACACACGCACGCACACATACACAAACACGCACACACATCTATATATATATATATATATAAGACATTTTTATGTTTATACATGCTTTTTTATAATTTTTTATTTTTATCTTTAAAAAATGTCTTAAAATAATTGCCAGACTTTTTCCGTTTCATAACATATATATATATATATATATATATATATATATATATATATATATATATATATATAATTATTCAAAATATTAAAATATCAAATTATAATAGGAAGCCCAAAAATAAAAAAAACAAAAAAGTGCTCGATGCAAGCTATAAAATATAAAACATAACATAAGATATAAAATGCAGAGCGAAATTTCTTTTGAAAAAAATATCTCGCAACCACGAGGACAAGAACGATATATATATATATATATATATATATATATATATATATATATATATATATATATATATATATATATATATATATATTGTTCTTGTCCTCTGAATATCGCAGTAACGAGAAACATAGGTAGTGGTGTCTCTTTCTGAAGTTTAAGTTTTATATATGTATAAAACTCCATCATTAAAACCATTATTAATATGAAGTCACTCCTCAGAAGGAAACTAGTTTCTTGGGAGATTTGCAATTGTCGTCTAAACTACGCAAAAATGATAACACTGATATCTCATTTTAACATATATATTACCAAAATTACACAAAAATATCGTGAAATACTAAAGTGCAAATTTATTCAATAAAATTGCCATTGACTTCAACTATGACCTCTAGACAACTTCGAAATCTCCTGCAACTCTCCTTGTTTAAGTTGTTGAATGATACTATAATCTTTACCTTCAGTTCATCTTTGGTGTTACAAGGAGTTTTGTTGGTCTCTCGCTCAACTGCACCCAACACATAATGTTCAAGGGAGTTGCAGTCCGAGGAGTTAGGTGGTCAGATGTAGGGCGACGATGCGGTTACAGAAATTTCCGGTCAGCCATGACCGATTTCGCATGGTTATGTAGCATGGTGCAGAGTACTGTTGCCAGACATGGGGTTTTCCAGCAGTCACTCAGGTTAGCACTACTTCTTCAAGGTACTTGATGTAGACCTTCGTGTTGAGTCTGAGGCCCTGCGGGAAGATGAATGGAGTCATAGCGTCGCCATCGCTAGTGATCACTCCAAACACTTTCATAAGCATCACGAGAATCAAAATCAAAATCTTTCCGATTTCTCTGCACTGTTCTCAGATTGACGCCCAAACACTCTGAAACGTTCGTATTAGAGCTTCCGGCGCGAATGCCAAACAGCAGAGCATGCCGTTTCCAAATTTCTGGTTGAGCGAATTGCGTTAGGGTGTTTCTTTTCTCACAGACCGTGCCAATTGACCCTAATATACTGTTCAGTCGACAAAATAAAAAACAACGTGCATGCGTGAAATTAAAAATATGAAATTTGTTCATCGCACCTTGTATTTAAAACCGAATTTAAACTGATTGAAATGTTTTAAAAAAAACGTTTAAAAATTAAAATATACTTTACTGAAACGTCATTTCAGACAAATTAGCTGATTTAAAGTTTATTATTAGTTTTAAAAAAATTACTTACTTTTAGTTTTGGTTGCAGAAATTTTTAACAAGCAGATGGTTGGTTTCATGAGGTCTTAAAACATTTGTCAATATCCTGATATTTGGGAAATTTATGTAATTTAAAATACTGGGGGTCATTGAATTGTAGTAAGTTTTGCCATTTAGTAAATACAGTTTTAATAGCAGTATCACTTGAGTGCTACAAATTAATACAGAATTTTAAAAGTTTATAAATTATTCTAATTAAAAATTTTAAAAAATTAAACCAATTCAATATTCATCGAAAAACAATTTTTTGTAAGACAATAGTGTTCATAATATATTTTATTTAAAAAAGCAATTTACGGCTTTTCTTTTAAATTTATGTAATTAAAAATACTGGGGGTCATTGAATTGTAGTAAGTTTTGCCATTTAGTAAATACAGTTTTAATAGCAGTATCACTTGAGCGCTACAAATTAATACAGAATTTTAAAAGTTTATAAATTATTCTAATTAAAAATTTTAAAAAATTAAACCAATTCATTATTCATCGAAAAACAATTTTTTGTAAGACAATAGTGTTCATAATATATTTTATTTAAAAAAGCAATTAACGGCTTTTCTTTTGCCAAATATCTTATATATTTACTATTTTATTGGATCTTCGTCCAAGTTTTTACTCACTGTGATTCTTGTAATAAACAATAAAACTGCATCGCACAGACGACAATGTTATTACATCGTTGACTGACAAACCACTTAAGTGAATTGAGTTCTATAAAGAAGCACTTAAATACTCATACCTGTACCGAATACACCCCCACCATCCCAACTATTAAATCATGATCATCTCAAAAAATTCTTGCAGTGTAAAAATATTTTACGGCTTTAAATAACCTGCAACGGGTTGATAAGCCGTAAAAAACGAACCAACCAATAAATGTATGTGTGTTCCTACGCGCACGCACGTGTGTACGTGAGATAGCTGCATTTATATTTATCATAGGTGCAAGTTGAAATACATACCTATATTGATATATATTAACGTTTAAATGCATGTGGAAATAAACTCGTTCATACCAATGCGGAAATAGACCCATAAGTTCTTAGATGATAAGAAAAGGATTTATTTTATAGGACAAATATGCATGTTTTTGTTCATAACTCTTTTCTTTGTCAATACACAGAAAATACGATGACTATTAAACACATATCATTATAGAGAAAACATTCCATATCAACAAGCAAGTTGCTATAAAATCCGTTTTATTGATTCCTGATTCAATATTTATTTCATCTTTTCGTAAAATGAGTGACGGGCCTACATTTTTGGGGGTCTTTGAAACTTAAACAGTTATGAGGAAAGAAAGAAAGAAAGAAAGAAAGAAAGAAAGAAAGAAAGAAAGAAAGAAAGAAAGGGAGGAGAAAAGAGCAAGAAACTGCATGAAGATAAATTAATAGCTGAATAGAAAGAAAGAAAGAAAGAAAGAAAGAAAGAAAGAAAGAAGGAAACCAGAATAAAAAAAAAATCAAGAAAAACTTTAAAACGAAAATTATGGGATAGCAAACCGAAATAGAAAGAAAGAAAGAAAGAAAGAAAAACAAAAACAGTCTGAGAAAATAAATTTAGAAAGAAAGAAAGAAAGAAAGAAAGACGTAAGGAAAGAAGAATGAAAATAAGAAATCAAGAAAAACTTTAAAAAAGAAAGAAAGAAAAATGATGAGATAGCAAATTGAACTAGAAAGAAAGAAAGAAAGAAAGAAAGAAAGAAAAACAAAAACAGTCTTAGAAAATAAATTTAGAAAGAAAGAAAGACGTAAGGAAAGAAGAATGAAAATAAGAAATCAAGAAAAACTTTAAAAAAAGAAAGAAAGAAAAATGATGGGATAGCAAACCGAACTAGAAAGAAAGAAAGAAAGAAAGAAAGAAAGAAAGAAAGAAAGAAAGAAAGAAAGGGAGGAGAAAAGAGCAAGAAACAGCATGAAGATAAATTAATAGCTGAATAGAAAGAAAGATAGAAAGAAAGAAAGAAAAAACAGTCTTAGAAAATAAATTTAGAAAGACAGAAAGAAAGAAAGAAAAATGAAAGAAAAACAAAAACAGTCTTAGAAAATAAATTTAGAAAGAAAGAAAGAAAGAAAGAAATAAAGAAAGACGCAAGGAAAGAAGAATGAAAATAAGAAATCAAGAAAATCTTTAAAAAAGAAAGAAAGAAAAATGATGAGATAGCAAACCGAACTAGAAAGAAAGAAAGAAAGAAAGAAAGAGCTAAAAATATTGCATTTAATAATGTAGATTTAATAAAGTAGATTTAATTCGAAATTGCAGATATTAAATCCATAATGATGGTTTCAATGATTTTGGACGTACAATGTGTTTGTCGGATGGTTCTTACATAAGAAAATAGCTAATGAGTAATAAACAGGATGAGGCTAAACAAATTCGATGAATTGGTCCATGTTTACAGGGGGTGTTTTTTATGTTCGAACTATAAACAAACAATAAAAACAAATTATATATACTTAGAATTTACCTATTTGTAGAGGTGTGTAGAGTATATGCGTGTGTGTATGTGTGAGTGTGCTTGTGAGAGAGAGAGCAACAATGACAAAGAGAGAGGTCATGTCTAAGGCAAATCTATGAGAAGATTGACAGAGTGATATATACAAAAATAATGAATCCGTATATAAAACAGAATAAGATATGCTTTCATAATTATATACTCTTTTTTTCATATGCATAAACGCACACACACACTTAAATGTGTATGTATGTAAGTGCGTGCGCGGGGTATGTGTAGGATGGAAAAAGGTCGGATTCAAAACGACATATTCGAAATACTGGAATGCATTTTAGTACAAATGATATATTGTCACTTGTGAATAACGTTAGGCCGAGGTCTGGTTTACACTAGACTCAAAAAGGTAGACATAGGTCCAGCTTGCATTAAAATTTTGATGAATAATGAATTTTTACAAGAACTGTTTTCATTTGTTTTAAATGTTAATTATAATAATTCATAAAGTTTTAAATCTTTTAAAATTCTATCTTACTTTGTAGAGGTTAGGTGATATTGTTATTAAGTAAAAACTATATTTACTATTCATAAATGGAAAGGATTAATACAATTTAGCGACACCCAATATTTTTAAAAGAATTTTGATTTTTTTGTATGTGTACAAACTTGCCGATTTTTGTAAATATGGACGTCCATACACGACATTATCAAAACATTAGAGCGATAATTACCGTAAATTTGGAGCCAAACTACCTAAAATTCAATAAAATTTAGATTACGGAGAATATTTTCCTAAATTTTTAAGATGACTGTGTAATAAAAAATTTTATTAAAAAGGTACTCACGTTATATTCTTCAAGTAAATTTTACAGATATGACCACAGCAGAAAAACATTAGATAACTTCCGTTGAAGCTGTCAACACCTAAAATAAAGAGCTACCGTTCTGTTAAATATGCGATATTTTAAACTAAAAGTAATATTTGTTTCAAATCAGATTAATTAATCTTTAAATCAGCTAATCTTCAAATAAAGTTTCAGAAAAGTATGCTTTATTAATGAAAGTTCTTTTAATAAAGAGAATTACATTGTGTCAACAGATGGTTAAAATGGCGCTGTTTAGTGGGTTCAAATCGAAAATTTATTCCAATCAATTTAAATTAGTTTCAAAATACAGAAAAAGTGTTTTGCTTACTGGAAATATAAAACTAATCTATTAGCGGAAAATTAGAAATAAAATAAAAGGTGGTGGTTATATATATATAACCTCCCACCTATAACTCCCAGAAATACGACCCACATAATAGTAAGATAATTGCGAGATGACGACTCATTGCCTCTATTGTAGGTATCGTCATAGATTCGCTATACCTAAGGTTTTAAATGATATTTTTAAAATGAAAAAATATTTCTTGAAGCTTTTATTTTCCAACACGGAATATGTGTGCAAGCGACGCTATATCGAGCCTGATTTGCTACCTCTCCGTCACCGAGGCCCGTTGGAACAGTTGGTATGACGTTTGCATGACAATCTGTCATGGTTTCAATTCTCGGTAGTGGTAGTAATATAGTCTAGTGCTTTCTGCATTCTGTTGAGGTTTCTTCTAGACTCGATGAATTACTTAAATGCGTGCGTTTTATTGCTGCAAAAATATTAAAAGTATTGGATACTTATCGAAGATCAACGCAAAGTTTTGCGATGTTTCTATCGTCATTATCCAAGTTACTTGCTTTTCTTATAGAATATTTATATATTATATAGAATATAATTAATATAAGTAAAAAGTTTGTCACCTATCTGATTGATGTTACCTTCAGCTTCACGACCAGAGTTTCGTAGACTGACCCATCCGTCCAATCGTCAGGCTATATCAGCAAAATTAACGGGTTATACTTCTCGATTGGTCTTTTTTTATATGTACTTATCATTGTAGCAAGTTTTTATATGGACTTATCATTAGTGTAAGTATTTTTTCATAGAATATCTAAAATAATAATATTATTGTAGAAAAACATTAAAAAAAAACCTTTGAGTTTCAATTAGACGAGGAGCCGGATGATTATTCATTTTTTTTTTTTTTTAAATAATTTACTCTGGACATCATTTCACTCACGCTTTTTAGTTAAATATCCAAGGATTAATGTAAATTATAAAAATATTTTTTTTTTAATTAAAAATATCCCCTGCCCGTCTATTTGAAACTCTAGTCTGTTTGTCTCCCTGCCTGTCTATGCGTGCTTATCTCTACATTTTCTCTTTTTATTTCCGTTTTTTATTGTCATCACCAATCTATTTTACACGTCTTTTCATTTTATCTTCTCTCTATATTCATCCATTTTATCAACCATCTACTGGTTTCTTTCTTATGTTCTTGAATCCATTTCTTTAATTTTTTTTTCCATGATTCCAATCGTTTCTTTTTATGACCTTCCGCACCTAACCTCTGTATTTCAAAGCGCTTATCAGAAATTACTAATTCAGTGGCGTCGTTAACATTTAAAGATAAGAAGAAAAAAAATAACGCAAAGATTATTAAATACATCAAAATGGAAGAAAAAAAAAACGCATTTCCTTCGTTCTACCTAACAGCTTCCGGTGAGAATAAAAAATACGCGCCAAATATATCAATGTACAAAATCGTCTAAACAATTAGAAGTAATTTGTGATATAACAGGGGCGTATGATAGATGGAAATTTCCGAAATCTAGTCTAGCAAAATTGAAGACAGAATCAATTAAATCTACTAAGCCAATACTTCTATAGATACTATTTAGCATATTAACAAATTAAAATAATCTTTTTCTTTACAATGATATTCACCCTGTACAAGGCTCAAAAGCTACTCAAGGTAGAGCGCTACTATTGTAGCATACCTAAGGACGATAATGGGCATGCCCCCATTCACATAAATACATTAGTAAATACTGTATGTTGGTCTGCAGTTGGCGATACTGTGCTGGTCAAACTCTCTCCCTCCGGGCAGAGAGGATCCCCAGACGAGGTGTTGAAGGGCAGAGTCTCGTCTCGGGAAACAGCTACCCGACCCCATTTTATACGGCGTCTACGGGGAATTTTTGACCGAACCTACGGACTCGGATACCTCACATTAAATTCGGCTTTGTGCCATATCTGACCGCGTGGAGCAGTTGATAGATATCCTGCAGATGGAGATTCGTCTTCATCCGTGCTGGTCAAACACCCTGCCTCCGGTAAGTGAGGATCCCCAGACGAGGTTCTATCGAAGGGCAAAATTTCGTCTCGGGAAACAGCTACCTGAATCCGTCTTATACGGGGAATATTTGGCCAAGCGTGCTTTACCATTAAGCTACAGAAAGGCATTACAGCAAAGTACGTGTTAATTACCTCAACTTAAGAAATGTATTAGGTTGGTGCAAAAATAATGTCGTTTAAATGAAACACACACATGCACACACGCACATACATACACACACACACGCACACACATATATATTTGTGGGTAGAATCTCTGACTGATGACGGGTTTCGGTCCCGACTTGAAGCAATCTGTCTAGCCACACTGATGAGCTGTGATACACCGAAACAGTCTGTCTCTGGATGACTATATATATATATATATATATATATATATATATATATATATATATATATATAAATTATGAAAAACTTGGTAATCCGTATGGGTAGTCCCAAGGAGGATGAAATCCTGTGAGCTCAATGTAAATCCAGAGCTAATAATTTAAAGAAAAACAGACCACTTTAAGATTCCATTATAATAATTTATTTCACCAGAGCCCTTTTAACGGACGCTGGATCATCAGATAACACTTCACTTTTGACGGGTAGTATCAAGTTTATGTAATTTAACAGAGAGGGTAGGGAGGTGTGGTGGGAGAAACATGGTTGAGTTTAGAGAGGGTTTATTTTAATATTTCTCTCAATCATACTTAGTATTGGGAGAAGAGGGAACATACCTTTATATATATAAAGAATTAATACAAGTAAAAGGTTTGTCACTTAGCTACTTGGTGTTACCTTCAGCATCCCGACTCCAAAGTTTCGTAGACGGACCCTCTGTGAATCACTCCGTCCACTCGTTAGGGGGTATCAGCGTCTTAAGAACAATAAATGAACAGTAACACGATGATTCCTTCACACGCACAGCATTACATTTCTTCCATGGATCTCAGCTTTTAAGGTCAGTTGCGAAGATTTATTTCTGCCAGTCCATTGCCTTTTGCGTTGAACATAGTCGTATGTAACCCACTTTGCTTCAAATGATATGATATATTAAGAAAATTACTTTTGTCTCACTATTATATAGACTGTTCCAATAACTTGGACCAATTTTAAATGTTTAAGCATCGAATGATTTTTTTCTTATTCTTTCAGTTAAATCTGAAGCTTAAGTCTTTGGCAATTTCAACCATGGAAAGTTTAACAATCAAACCATGTGTTAAAGTTATGGAAATCTGTTACGAAAATGGACGTTCAAACAGAAATGCATTTCGCGCGCTTCGTGATGTTTTTGGTCAACATAATCGACCAACCGTGAGTGCCAGTGGAAAAAATGTTTGTAAATTCAAATAAACTGGGTCGGTGGCAGATGTGAAAACACCATTGCCTGCTCGTTTACGCCGTTCAGCTGAAAACATTACTGCAGTGCACGAGAATATGGCTGAAAATCCTGACACCTCTATTCGTTATCGCGCGCAGGAATTGAACCTCTCCACAACAACGTTACATCGAATTTTGACAAAAGATTTATCTCTACACGCTTACAAACCTTACAAAGAACTGAAACCTGCTGAGCATTTAGAGCGCCGTACATTCGACTGTTGGATGCACGAGCAAAGACAAGGCGATGAAGATTTTTCACAAAAATCCTCTTTAATAGTGAAACCAATTTTCATCACGGTGGATTCGTTAATAGGTAGAATTTTCGTATTTGGGCTGATGAAAATCCAAGGAAGATTGTTGAAAAGCCACTGCATCCACAAAAGGTCACTGTTTAATGTGCATTTTTTGCTAGCGGAATCATTGGGCCGTATGTTTATAAATTAGAACGTCCATTTTCGTAATTTGATTGTTTGATTGTTAATCTTTCAATGCTTGAAACTGCCAAAGACTTCAGTTGTTAAATCTAAAAGAAAAAGAAAATAATCATTAGACGCTTAAACTTAAGCATTTAAAATCGGTCCAAGTTATTGGAACACCCTTTAAATTTTCAATATCCACGCCTCTTCTTTATTTATTTCTCTATTGGATCATGTTATTTAAGTCATGACAATTATGAGTGAAAAATAATGTCGGTCAAATATCCACCAAGGCTTCGGTGTCACACCTCCACTTGATGGTTAAAATTTTTGATGACGTCTCTGCATAGTTGCTCCTCGATCTCACCAATATGTCTTATTATCTCATCCTTCAGCTGTTGAATTGTTGTTGGCTTGTTGGCATAGACCTTACATTTGAGATGACCCCAAAGAAAGAAATCTAAAGACGTCAAGTCGCACGATCGTTGTGGCCAATTGATTCGCTGTTTCGAGAAATGGTGTGACTTGGGAACTTCTTATTTCTGTTTGAACGTCCATTTTCGTAATAGGCTTCGATAACCTTAACACGTTGTTTGATTGTTAATCTGTCCATGCTTGAAATTCCCAAAGACTCCAGTTGTTAAATCTGAAAGAAAAAGAAAAAAATCATTAGACGCTTAAACTTAATTCACATTTAAAAACAGTCCAAGCTATTGGAACATCCTATATAAGACAGATTAACTTGGAGAGTAATTAGATTAGTGATCATCTTACTTATGTAATAACAGCCATTATATATTTCAGTGGATTTTGTACAACTTCCTCTCAGATCAAGAGAAGACATGAGGCAACAGACGTATGCCAAGCGTTGTTTTCTCTTGTCTCTCTTTCCCTCTGTTCGACCCGTGAGTATCAGATTCTCCTGACCTTCCTTCCTCATTAAGTGTACCAGAAACTTCAGCTGCCTATTCCTGATGTTATGTATAAACCTCGTTTGCATCCTGTCTAAGACCTCATCGTTGCTCACATGCTAGGTCCATGATATCCGCAACATCCTTCTGTATAACAATATCTCCGTCGCCTCGAGACTTCATCTTTGAGGAAATCGTCCGACATTTGTTGCCGTAAAGAAGGACAGATGTCACGTAATAGCTCAATATTTTTTTCTTCGTTACCAAAAAATTCTCCTGTCTTGCAATACTATAACTTAATAAAAAGAGGAGAACCATGGTCGTAAATGCAAAGAGATGTAGCAGTGGAAAGGTAGAATCAAACAAACCTAACAAGCGAAACGAAAAAAGATAGAAAAATTTGCAAAGTGTAGAAGAACCTGCCAGAAAATGGAAAAAACTTGAAATATGCTCGATCTGCAGCACAGTGATTGATTGATTTGATTTTACGGATTATCAACCCTTCAAAATTTATTTAAAGCCAAATATTTTTAGATTGTAAGAACTATTTTTGAGATAATAATGATTTTCGGATACAAGTCCTACTATTTGCGATTATACTTGAATATAACGAACCCAACTGGAATTGGAACTCGGTTCTCCGATTGAAAATACCCAGCCGTTATCTATGACACCACCCGCGCATCCATGCTTACAACACATGGTATTCCCAAGCGGCCACTCGTCTGTGTAATCACCAAGCTCAATGTTGCTTGACTTTGGTGATCGGAGAAGAGGCGTGTTTCCTCTACACCCTAGATAAAAAGCAACTGCTTACACAGATATATAGAATAGGGGGAAATGTAGAAATAAGACTAATCGAGAAGAGGACAATGTAAGACAAGACTAATCGACGATTAAGAACAGGAGAATATAAGGACAAGTCAAATTGAGGACAGGGTTATGTAGGGGCAAGACTAAACACCTAGAGGACAGTGTAGGGACTAGACTAATCGGGGACAGGACAATTTCGCGTGAGGTGACATCAAGGACAGGACAATGTAGAGACAAGACTAATCGACAAAAGATTAAAGTAAGGACAAGACTAACCGAGGATCGAGAACAGGACAATGTAAGAACAAGATAAATCGAAGACAGGACAATGTAGAGAAAGACTGATCGATGACAGGAAAATGTCGCGAGAAGTGAAATCAAGGACAGGACAATATAGAGACATGACTAATCAAAGACAGGAGAATTTTAGAGACAAGACTAATCGACAAAAGAGCAATGTCGAAACAAGACTAATCGTGGATCGAGAACAGAGCTATGTAGGTACAAGACAAATCAAAAACAGGACAATTTAAGGAAAAGACTGATCGAGGACAGGACAATGTAGAGACAATAGGCGTGTTTCAACGTGATAGGGATATAATTTCCTCGACACCCTAGATAAACAGCAACTGCTTACACAGATAGATAGAACAAGGAAAATGTAGAGACAAGACTAATCGAGAAGAGGACAATGTAGAAACTAGACTAATCGATGGTTAAGAACAGGAGAATATAAGGACAAGATAAATCGAGGACAGGGCTATGTAGGGACAAGACTAAACGCCTATAGAACAGTGTAAGGACTAGACTAATCGAAAACAGGACAAGTTCGTGAAAACTGACATCAAGGACAGGACAATGTAGGGACAAGATTAATCGACAAAAGAGTAAAGTAGAGACAAGACTAATCGAGGATTGAGAACAGGACAATGTAAAGACAAGATAAATCGAAGACAGGATAATGTAGGGAAAGACTGGTCGAGGGGACAAGTCCAATCGGGAACAGGGCAATGTAGAGACAAGACTAATCGAAGACAGGAGAATTTTAGAGACAAGATTAATTGACAAAAGGGCAATGTCGAGACAAGACTAATCATGGATCAAGGACAGGGCAATGTAGGCACAAGACAAATCAAAGACAGGACAATTTAAGGAAAAGACTGACTGAGGAGAAGACAATGTGGGGACAAGTTGAATCGGGGACAGGACAATGTCGAGACAAGAGAAATAGAGGAAATAGATAAATAACGTTTATACCTTTAGAGACTATAGAATTTTTTCAATTTGTATTGAGTGCCATGACTGATGAAACATTGTAGGTAATTTTCATAGCCGACAATGAACATTTGAAATCTTGACTTTTATTTAGATTTATTGCTAATGAAGACTTGACCAAATTTATTCACGTATTATTTAGAATCATTTTTTTCCATTTACGTGCATAGCATACTGACGTGCGGTTGGTGCAATGGTTATCGACTGAGAAAGAGAAATCTGAACCGTGTTCCAATTTAAGCCAAGCTTATTTTTATACAATCTACCCCTTCTCCCTCCATCTATGGGATAAATAGCAAATCGGGCTCTCCAGCCTTGAGGTGACAGCCAGTCTAGAAAAAGGGGAAGTCTGAATTCAAAACCTACCTGTAGTGGGATGGGTCCCGTCATGCTATCTTGCCCTTGGCATACTACTACTGCTATGGCTGCAGTATATGTGATGCCCCCACCACCCTAATGGGTTACGGAGACTCGTGACGCGACAGAATTCGATTCCAGGCAAAGACATATCTATCTTGGCTAGTAGACAAGCCCACACATAGATTGGCAGATAAAGGTGAGCAAACTGAGTTCGGTGGAATGTTGAACTGGTCATTTTGTTTCATACTTCTTCCTCGCAAAGACCATGAATTCTAAACGCAGAAAACATTAACGAATTTCTCTTTATGCGTGCGTATATGGAAAGAAAACCGTGTTGTCACTATTACGTTGGTGCAAAAATAATGACGTAATAATGTCGTTTTTTGACGTTAAAAAATACGTCAAAAAACGACATTATTACGTCATTATTTTTGCACCAACCTAATATTTTGTATAACGTGTTGAACACGTGTATGTGTGTTCGTGTTCAGTTTCGCTCACACACATATCGCTTTGTATATATTTGCCTATTTGTTTCCAATTGGCTTTTATTTTCACCCAATGCCCTTTCTTTCTTTCCTCGTCTATCTTTGTATTCCCTTTAAACTCATTGATTCGCCATTCAACGTGGCCGATCATCAACTGAATGCCCATTGTCGGCGCCTAGCCCCGGGGTCACGCCTATTAACAGTCGACAGAACAAGATTCGAGCGCCGACCACAGCCAATCAGAATCGTCAATGCATTACCCAAAGATTCCTTCCTCATAACTTCCAACTCTCACTTAATTCCAAACGCCTGCTGATTTTTCTTAAATTTCTTCTTCGATGATTGGTAATGGTTGTGGAAGGAATTAGTTGGCGAGAAATCTTCTTTTTTTTTTTTTTTTTGCTTTCGTTCTTGTGTGATCGGATTGATTTTTTTTTTTTAATTTTTTCTGTCTCTCTTTTTTATCATTTTTATGCTTCGGTTTTTCTGTTGAAAGACGAGAAAATTTGCCGCCGTTTGAATGTGGAAATTCTGAAAACATTTCAATTTTATTCTGAATAAAAAAATTTTCTGATATTCATTTATATTTAGAAAATCTGAGTATTTTATGCAATCATTCTGCTTAGCTACTTAGCTAAAGAATTGTGGCGGATTTCTTCGTTGCTGCTTTTGAATTTGTTCATCATTTTGTACTTTATTTATTTTATACATTACAATGTTGTTACGTTCGTTTTTTGTGTACTTCTTGTTTTCGTCCATCTGCGCTAGTTTTTTTTTTTGTTTTTTTTTCTTTCTTTTTCCTTTCTTTCTTCTACGTCTTTATTTTTCGATCTTCATCATCCTATCTGTATTATACCAATTTCTCTTCTTCTTCCTTTAACTCTGTGATATCGTATTATTATTATTATCATCATTAAGAAGAAGAAGAAGAAGAAGAAGAAGAAGAAGAAGAAGAAAAAGAAGAAGAAACAGATGCAATTGGTTGTACCCGTTCTTTGTCAACGTAACCCTCCCGCCTAGCAAAAAAAATCTTCTTCTTCTTCTTCTTCTTCTTCTTCTTCTTCTTATTATTATTATTATTATTATTATTATTATTATTATTATTGTTCTCCTTCTTTTTCTTCTTCTTCTTCTTCCTATTATTATTATTATTACTATTATTATTATTATCATTATTCTCCTTCTTCTTCTTCTTCTTCTTATTATTATTATTATTGTTCTCCTACTTTTTCTTCTTCTTCTTCCTATCATTATTATTATTCTCCTTCTTCTTCTTCTTAATATTATTATTATTATTTTTCTCCTTCTTTTTCTTCTTCTTCCTATTATTATTATTATCATTCTCCTTCTTCTTATTATTATTGTTGTTGCTGTTCTCTTTCTTTTTCTGCTTCTTCTTCTCCTCCTCTACTTCTTTCTTTTTCTTCTCCACCTCCTTTCTTTATTATTATTATTATTATTATTATTATTATTATTATTATTATTCCATTCCAAACCTCGACATTATTATAATTACCCCTGCTATCATCAACATCATAATCGTTGTCATAACCATTACCAAATACATTTAAAGCGTTTTTCTTTCGTAGTACATCGTTTCTCCTTCGTAGCAATTCTTTGTACTTTTACCAAAGTGACAGTTTTTGACTTAATCAATTTTTCTTTCACTGATAGTTCTTTTCCATTACCGCAATTTTTCCCTTTCACTTTTTTTTTTCTATTTGTATTTAGCTCTTCTTTCTAATTTTATTTTTCAAAGAAACATTCTCTAGTCACAAATTATCTTTCCAAATTCTTCTTTGATTTGAAAATAAGAAAAAAAAATTACAGTAAATTGAATTTTAAAAAGAACGAAAAAAAGAACTGCGATCAAAGAAATAAAAAATGAAAGGACTAAATTCAAGATAAATTTAAAAGATAATAAATTGAATTCTTTTTTAATACAAAATCAAGGAAAGGAAACCAATACCGGTATGAAAGAAGTAGCCTACTTTACTTCACATGGTTATCTCCCCTTTGAAACAGACTTTTATCAATTGTTACCATTTAACAATTTATTTCTTTTCTTTCTTTTCTTCTTTTTTTTATATATAAGCCACATTCCTTCAGTTTTCTTCAGACATTTTTATACACGAATATTCGCAAACTTATTGTTTAAAACATGCATAAATAATTGAAGTTAATTAATATTATGCGTGGATTTTAGTAACTGGGTAACTTTTCGAGCTTTCTTAATAGAAGCCTCCGACCGAAGAGTACTACAACGTAGTTTTGCTTTTTAATAAATATAAACCAGTACTTTTTTCAGTGAATTCTCTGAAAGAAAAAAAAATCGATGAACGAATCTATAATTGCTTTCTATTGGTAATAGGTAACAATAGATATAACAGCCATTGTTACGACTGGCCAGACAGTAATTAAAAAGTGAAGAGATAGCTTTGACTCCCTTTACAACTTTCTTCCTCCTGTTCAATGGCTGCCACTAATGAAGATTCTATGACTGCGTCCTGTTCACCCGTCTACTTAAGTTTCAGTCTGACAGTCGGTCTGGTGATCTTCTTCGTCTGTTAATTAACCGATTGATTTTTTAACGACTTTTCAACCTTTTGCAGGTTATTTTAAAGTTAGAAAATATTTTTAGATTGTAAGAATTTTTTTGGCAGATAATGATTTACTGATACAAATCCTACTAATTAACCCTTAGTAAAGGGGGAGAAAAGGTGGATTCATAGCTATCCCAAGGGTATTTGTGTCTAAGTGAATATAATAAATCCAACTGAAAATGGGATTTGGCTCGCCAATTTCCATTTCCGTGCCGTTATTCATGACCAGGCTTGACGTTGCTTAACTTCGATGGTCGTATGAGAATCGGTGTTTCACCGTGATATGACCGTAAACCATACCATACACACGTCCAAGCATGCACCACCCGGTATTCCCAAGGGGTCACCCATCTAGGTACTGACCAGGCTCGACGTTGCTCAACTTTGGTGATCGTACGAGAATCGGTGTTTCAATGTGATATGTCTGTAAGCCCCTTCTTCGTCTCGTAGCAGGATGTATTGGGTCGGAATAAAAGTTCGTAGCTTTATTTAACTGATTTTTTTCTGGTTTTCTTCACGAGTTGAAAAGTTATGTTCTGGTGGAATTTTTATCTGATTCAATCTTTCTTATCAAATTGCGAAATGAAAGTTTCCCTCAACGGCCACTTTTCTAGATTTTTTTTTTTTTCATTAATTCAGGTGTCTCCACCCTCCAGGACATAAGTTGTTCCTAATTTTCATCAATGACCTTCCTGATGTCTTCAGCTCTAAACTTGGTATCTCTGCTGATGACACAACTATTTATTGCTGTCTTATTGGTTCCAAACAGCTAAATTGGCAGCTGGCTTCAAAAGTGACCTAAAGTCTGCTGTTAACGGAGGCAAGGAATGGCTTGTTAATTTTAACGCGTCCAAAATAAAACTGCTTTCTATTAATCATATGAGAGACACCATTCTGCATTCCATCATCATGGCTGATGTTAAAATTCAGGAAAGTGACTCATTGCGCCTTCTCGAGTTAACGTTCTATGCTGACATGAAGTGGAAAGATTATAGTGAAACAGTTACTAGCTCAGCTGCTTGAAGAATTTGATTTACTGTACAGTGGTAGGCAATTTTTTCTCTCCAGAATCTGTCTTACATATTTATAAATCTACCATTCATCCTTGCCTTGAATATTGCTGTTACATATGGTCAGGTGATGTAGTTATGCATTTAAAGATTCTTGATAAAATCCAAAGAAAAATCTGCAATGTTATTGGTACTGACCTATTATTTCGACTTCAGTCACTTTTCTCACCGCCGTAATGTCGCCTCCCCGTAGCTTTTCTATAAATATATTCATAGTAATTGTTCTTATAAACTTTACTACATGGTACGTAGACTTTTTTTAAGAGTGGTACTAAATTGGCGGTATTGTCTCATCATTTTACAGTTGAATTGGCTAGATGTAACCGCAAGTTCTTTGCTAACAGTTTCTTTTCTCACACTTCTCGCTGATGGATCTTTCTTCCTGCTTCTTGCTTTTCAGCCATATTCAAAAATTTAGACGCAATGTAAATCGTTATCTACAGTCTCCTTATTATTCTCGCATCTTAATTTTTTTTTTTTTTTTCACATTCAGTAACCACTTGTGTCTTTATTGCCTCTTTTGGAGATGAAATGATTTTTTTCAATGATTAAAAAATTGTACATAGATATATTCAAATACGCATGCGCCATTTTGTTCTACTACATTTCGACATATTTGAGGCAGTTTCATAATTCCATCCTCCCTGATGAACTGATTGATCTAGGTGATTTATACAGAATTGCAGTCAAAATGCTCTCTATTCATCCCCACCTCGTTAAATCGTGAAATAACCAAACATTGTATTGATTCACGTATTTAAGCACTTTTATATGCTTCACCTCACTCATCTGTGATATGTAGTGGCTTGCCGGAAAGTCCTAGGACTTCCAGATCAGAATTTCCACATTTACGATCAGTATTCTCAGCTACTGAACAATAAACAGCTTATATCTCATTTTCTTTCATTTCCACGTTTAGTTCAGAAACATTTAAAATTCACAATCTACACACGAATCCATAGATAGACGCGTCGAAAAGTACAGAAAAATACCTTGAAAAGTATAGAAATCCTTTTTCAGAATATGAATATCTAAATAAATAAACAGCAAATTCTGTCTATCCGTATGTTTTTCTGAAACCCCTCTAATTCGGTGGACACTTGCTTATATTATACCTTTTTGAAATCAGAATGGTCCCGATATTGAAAATCTGCCCTTCATCTGGTGCTTGAATATTGGGATTTGTGTCCCAATGACGAAGGAACAGTTAAAAATTCAAATTTTAAAATAACTGAGAAAATTTAGTGATTTTAAAAGTTTTAATCCACATTGAGTTTAAAGTAACACAAAAACTTTATGAATTTCAAAAGGTTTCTTTTTAAATTCAGTTTAAAATATCTCCAAAACTGAATTTGGTAAATCATTTTTATATCTCCAAAATGCTAAGAAATCAGAGAGGTTTCGTGACGTTAGGTTTTGAAGTTCCTCAGAGTTTGTAATTTGAAGAACTCAATTTTCGGCCTGAATTGGAATTTCGACCAAAATAGGACTTTTAGCTCAAATCGGTCTGTTGGTCGGAATTGGACTTATTGTCTGAATCAGAGTTAAAATGTGATTTTGAAGTTCCATGGAGTGAACTGAGGAATTCAATGTTATTTCTTCAAAATTATCATTGCTGTTTCCTAAGCTGAACCAGAGGTCTCTTTAATTTGGTCCGGAGGCCCAGTTAGCTCTCCACAGGAGCTGGTATTAGGTTGGTACAAAAACAATGTCGTTTTCTTACATGCTTGTACATTTTCGTATAAACTTCCTGTTTTTGTTGAAAGTTAGATTGGGGGAGTTAGTTTTGACCGTATCGAGTCAAACTTTTTAAATTTAAATTTTTCTATAGAGACCGGAAGAAATAAAAATCCAAAGGAGCCAGGTCAGGAGAATACGGTGGGTGCTAGAGTGTTTCCCATTTCAAATCTTTAAGCTTCTATAAGGCCTGTTTTGCAACATGCAGCCTTACATTGTCGTGATGGAAAATAGATACTTTTTCAATTTGCGAAACTCGTATGTCTTCATTGAATATTGATTTTCTAAGCGTGGTTTAGATGTGGCACAAGGCCGAAAGTATGGGGCACCCAGGTATCGAACTTACTATTTAGTCGTAAGTGTTTTAGCGAGACAAGCTTGCTAAACATTACACCACGCCGAGTTGCACATGTCTTTATTGAATAACCGCATTGATTTGGTGAGTTAGTCGCACTACTTATTTGCCGTTATTGTTTCGCTTCAAAATGAATTATCTCTCTTTAATCCCACCAAAACGAAGAGCAACACCTTCATTGGATACAAGCCCGCTTTAGCTACAGGTTCTGCACATTCCCAAGTTTGCTTCCAGATCCGTTTGCGTTGAATGTTATCACAAACGTTTCATTTTTCAACGCCTGTGACAATTCTGTCCAAGAATGGCTCTTTTTCGTGGCGCAAGTGCAAATAAAACACCCTAGAAACACGATTGAGTGAGTTATGTTCCGACCGAGAATGTTGTACCCACGTGTCGAGATTGGAAGCGAACTCATGTCTCTTCAAATTCTGAAAGGTAGTTGAGATAACGATTTCCAAACCTTTAGCAATCTCTCCCGCCGAAATCTTATTGTTCTGCGCAATGGCAAGCAGAGAGTTTCATCGACGACGGAAGGTCACATTGGATGTGTTTGAACGTTTAGGCTAAAATCACCCTGACGAAATCTGCCAAGCTACTTTTTGAACGTACGGAGAGCTGGAACACAATCCAAAGAAGTCTTTTGAATGTTTTTGTTTTTTTTTGTTTTTTTGTTTTTTTTTCGATTTTTGCTTCTTTCTAGAATTCAAAGAGCATAATATAGCAAAAGTGCAATATTACCTTCTCCATCTTTAAGGAATTTATTTGTCAGCAAAACGTCGAAATTCAACAAAGTCTGACTCTCAAATAAACGATGCAACGTTTCAATCTCGAACACACCAGAAATCAGTACCAAAACGAAGAGGAACACCTTCATTGGATGCAAACCCGCTTTAGCTACGGGTTCTGCACATTCCCAAGTTTGCTTCCAGCTCCGTTTGCGTCTCCGTTACCAAAGCAAACGCTAGAATCAAATTGAGGTCTTTTTATATTAACAATGAAAATCCGGCGCAAACATTTGCAATTATCTGATAATTGTTTATTTAAAACATTTCTTAAATTAATTTTATCCGATTGTTCTTTAATTAAAAGAATTTTTTATGGAGTAAAAAAAAAAAAAACTGAACATCAATCGTATGCAGATGCAAGTAAAGATTCAATCTTGAAATTTGTAAATAAAAACCTTGAGTTCCTCGAGGCGGTGGAATAGTTAGCTAGTTAGAACAATTACGAATGAGTAGTGAATTCGATTTTCACTGGGTGACCCCTACTTTCAGCCTTGCCTCACATCTAAACTACGCTTAGAAAATCACTGTAAATAAAAACCTAACTACAGATAACTCTTTAAAAAGTTAGGGATCGGTTTTACTGTGTATTTATTTTATGAAGAGTATTTCCTTTATAAACTGATTAAAATCTCATTATTTTTGGATTTTGTTAAGTGTCGCGGCTTGTGGAAGGCATAAAGAGAACTAAAAAAATCTTTCTTTTCCACGGGCGGACCAGTCAATTTAAGTAGTGCAAATAGATAGATAGATAGATAGATAGATAGATAGTGTGTAATACAGAAAGACACCTACAGATGTACAAAGCCTTGGAGCTTCTCTCATTGCAAAATTATCTGCTGTGTATTTCGAAGTAACCAGAATCTTCCAGTAGATTTTTTTACCGACAATGGGACGTCTTCGATATGCCGCTTAGTCTGATCAAATGGGAATAAAATAATATTGATGTTAATCACTATGGCCGTAAGGATTGAAAAAGAAAAACATAAAAAGAAGCACAAAGTAGAAAATGCGAAAAGAAATAATAATAATAATAATAATAATAATAATAATAATAATAATAATAATAATAATAATAATGCTAAAAGGGCACTATTTTTTGCGGCGCCGATATCTCCAGCGGGTATAAGTAGTACTGAATGAGGTGGAGAACAGAAACAGCAGGATATGCTGAATTCAATAATACAGATCAAAGATTATGTTAAAAAAAAAGGCGGGTTGAAAGCAGTATACCGAAAATAAATAAAAGCATAAACAAACAAGAGAAAATAAAATGCATGTAAAAAGTGCCTGTTTCTTTGTTTGCCATAAACATTTAATAGTGTTAGGTTGTCGGGTGAAAATGCTTTGTTGTTCTCGAAAACGAGGCGTCTGTCGAGACAAAATATAATCTGTATCTTTTAAGCAGGTTTTCTTCAAATATTCAGTGCCAAACAGACGCCAAAAAATACAACAGATAAAACGAATTTCAATGACAAAATAAGAAGAAAATCATTCTCATCAACCGGGCATCATTCTGTTTAGCTGCCTGTAAATATGTATGTATTTATACTCAGGTACATGCACCCCCCTCACAGACATATATAATTGTATGTGAACTGATCTAGAGCTTCATATACGATTGACTGATTTGTTTGATTAACGGCATATCAACTCCTTATGGGTCATTTAATTTTCTTTGGCGAGTTGAAGTAATAAAAATATGATATACGTTATTCTACTTCCACAATTGAATACATGGTAGGTGATTCTCACCTTTTGTGCATATGCATGTTTGTAGAGACATAATTACTAGAGGCATAGACATATGCACTTTATGTTGTAGCTTTCTTTAAGTTATATTTCGGAAGACAATTTGATATCTTTAAGAAGTTGTAAGATATATGGAAGAATGCCATGAAAGTTTTCTTTCATGTTGGTTGTTTGATATTGTTTAGCGGCATATCAACATCTCTATGGGTTATTTAATGCCAAAATCTAAATATTTTCTACATAATTTTATGCCTTAGCTACAGATATTTTGTACATAATTTTATATTTTCAGAGTAAAGATATGTCTCATATATATATATATATATATATATATATATATATATATATATATATATATATATATATATATATATATATATATTATGAAATGGACAAAGTCCGACAATTATTTTAAGACATTTTTATGTTTATACATTCTTTTCATATATACAAATATTTAAGTAAATGCTCTGTTTATAATAAACAGTATCAAACAACATTTACCGGCCTGAATGTCCGAGAAATTTTCATAGAAGGACGAATATTTTGTATGAAAATTTCTCGGACATTCAGGCCGGTAAATGTTGTTTAATACTGTTTATTATAAACAGAGCATTTACTTAAATATTTGTATCTATAAAAAGAATGTACAAACATAAAAAATGTCTTTATACACACACACACACACACACATATATATATATATATATATATATATATATATATATATTGTGCAGATCATAATATGTATTGTTGGTAATTTTACTATAAAATGTACTTTTACTTTTTATACTTTTAGTGCTGTATTGATTGCCATTTTACTATAAAAATATATTGTTGGTCATTTTATTATAAATATGTAATGTTGATTTTTGTTTGTTGGTGTCACTATTTGCTCATAGCTAGGACCCTAACAGGTACTACCACCGCAGTCAGGGTGGTTCTGGAAACCACAATTAAAAGGTGGTTCCACGCTCCTCAAAACCTCCAATCTCCCGATCAGAGGCCTTGCTACCGAACATAGTTTATCGTCATACCCAGAGCGTATATACGAATACATACAAATAAGTATATGAAAGCAGACGGAGAGATATTTAGATATATTAATAAATATATATATGGACTAACGAAATATGAATACGAATATTAATACATCCACTTGCACGTACATATATAAATAAAATGTCCAGATTTAATCGTTATCCCTCCGGAGTATGACGATAAATTACACTCGGCAGCGAGGCCTCTGTTTGAGAAGTATTGAGGAGCGTGCAACTGCCGCTTAATTACTACTGTTCCCAGGGTTATGCTGACCCAGGGTGGTAGCACCTGTTAGGGTCCCAGCTATAGGCAAATAGTGAACCGCTACACTGGGTTTAAAGTATGAATGCCAGCAATATATTTGCATTGTGAAAAAAATATAAGAAATACATTATTGGAAAAGGAAGAGAAAAATTATCAGCAATACTTTTTGAAAAAAATACCAAAGCTCCCAATATAATTAAATTTAGGCATTAAATGACCCATGAGAAGTTAATATGCCGTTAAACAAACCAAACCAAAAGTTATCTATCGCCTTATCCGCATAAATTTTATTATCCATCTCTTCTTTCCTTCATATCACACACTTCATCATTACTATTTTAACAGTGATCCTCTACCTTGAGCGACTTTGAAGCCTTGTATTGGAAGAATTATGCATACATACATACATACATACATACATACATACATATATATATATATATATATATATATATATATATATATATATATTATAATCATTTTTTAAAAATATGATTCCTTCGCTACATAAGAGTTCTCATGTTTCAAAAACGAGAGCCGAAACCATCAATATAATTATTAAAAATTAAAATGAATTAAAGTTTAATTTTTAATAATTATATTGATGGTTTCGGCTCTCGTTTTTGAAACATAAGAACTCTTATGTAGCGAAGGAATCATATATATTTTTTTAATTAATTATAATCTAAGCTCTACTTCTGTATGGAACAGTGTTTGTTCTTTTTTAATAAAAACAAAAATACTAAAGAACCCTGGATTATTTACCTAACGTGTTCTTTCCTATTTTTCTACATACCTGCACACACACACACACACAAACATATATATATATATATATATATATATATATATATATATATATATATATATATATATATTATGTTTATATTCCTTATCTTACGTATATAAGAGTGCTCTGTTTTAAATATTGACAAAAGTGCTTTTTAATACACATTAAAAGTAAAATTGTTATTTAGTTACCTGTTTACACTAGTTTTCATGCATTCCTTTTCACTAGAAAGAAAAAAACGGTATCTCGGTGGTATCCAAGATAAAGAAACGGTTATTTTGAAAAAAAATGCTATGCATGTAATATGCTGTTAAATTGGTAACTAAAGAAATATATATATATATATATATATATATATATATATATAATTTGTGTTATGCTGCTTAATTTGAAGAGACATAAACTTGGGTTGGGTTATTTAATGTTGAATGCAAATTTTATGGGATCCAAATCGCAATTAGTAGACACACAGCCATATATCCGGTTTACAGTTGAGTCAAAAGTTAGGCATAGATCTATTCTACACGAGACTCAAAATGGTAGACATTAGTCCGCTGATCAAAAAGTATCGGAGTGTTGCTATAATAATTGTACTAAAGTGCGCAGAGATTGACCTTGAACTCTGAATTTATACCCTTGAATTTATAACGTACTCGCTCACTTCCGCTGTTCATAGCAATGATTGGAAGGAAAGTGTGCAGAGTGCGGTCGTCTCTCAGGAAACCTTTTGAAAACGATCCTAACAGGTGACGAATCGTGGGTCTATGTCTATGACTCCAAAGCCAAGGCTCAGTCTTTGCAGTGGAAAACTCCAACCTCTTTTAGACAGAAGAAAGCACGAATGTGTTGAAGCAATGTGAAAACATTGTTGATAGCTTTCTTCGACTATAAGGACATTGTCCATCATGAGTAAGCTCCACCTGATCAGGCAGTAAACAAGGAGTGCTACCTTGACGTGTTGCGGCGTTTGCGGGAAGCTGTTCCTCGGAAAAAGACCAAATTGCATGCGTCTCCACCATGACGACGTACCTGCCCATTCAGCGCAGCTAGTGCCAAGCACAACATTAAAAATTCAAAAACCACCATATTCCCTAGATCTCGCTAATTCCGACGTTTACCTCTCTCCAAAAATCAAATCACACATTTGATGACGTCGAGGTAATACAAGAGAATGCGATGAGGCGGCTGCTCGCCTCCACCAAACAGGAGTTCCAGGGATGCTTCCATCAATGGAAATGAGACTGGATAAAGAGCTTAGCTTCTGAAGGGTACTATTTCGAAGGAGATTAAACATCGAATTGATATGTGCTGTAGTTTTCTTTTTTATAGGACCAGTCAGTCCGAGACTTTTTAATCGGATCAAGGTAGACATAGCTTACATGAGAATCAAAAATGCACACATTTACTTATTTTATCGCACCTCTTTCCCGTGGGACTCTCTTCCGGTTTCTTGTACATGCCTCAAAACGTAGCCTAGCTTGTCTCAAAGTTAGAAAATGATTTATATTCGTATTTGCGTCTACTTGGAACGTGATCGCTTTGGGGGAGGTCTTATCCCTCTGCAGTAGGTGTAGTCAGCATAATCTAAGCCCCGCCAATAAATCTGCTAATAAGTCTGCAGTCTGTACATGCATACATATATGATGTTGGCTGTCGACTCATTAAATGATTATGGCCATCACTGGTATGCATTAACGGTTATGAGCCCCTAGTGGTTTTCAAGATTTATTGCACAGATGGCAAATGTAAGCCATTGATTTTTTACGGAGATTTTCCTTCTTTAGATCATTGGTAATGAATTTTCATTTGTCAAGTCAGTTCAGTTTGAATGGAACACAACTTACTACTGTGTGTGCAAGATCCTTATTGTTATACTGGAACATACCCTATTCTATTGTTAATAGACTCTCCCACATATAATAAGTAGTAGTAGTAGAGGTCGCCAGGAAGCTCAGTGGAGTTAGTCTGATTTCAGTCTGAAGTCGGACGACCGGCTGACCGGTTGAACTCTCTGCCTTTGAACGGGGAGGAACCAGAACGAGGCTACACCAAAAGGCGGGGTCTCTTTCGGGAAGGTAAACCGACCCTGAACCCGTTTATACGGGTTCAAAGGGCATATTTTTGGTCGAGCCCACGGGCTCGGAGATCCCACGGGCTCGGAGATCCCACGTTAAACCGGCCTTGTGCCACATGATGCCCTCGTGGGGGGTGACTAAATACCGCTCAGTGAGTTGGTCGAGTCAGTCGAGGGCGGACATCAAAGTATCAACCACCACAACTAGATGGCTGCGTCATTAACTATTATATCAAGATCCTAACCTTTTTAGGACCGGCTTAGTGAAATACAAGCCTCCACTGTGAAACTACTCTATAACACTTATTAATCTGACAATCTTTTTAATTACAGCTGGACCTCACAGTGTGACGTTTCTTATGACTGATGAGACCTATTTGGAATAAACAAGTGCGATATCTTCCTGAACATGCAAATTTCGATGCATTTTCATCATTGGCTTGTTCCTTTCTGGCCATTCCGTCTGCCATTTTCCCTTAAGATTTTGAATCGTCGGAAAATATTCACACCTTCATAGATGCTAGATCTACACTTGTTTCTGTCGAGAGCGTTTACTTTCCATTTTGGATCATCCAGCGTACCTACCTTAAGCGACTTCTTCACGATCAGAATTTGATACAGGATTTGTTTCGGTATCCTCTACGATAGGACCAGCCTAAGTCTTTGACGATGGATGTATGTTTGTATACCGATAGCTCTTGAAAGAAATTCAGAATTTGGTGTATGCTTTCAAGTACTAATTCATAAGGTGTTGCGAAGACAACGGTGATGGAAACGATCCAGCGTTTATATTAATATACAGATTCCACAGAAATAAAGAAGACATATTAAAACCCGTACATTATAGATACTGGGGAAATTTCTTGACAACTTTACTTATTGTTTTGGTTTATTGGTTTATTTGGTGATTTTTTACGGCATACCAACCCCAATGGGTTATTTAATGCCGACAAAATTTCATTGCTGGTCATTTTTTTTTCTTTTTTCATCAAATATATTGCTGTTAATTTTTTTCTCCTTCAAAAATCTATTTCTGGTAATATTTTTCTTTCAAAACTGTATCGCTTGTAATTTTTTTTTTCAAAAAAGTATAGCTGGTAATATTTTTTTCCCAAAAATGTATTGCTGGTAAAAAAAATTTTCTTCAAAAACTTATTGCTGGTAATAACTTTTTTACAAAGTATTTCTGGTATTAAAACCTATTTTTACACTTTCATAGTTTTTTCACCCCGGTTTGGGGGTTAACTATTTGCCCATAGCTGGGACCCTGACAGGTGCTACCACCCCGTGTCAGGATGAACCTGGGAACACCAGCAATTAAGAGGTGGTTCCAAGCTCCTCAAAGCCTCCTCATCAGAGGCCTTGCTGTTGGACGTAGTTTATCATCTTATCCAGGACGTGGATGTAGTTTATCGTCATACCCAGGACGGTTTACGTTTATAACCTTCCAGGAAAAACTGATTGTTCAGTATAACCACTTGCATTGTAGACGGTGAAGAAAATTTCTCAACAACTTTACGCTTATAGTGTTCCAGGAAAAAGTTTTCAGTGTAGCTGCTATGAAAATGGAATAACGACGAATCTCTCTCGGAACAAGAAAAGGACGACCTTCTAGAGAGTTTGAATCAGGGTTGACAATGAGAATGCGCACAGTCCAACATGCAATGTTTAAATGTAGTTTTGCATTGAGGGTTGTCTTTGAATTATTTCGAGCGCAGACTTCTGAAAGCAGGTCATTTTTTGTGTTAACTTTTCTAAAATTGTCTGATGAGTAGTGCGATCCTAAAAAGTACTACTCAGATGCCAATGGAGAAAATAAATACATAAATACAGATGACAGATGACTGATAAACTGAATTGATTTGATGAGAGATGACTGATAAACCGGGTGGTTTTGATGAGAGCAGACCGATAAACCGGTTTGTTCTGATGCGAGATAACTGATAAACCAGATTGTTCAGACGAGAGATGACTGATAAACTGGTTTGTTCAGATGAGAGATTACTGATAAACTGCTTTGTTCAGATGAGAGATGACTGATAGACTGGTTTGTTCAGATGAGAGATGACTGATAAACTAATTTGTTCAGATAAGAAATGACTGATAAACCAGTTTATTCAGATGAGAGATGATTAATAAACTGATTTGTTCAGATGAGAGATGACTGATAAACCAGTTTGTTCAGATGAGAGATGGCTGATAAACTGGTTTGTTCAGATGAGAGATGACTGAGAAACAGATTTGTTCAGATGAGAAATGACTGAGAAACTGATTTGTTCAGATGAGAAATGACTGATAAACCAGTTTGTTCAGATGAGAGATGACTGATGAACTGGTTTGTTCAGATGAGAGAAGTCTGAAAAACTGATTTCTTCAGATAAGAATTGATTGATAAACCAGTTTGTTCAGATGAGAGATGACTGATAAACCAATTTTTTCAGAGGTGAGATGACTGATAAACCAGTTTGTTCAGAGGAGAGATGACTGATAAACCAGTGTGTTCAGAGAGATGACTGATAAACCAGTTTGTTCAGAAGAGAGATGTCTGATAAACTGATTTGTTCAGATGAGAGATAGCTGATAAACTGATTTGTTCAGATAAGAAATGACTGAAAAACCAGTTTGTTCAGATGAGAGATGACTGATAAACCGGTTTGTTCAGATGAGAGATGACTGATAAAATTCTTTTTTCAGATGAGAGATGACTGATAAACTGATTTGTTCAGATGAGAGATGACTGATAAACCGGTTTGTTCAGATGAGAGATGACTAATAAACTGATTTGTTCAGATGAGAGATGGCTGATAAACTGATTTGTTCAGATAAGAAATGAATGACAAACCAGTTTGTTCAGATGAGAGATGACTGATAAACCAGTTTGTTCAGAGGAGAGATGACTGATTAACCCGTTTGTTCAGATGAGAGATGACTGATAAACTGATTTGTTCAGATGAGAGATAACCGATAAACTGGTTTATTCAGAAAAGAAATGAATGACAAACCAGTTTGTTCAGATGAGAGATGACTGATAAACCAGTTTTTTCAGATGAGAGATGACTGATAAACTAATTTGTTCAGATTAGAGATGACTAATAAACTGATGTGTTCAGATAAGAAATGACTGATAAAACAGTTTGTTCAGATGAGATATGACTGATAAACTGGTTTGTTCAGATGAGAAATGACTGATAAACTTGTTTATTCAGATGAGAAATGACTGATAAACTGGTTTGTTCAGATGAGAGATGAGTGATAAACCAGTTTCTTCAGATGAGAGATGACTGATAAACCAGTTTGTTCAGATGAGAGATGACTGATAAACTGGTTTGTTCAGATGTGAGATGACTGATAAACTGGTTTGTTCAGATGAGAGATGACTGATAAACTGATTTGTTCAGGTGAGAGATGACTGATAAACCAGTTTGTTCAGATGAGAGATGACTGATAAACCAATGTGTTCAGAGAAGAGATTACTGATATACCAGTTTGTTCAGATGAGAGATGACTGATAAACTGGTTTGTCCAGATGAGAGATGACTGATAAATCAGTTTGTTCAGATGAGAGATGACTGATAAACCGGTTTGTTAAGATGAGAGATGACTGATAAACTGGTTTATTCAGATGAGAGATGACTGATAAACTGATTTGTTCAGGAAGGAGATGCCGATAAACTGGTTTATTCAGATGAGAAATGACTGATAAAACAGTTTCTTCAGATGAGAGATGACTGATAAACCAATGTGTTCAGAGAAGACATGACTGATATACCAGTTTGTTCAGATGAGAGATGACAGATAAAATTATTTGTTCAGATGAGAGATGACTAATAAACTGATTTGTTCAGATAAGATATGACTGATAAACCAGTTAGTTCAGACTAGAGATCACTGATAAACCAGTTTATTCAGATGAGAAATGATTGATAAAACAGTTTGTTCAGATGAGAGATGACTGATAAACCAGTTTGTTCAGATATGAGATGACTGATGAACTGGTTTGTTCAGATGAGAGATGACTGATAAACCGGTTTGTTAAGATGAGAGATGACTGATAAACTAGTTTGTTCAGATGAGAGATGGCTGATAAACTGGTTTGTTCAGATGAGAGATGACTGAGAAACAGATTTGTTCAGATGAGAAATGACTGAGAAACTGATTTGTTCAGATGAGAAATGACTGATAAACCAGTTTGTTCAGATGAGAGATGACTGATAAACTTCTTTATTCAGATAAGAAATGACTGATAAACCAGTTTGTTCAGATGAGAGATGACTGATAAACTGATTTGTTCGGATAAGAGATGACTGATAAACTGATTTTTTCGGATGAGAGATGACTGATAAACTGATTTGTTCAGATAAGAGATGACTGATAAACTGATTTGTTCAGATGAGAGATGACTGATAAACTGATTTGTTCAGATGAGAGATGACTAATAAACTGATTTGTTCAGATAAGATATGACTGATAAGACCAGTTTGTTCAGACTAGAGATCACTGATAAACCAGTTTGTTCAGATTAGAGATGACTGATAAACTGGTTTGTTCAGATATGAGATGACTGATAAACTTGTTTGTTCAGATGAGAGATGACTGATAAACTGGTTTATTCACATGAGAAATGACTGATAAACTGATTTATTCACATGAGAAATGACAGATAAACTGGTTTGTTCAGATGAGAGATAAACCAGTTTGTTCAGATGAGAGATGACTGATAAACCAGTTTGTTCAGATGAGAGATGACTGATAAACTGGTTTGTTCAGATGAGAGATGACTAATAAACCGATTTATTCAGAAAAGAAATGACTGATAGTTTGTTCAGATGAGAGATGACTGATAAACCGCTTTGTTCAGATGAGAGATGACTGATAAACCGCTTTGTTCAAATGAGAGATGACTGTTAAAACGGTTTGTTCAGATGAGAGATGACTGATAAACCGGTTTGTTCAGATAAGAAATGAATGACAAACCAGTTTGTTCAGATGAGAGATGGCTGATAAACTGGTTTGTTCAGATGAGAGATGGCTGATAAACTAGTTTGTTCAGATGAGAGATGGCTGATAAACTGATTTGAACAGATAAGAAATGACTGATAAACCAGTTTGTTCAGATGAGAGATGACTGAGAAACAGATTTGTTCAGATGAGAAATGACTGAGAAACTGATTTGTTCAGATGAGAAATGACTGATAAACCAGTTTGTATATATGAGAGATGACTGATAAACTGGTTTGTTCAGATATGAGATGAATGATAAACTGGTTTGTTCAGATATGAGATGACTGATAAACTGGTTTGTTCAGATGAGAGATGACTGATAAACTGGTTTATTCACATGAGAAATGACTTATGAATTGATTTATTCTCATGAGAAATGACAGATAAACTTGTTTGTTCAGATGAGAGATAAACAAGCTTGTTCAGATGAGAGATGACTGATAAACCAGTTTGTTCAGATGAGAGATGACTGATAAACTGGTTTGTCCAGATGAGAGATGACTAATAAACTGATTTTTTCAGAAAAGAAATGACTGATAAACTGGTTTGTTCAGATGAGAGATGACTGATAAACCGGCTTGTTCAGATGAGAGATGACTGATAAACTGGTTTGTTCAGATGAGAGATGACTGATAAACTGGTTTGTTCAGATGAGAGATGACTGATAAACCGGCTTGTTCAGATGAGAGATGACTGATAAACTGGTTTGTTCAGATGAGAGATGACTGATAAACTGATTTGTTCAGGTGAGAGATGACTGATAAACTGATTGGTTCAGATAAGAAATGACTGATAAACCAGTTTGTTCAGATGAGAGATGACTGATAAACCGATGTGTTCAGAGAGGAGATGACTGATATACCACTTTGTTCAGATGAGAGATGACTGATAAACTGGTTTGTCCAGATGAGAGATGACTGATAAACTGATTTGTTCAGGAGAGAGATGACCGATAAACTGGTTTATTCAGATAAGAGATGACTGATAAAACAGTTTCTTCAGATGAGAGATGACTGATAAACCAATGTGTTCAGAGAAGAGATGACTGATATACCAGTTTGTTCAGATGAGAGATGACAGATAAACTGATTTGTTCAGATAAGAGATGACTAATAAACTGATTTGTTCAGAGAAGATATGACTGATAAACCAGTTATTTCAGACTAGAGATCACTGATAAACCAGTTTATTCAGATGAGAAATGACTGATAAAACAGTTTGTTCAGATGGGAGAGGACTGATAAACCAGTTTGTTCAGATATGCGATGACTGATAAACTGTTTTGTTCAGATGAGAGATGGCTGATAAACCTGTTTTTTCAGATGAGAGATGGATGATAAACTGGTTTGTTCAGATGAGAGATGGCTGATAAACTGGTTTGTTCAGATGAGAGATGGCTGATAAACTAGTTTGTTCAGATGAGAGATGGCTGATAAACTGATTTGAACAGATAAGAAATGACTGATAAACCAGTTTGTTCAGATGAGAGATGACTGAGAAACAGATTTGTTCAGATGAGAAATGACTGAGAAACTGATTTGTTCAGATGAGAAATGACTGATAAACCAGTTTGTTCATATGAGAGATGACTGATAAACTGGTTTGTTCAGATATGAGATGAATGATAAACTGGTTTGTTCAGATATGAGGACTGATAAACTGGTTTGTTCAGATGAGAGATGACTGATAAACTGGTTTATTCACATGAGAAATGACTTATGAATTGATTTATTCTCATGAGAAATGACAGATAAACTTGTTTGTTCAGATGAGAGATAAACAAGCTTGGTCAGATGAGAGATGACTGATAAACTGGTTTGTTCAGATGAGAGATGACTAATAAACTGATTTTTTCAGAAAAGAAATGACTGATAAACCAGTTTGTTCAGATGAGAGATGACTGATAAACCGCTTTGTTCAGATGAGAGATGACTGATAAACCGGTTTGTTCAGATGAGAGATGACTGATAAACAGGTTTGTTCAGATGAGAGATGGATGATAAACTGGTTTGTTCAGATGAGAGATGACTGATAAACCGGTTTGTTCAGATGGAAGATGACTCATAAACCAATTTGTTCAGATGAGAGATGGCTGATAAACTGGTTTGTTCAGATGAGAGATGCCTGATAAACTGGTTTGTTCAGATGAGAGATGGTTGATAAATTGGTTTGTTCAGATAAGAGATGGCTGATAAACTTGTTTGTTCAGATGAGTGATGACTGATAAACCAGTTTGTTCAGAGGAGAGATGACTGATAAACCAGTGTGTTCAGAGGGGAGATGACTGATAAACCAGTTTGTTCAGAAGAGAGATGACTGATAAACTGATTTGTTCAGATGAGAGATAGCTGATAAACTGATTTGTTCAGATAAGAAATGACTGAAAAACCAGTTTGTTCAGATGAGAGATGACTGATAAACCAATGTGTTCAGAGAAGAGATGACTGATATACCAGTTTGTTCAGATGAGAGATGACAGATAAACTGATTTGTTCAGATAAGAGATGACTAATAAACTGATTTGTTCAGAGAAGATATGACTGATAAACCAGTTATTTCAGACTAGAGATCACTGATAAACCAGTTTATTCAGATGAGAAATGACTGATAAAACAGTTTGTTCAGATGGGAGAGGACTGATAAACCAGTTTGTTCAGATATGCGATGACTGATAAACTGTTTTGTTCAGATGAGAGATGGCTGATAAACCTGTTTTTTCAGATGAGAGATGGATGATAAACTGGTTTGTTCAGATGAGAGATGGCTGATAAACTGGTTTGTTCAGATGAGAGATGGCTGATAAACTAGTTTGTTCAGATGAGAGATGGCTGATAAACTGATTTGAACAGATAAGAAATGACTGATAAACCAGTTTGTTCAGATGAGAGATGACTGAGAAACAGATTTGTTCAGATGAGAAATGACTGAGAAACTGATTTGTTCAGATGAGAAATGACTGATAAACCAGTTTGTTCATATGAGAGATGACTGATAAACTGGTTTGTTCAGATATGAGATGAATGATAAACTGGTTTGTTCAGATATGAGGACTGATAAACTGGTTTGTTCAGATGAGAGATGACTGATAAACTGGTTTATTCACATGAGAAATGACTTATGAATTGATTTATTCTCATGAGAAATGACAGATAAACTTGTTTGTTCAGATGAGAGATAAACAAGCTTGGTCAGATGAGAGATGACTGATAAACTGGTTTGTTCAGATGAGAGATGACTAATAAACTGATTTTTTCAGAAAAGAAATGACTGATAAACCAGTTTGTTCAGATGAGAGATGACTGATAAACCGCTTTGTTCAGATGAGAGATGACTGATAAACCGGTTTGTTCAGATGAGAGATGACTGATAAACAGGTTTGTTCAGATGAGAGATGGATGATAAACTGGTTTGTTCAGATGAGAGATGACTGATAAACCGGTTTGTTCAGATGGAAGATGACTCATAAACCAATTTGTTCAGATGAGAGATGGCTGATAAACTGGTTTGTTCAGATGAGAGATGCCTGATAAACTGGTTTGTTCAGATGAGAGATGGTTGATAAATTGGTTTGTTCAGATAAGAGATGGCTGATAAACTTGTTTGTTCAGATGAGTGATGACTGATAAACCAGTTTGTTCAGAGGAGAGATGACTGATAAACCAGTGTGTTCAGAGGGGAGATGACTGATAAACCAGTTTGTTCAGAAGAGAGATGACTGATAAACTGATTTGTTCAGATGAGAGATAGCTGATAAACTGATTTGTTCAGATAAGAAATGACTGAAAAACCAGTTTGTTCAGATGAGAGATGACTGATAAACCGGTTTGTTCAGATGAGAGATGACTGATAAAATTCTTTTTTCAGATGAGAGATGTCTGATAAACTGATTTGTTCAGATGAGAGATGACTAATAAACCGGTTTGTTCAGATGAGAGATGACTGATAAACAGGTTTGTTCAGATGAGAGATGACTGATAAACTGATTTGTTCAGATGAGAGATGCCTGATAAACTGATTTGTTCAGATAAGAAATGAATGACAAACCAGTTTGTTCAGATGAGAGATGACTGATAAACCAGTTTGTTCAGAGGAGAGATGACTGATTAACCGGTTTGTTCAGATGAGAGATGACTGATGATCTGGTTTGTTCAGATGAGAAATGACAGATAAACTGGTTTGTTCAGATGAGAGATAAACCAGTTTGTTCAGATGAGAGATGACTGATAAACCAGTTTGTTCAGATGAGAGATGACTGATAAACTGGTTTGTTCAGATGAGAGATGACTAATAAACTCATTTTTTCAGAAAAGAAATGACTGATAAACCAGTTTGTTCAGATAAGAGATGACTGATAAACCGCTTTGTTCAGATGAGAGATGACTGATAAACCGCTTTGTTCAGATGAGAGATGACTGATAAACAGGTTTGTTCAGATGAGAGATGGATGATAAACTGGTTTGTTCAGATGAGAGATGGATGATAAACTGGTTTGTTCAGATGAGAGATGACTGATAAACCAGTTTGTTCAGATGGAAGATGACTCATAAACCAATTTGTTCAGATGAGAGATGGCTGATAAACTGCCTTGTTCAGATGAGAGATGGCTAATAAACTGGTTTGTTCAGATGAGAGATGGCTGATAAATTGGTTTGTTCAGATGAGAGATGGCTGATAAACTTGTGTGTTCAGATGAGTGATGACTGATAAACTGGTTTGTTCAGATGAGAGATGGCTCATAAACTGGTTTGTTCTGATGAGAGATGACTGATAAACTGGTTTGTTCAGATGAGAGATGACTGATAAACCAGTTTGTTCAGAAGAGAGATGTCTGAGAAACTGGTTTGTTCAGATGAGATATGACTGATAAACCGGTTTGTTCAGATGAGAAATGGTACTGATAAACCGGTTTAGCTTACTGTTTTGTTAACCATTGTTGTATTTCGATATTATCCTTTGTGATATTTTTTTTTTACTGCATATTTTTGTCATAAATTAACTTCTTCATTTTACTCTTCCGTTTGTATCGCTTTCCCAGTAGCATTATAAACTATCTTTAGATTTGAACAGGAAATAATCTTTGGAGTAAAGGTCTTATTTATATAAACGCTATATTTTGTTGGTACCTATGTTTGAGTAGACCTCGCCGTTTATTTAAATCATGAAGTTAATCTCTGTATACCGACTTAATATAACGTTTACAAGAATAAAAAATAATGAAATTAAAAGAAATTATAAAAGAAACAATTGTGTAAACAATAAAGGTCTGTAAAAAACGAAAATAAAATTGATAAAGCCAATTTTGTAATAATAGTATTTATAATATTAATAATACAGTGAATTCATAGATAAACTTTAGATGTGTACATGTCATCACCTCTGAAAAGATGGAAATACTTTTGATACAGCTTAATATATAATAATGTTAATAATATAATGGATTTATAGATAATCTTTAGAACTGTACATGAAAAATTCTTTGGAGCAAAAGTTTGTAAAAAAATGTAAATACTTTTGATCCAACCTAATATACAATAACAATATTAATAATATAATGAATTTATAGATAATCTTTAGATGTGTACACGAAAAAAAGCTTTTCTTTTTTAAATCGCAGTCTTCTCTGAGTTTGGCAAAACACTGGAAGTTATGCCAATCATTTTGTTTAATAATAATAATAATAATAATAATAATAATAATAATAATAATAATAATAATAATAGAATTATAGACAATTTTCAGAGGTGTACATGAAATTAATTTTGAAGAACAGTTTGCTAAACAAAAAAAATATTTGGCTTGAATACAAGATTTTTTGTAGAGAATTTTTTTTTTTTTCAGGTATAGTTTTTAATTTTATGCATAAATTTTTCTTTCATTTTTTTTTTTTAACATTGCCTAGAATTTTTGGTTTGATTTAATATGACACACATAAAAAAAATATGTATTTTTTAAAGACTTGATGATGATCTTAATAAAAGACACGAAGCAGCTAAACAATTGATACTTAGAAACTTTAATGATATTGCATATAAATGTCGAAAAGGCTGCTCCCGGCAAAGAGATAGGAGCTGTATCATTTTTAATCCCGGAATATTTGATGAGAAGATATTAAGAAAGTTGACGCCGATAACCATTCGTGTTGCATTAAAGTTTGTATTAATGACAGATCTGAAACAAACTGCTAATTAATGGGTAAGAAATTTGCTTTTCCTCATCAATAATCGTGTGTTCTATTGGCACTGAGGCACTACGCAAGATAAAGGTTTCTCTCTTCAAAAATAGGTTGTTTTTTTTTCTATTGATTAGCATTCATTAGATCGTCTTCTACCTACTACATTAGTCAAAATCGAAAAATATTGATTTTTCTATCATTTTAGAAGTGGAGGTTATGTCCATAATAAAAAATACTGTGTCAAATCGATCCCTGACATCTTAAAGAGTAATGGGAAAACAATAACACTTCTAAAACAATAAAAGACTTAATTGATACAAGACAAAATAATAATCTAAAACTTGAAGGAGGATTTTACTCCATAACCTGTAATAACTGTCGCAAGAAATATATAGGATAAACATAAAGGAATTTAAATAAATTATATCAACACAAAATATTAGATGATTTTGTTTAGCGGCATATCAACATCTCTATGGGTTATTTAGTGCCGAAATGTAAATAATTTGAACAATTTTATGGCTTCAACTAAATATATTTTGAACGTAACTGTATATTTTCAATTACAAGTAAAGTGTATTGCTGGTCATGTTGTTTTAAAAGTGTACTGTTGCTAATTTTATTATAAAAAAAGGTATCGCTGCTTTTTTACATAAAAAAGTATTGCTGGTATCTTAACGATAAAAAATTATTTTTTATATTTTCATAGTGTTTTGTTTGGGGTTTCACTATTTGCCCATAGCTTGGACCCTAACAGGTGCTACCAACCTTTGTAAGGGTGGACCTGAGAACAACAGCAATTAAGAGGTGGTTCTACGCTCCCCAAAACCTTCAATATCCTAATCAGAGGCCTTGCTGCCGAATGTAGTTTATCGTTATACCCAGGACTAACACAAAAGGGATATTTTAAATAACACACTAAATGTATTAATGAATCTGGCCATAATTTGGATCTATAAACGTCACTCTAATTAGAAGAGAAAGCAATTTACTAAAAGGAAAATATATAGAAAGTGCTTTAATCGCTATATCATGTACATTACATTTACGTCCAGGTTCTTAAAATATTTCACCTTTCCTGGCAGATTATCACAGTGTGGGATATTTAATAATGAAAGTGACGGAAACACAAATTTAAATTTATAATTCTCAGCGTTTCCACTTTCCTTCGTGGTGCGCATGCGTAGTCGCATTAACGTAAACATCACTTTAGTCCAATGAAGTCCTAAAGAACGAAACGCGTCACACAAAAAAAAAATTCCACTTTGTCATTGATTTTTCTTTAACGGGTTATCTTTTCATAATTAAAAGAAAAACTTATAGTTCCAACGAATGATTTACTTCATGGAAATATTTCATCTAGCTGTTGCTAGCCTTGGCCACTGTTTTAATTTGAGTAAAAAATGCAAAGAAAGAAACGCTTAAGAATTCAAATGAAGGAAAAAAAACAGTTGATGACGTTTACAAAGTAAGAGCGTACGCTTTTTTTAAGCGAGGTCCATGCCTTATTCGTATCAAACTTAGGATGCCTGTCTCCGTTGGTAGTTGCACAATTAAAACAAAAACTTGTAGTTCTAACGAATGATTTACTTCATGGAAATATTTCCATGAAGTAAATCATTATATAATAATGCATATTATGCACAATTTTTTATCGTTTTATCATATAATGAATAATAATAATAATAATAATAATAATAATAATAATAATAATACGAATTTCCAAACGATTACCCATTGTCTTTATTCCAAAAGAAACATCACACGACCCTACCAGGAGCTATCAGTACCTGGTCAGCTTCCCAGCCTCTCTCGTTTGTATCCAAGTAATTTGACCTGAGCCTACATTCTACTGATTATTATCGTTCCAAAGGGAATTGGAACTCGGGTCTCCGATTAACAATTCCGGGCCATTATACATTACACCATCCGCACATCCAAGCTTATAACACCTGATATTTCCAAACGATTACCCATTGTCTTTATTCCAAAAGAAATCAGGCTTACGGCCAAATCACATTAAAACAAGCGTTCTCGTACGACCAGCGAAGTTCAACAACCAGGCTCGAAGTTGTTGAGGAAGAGGAATACGTACTAGCTTTTTTACTGTAGATCAGGGGCAGCCAAACATTTTCATCATTGTTGACCCTGTGTAAAGTGAACTCCTGTCAAAATAGCAACAAGAATTTCCCAACCACAACAGAGATGCATATGTTATTTGTTCTTATTTTTAATTCAATTAATTTATAATATATTTATTATATATATATATATATATATATATATATATATATGTGTGTGTGTGTGTG
Organism: Acanthosepion lycidas; assembly: GCA_963932145.1. Lineage (NCBI taxonomy): Eukaryota > Metazoa > Mollusca > Cephalopoda > Sepiida > Sepiidae > Acanthosepion > Acanthosepion lycidas. The sequence continues at coordinate 45,641,599 of OZ010598.1, read as the reverse complement.
TGTGTGTGAGTATAAAGATAACATTTTCAAGTGTTTTTTCACTGCTCTTGGAACTATCATTGCTGAAACTTCTCTCTTCAGTGTTAGATCGGAAGATTTCAAGTGTGTGTAAAGTTTCTAAATATGAAATAGGAACTATAAAATATTTTTGATATAATTTTTAATTAAAATACCGTTTAAATACTTCTCGCCGATAGAATACGGGAAGGGTTGCTACAATATAAGTGACATGGCAGTTCCTGGCTTTGAAGGGGAGAACTGGCAGAATCAAGGAATGCTGTTCGTCCGCTTACCACATCCAGCCTGTGATAGAAAGGTTAGAGGGTGGAAAATAATTCTTCTCCAACAAGCACTCGTAGACGCTTTTGAATTTTAACAAGACTAAAAAGTGGGATTGAGCAGCTCCCGTCCAAATATGACCTCAGTCCTCCATTTTAGGCCTAATATGACTGTTGTAAAGATAGAGGATAACACGTGGAGTCAGGTACCTACTGGAGGTAGGTTTCCTGCATCTTTAGCGATGGATCGTATGTAGGAGTTCCACTTGAGGTCAGCGGTGAGGCAATAGTCTCTCAAGGCACGGAACCTCCCAGTCTTCATGACTGGTGGTAATTCGCGATCCGATCGGCAAAGATGGAATGTAATCATAAACTAAACATAATTCCTGTATTATAATCGTTTGTTTAAAACAATTTAAATATTCCTAATTTCTCCCAATTTAAAAAATAATCACGCTAAATGAAAAAAAAAAATAGATTTGCATAAACTTAAAATTAGTGCTCAGATGCAGTCACACTTTCTGTTGGTGGCTAATTATGTTTTCCACTTGAAGAAGGAAGGAAGGAGCATGAACCGGGTTATAGGCGTTGTGACATATGCAAAATCTAACAGACTTAATTTTTTTTCTTAACATTTTCGCAGCAGTGGACGTGTTTATATTTACATTGGCAGCATGCATATATTGCATATATATGCATGCTGCCAACGTAAATATACGTCCTGAAGAGACCGTGAAATGTCGGTATCTACGGTTACATTGCATGTTGTGGACGTAAATATACGTCCTTAAGACATCGTTAAATGTCGGTCCTTAGCGCTTACTGCTATTTTCAAACCAGTGTAGCAAGGTAGCGGAAATATGATATCGCCCATGAAAAATCGTTTTCAATATATTTATAGTCACGTATTTCCACTAAATGGCAACTTCCTATTTTCCATAAGACGAATGAGCACATCCAGTTAACAATGCTATAACGACTGACTGACTGATTTGTTTTTTACGGCTTATCAACCATTTGTGGGTACTTTAAAACTGAAAAGTATTTTGGATTGTAAGAATAATTATTTCTGCGAGTGAATATTGCAATAACTAATTCTTTAGAATAACAATCATTTTTCTAGATATAAGTTTTATTATTTAACCCATAGCTTGTGGGTAGAAGATGGATGCATAATTTCTCCAACTGTTTAAGTAATTTTTTGTAATAAACCCGATTGGATTTCCAATTTGGCTCTCCGATTTTTTTTCCTTTGCAGCGATGAAAGTGTTAATCAAATAGCCATTGTTCATTACCACAAGGTATGTTTTTCGGAATCACATTTTTATGCGTTAAAATATCTGTTAATTTTCGTCCAGTTTAAATACGGAAACCTAACCCGGTCCTAAAATGCGGTAATTATATCCAAATCAATTTCATTTCTTTCTAATAAGTTATTTCTTACCGCTTACGTCCGTAATATTGAAAATGTCACTGCATTACATAATCTTCTTGTCGCTTATGATATATGTGTTTATCTACGCTTCTTCTTTTTTCCTTCTATTACGTCATTTTGAACCGGATACCTTTCGTAATTGATAAAAACAAAATGGAGTCAAAAAAGAGAAAAATGATAGAGCCTAATGATATGCTCGCGTCTATTTTTTCCATCATCAGCTTGAGCAATGATATCAGCGGCAATCGTCACTGAATTAATGTCATTGACTTTTATTGACAGTGATGGATTCCCGAGTCATCAGGGGGAGACGTTTGATAGTAATTGCATTTTAATCGGTGGATGCTTTAAAAGAAGTCCTAAAAGGTGTGCTCGCAAGACATGACGTCTGGACGAGAATAATATTAGGTTGGTGCAAAAATAATATCGTTTTTCGACGTTAAAAAATACGTAAAAAAAAAACGATATTATTTTTGCACCAACTTAATAAGAAGACTGGGATGCAAAGGCCATAAGATAAATAGATAGATAGATAGATAGATAGATAGATAGATAGATAGATAGATAGATAGATAGGAAAATAAATAATAACAGTAAAAATTATTGCTAACTGGTTCTGTAAAATTCTCATGCAAATTGAAGTCATTTTTTAAAGTATTCTGTTGACAACTTTCGAAATATGTGATATATTTTCCCTTTGAAAATATTGTTCCTCGCTCATCTGAAACGCTTTCTTGCCTCTACATGTTGCCACTGTTTTTAATTTAGTTTCTCCTCTAAGTTTCCCCAAACATTCATACTTCGTCCTATGTGAGGATTCATATCCTTTATTAATGGCTTGAAGATTTTCTCATTAGGCCAAACTGTTTTTAGATAATTTCTTACATTTACTCTTTACGAATGGGAGTTGCTCACTTTTACATCACATCATGGCGACGTGTCGTGCTAAACAATTTTTACAGTCAAAATCTATCCTACTTATTTTTCTAGCACTTCACGCTTGTGGAACTCCCTTCCGGCGGCCTGCTTTTCAGTCAACTTTAATCTGAAAAATATATATATATATATATATATATATATATATATATATATATATATATATATATATATATATTATTCAATATATATATATATATATTGATAATATTAGTGGTCAATATATATATATATATATATATATATATTGATAATATTAGTGGTCAATATATATATATATATATATATATATATATATATATATATATATATATATAAATTTTCAGGAGGATAGAATCCAGGTAGAACTCAATGTGAAGGACAGAGTAAGAATATAATATAAAAGGCTCAAACACTAATATTTCATGGTTATAATTTATTACACTGGAATCGTAATCACGATCCAATTCATCAGACCTACAAATTCTGATAAATTGGATCGTGATTACGATTCCAATGTAATAAATTATAACCATGAAATATTAGTGTGTGAGCCTTATATATATATATATATAATATATATATATATATATATATATATATATATATATATATATATATATATATATTACTAATTACTAATTACTTTTTATTTAAAGGTGGTTGCATCTCTGATAACTGATAAGACCTGGGAGCCACTTGCTCGATGATGCTATTATATTTTTTTTCTATTAATCCAGATTTATTGCCTTTCTAAAGCTTTCCGCCTCGTTGTGTCGACATTCCCTCAGCATCAGTACAACAAGTGCAATTGTTTCGCCTTGGCGGATTAAGGAATTCGATTTTAATCAGGCAACTGGTATAATCTGCTCTCTAGATTCATCCATCCCGTAAAACGTCAAACCTTTTTTGTTGTTAATCTAAACCGGTGACACTTCACATTGAAAAGATAATCTTAGTTTGTCGGAAATATCATTGTTTCGAAAGAATCTTTTCGATTTCAGTTTAGACAATTTCACCAGCGACATTTTTTCCTGTATAAATTTAATTAATAATTAATATATCCGCTTCAACAAAGTTTTAAATTGTTATACGGGACTAGCAGTAGAGCCCGGCGTTGCCCGGGGATGCAACAGTAAGAGATAGATCAAGTATCGACCATCATAAAGACTGAAAAATAAAATTGACAAAGATAATTGTTTAAGGTTGTCAGACACGCATGTCTTAATTAGTTTCTTTTTTTTTTTTTCTTTTTTTTTGTTTTTTTACGAATTGGTCAGACCCAAACTCAAACAAAAACATTGTTTTCAATCGTTATGAGTCTACCGATTGAATAGAATTTTATTATAAACAATTGTCTTGTAAATGGAATTTTTAAAGCATTCTGAATGTAAAAATAAAGAAAAAAGTGTGAAAGACAATAAGAAACACTACCTGCCAAAAAAAAAGTGAAGTTTTGTTGAAATCGGTTGAAAAATGTAGGAAATCCGATTCCATATATAAACGAACACAGACACGCACACACACAAACAACCTGGGTTTTATAATAAGTATAACTCGATATGAGTTGTCCGCCTTTCATTCACGTGACATTAATCGTGTTTTCAAATTGATTTCATGCAAAAACAATTGTGTTTTTTCCAATTTTTGGCGCTGCCAGAACCACCGCAAGGTAATTTTACGTAGTCCTGTGAAGTTTTGCTGAAATCGATTGAAAAATGTTGGAAATCCGATCCAATATGTAAACGAACAGACACACACACACACACACACACACACATACAACCTGGGTTTTATAATAAGTATGATACCGACACGTATATAGATGTTATGCATTAAATAAACAAAAATATGTATTAAAATTAATATATTTAATATACAGAGTGTCCCTAAAGACAGGACACGTAAACAAAAATGCATATTTTCAAGAAATTATTTTCAACAATACTTTATTGAATTGAAATATTAACAAATAACATTTTCAGTATAATTTCCATCATTTGTGATGCAAAGGTTGGATGCACTTTAGAAGATTCACACAAACTCGATGTAATAACTCCACATTGCTGTTAATTTTATCACATTCACTCTTTTTGCGTTCAATCAAATGCGTTGCATCTGTAATTTTCATTTAGTACAACTTCTCCTTTAGTATACCCCAGAAAAAGAAGTCAGTTCTTTCTTCTTTCAACAAAACCATGTTTAACCATTGGGGGTAAAAAATATAGAGACTTGTATTATATTAAAATTAGCATATGTTTAATATATTAAACAAATATATCAAATCTATTCATATATCGACAACACTCTTATAATGGTTCTGTATTTGATTTCGTGCTATACTGATTTTTCTATATGTGAAGATAATGATACAAAGTGAAAAAAAAACTTCTGCAGACAATGCGTTTCACCTTCTTCGGGCAGGCGTCATCAGCTCGGAATGATAAGACAAACTCTGTGTGTAAGAAAAGTGCGCTGGAATTTTTGGGAAAGGAGTAATAAATAACATTATCTGATGCTACAGCCAGAAAATGTTTTTACGGTGGAGTAATTGGTAGAGGCGCGGAGTGAAGAATCTGAGTTCGAATTTCAGCTGATTCCATTACATTTACTTACATGGTAATACCATTGAGAAAGGTATAAATTCTCTTCTTCTCCCCCCAGCTATGGGTAAATAGCAGCGCAGACCGGGTCCTATAGCCTTGAATGGCAACTGGTCTATCGCAGAAAGAAATGGCAACCTACTACGGGAAAAAACCTGCCTGGTCAGTCATGTATCGAAAGATACATGATCACTTAAGCGTTTATCACGCATGGCACATAACTAACTGAAGTCTTTATTTGTATTGAAGCCGTTGGCGTCTGCTGGATTTGAAATTAACCCACCCCGATTAGATTTGTTTTTCTTTCCTTTTTTTTTTGTTCTCTCTATACTGCATTGTGCTACTAATTTTTTTTCAATGATGCGTGAGATTATATAAGCCCGTTGACCGTAGAGAACTGTGAGATCAGGTGCACTTCCAATGCATTATCTGCCCAGTAGATTCTTTTTTTTTTCTTCTAAACAAACTGGCATTTGATTGATTAATTCCTTTTCTACCTTTAAAGGTTATTTAAAGCCAGAAAATAGATTGTAAGAATATCTTTTTGAGATAATAATAATTTATTGATACACTTCTTACTAATTAACCCATAGCTGAGGTGAGAAGAGGAGGATTCATACTTTTCTCAAATGGTATTTGCGAGTAAATGAATATAATAAATACCACGGGAATTGGAACTCGGCTCCCCGATTAACAAATCGAACCATTATCCATTAAACCACCCGCACATCCAAGCTTACAACACCTGGAAGTTCTGTCGAGGATTAGAAGGTATTTGTGAGCTCAGTGATGAATATAACGCAAACGCAGAGTGCCGATGATGAGAGGGCTCTACTGATGACATAGGTATTCATACTTACCAAAAGCAAGATCTTCAATAAAAAATTAACATTCTCTAAGAAATACGACTTTTTTTACAGTAAGGTTACCCGAAGGGGACTTGAGGTAGAGGGTTACGTTAAGATGTAGTTTATACGGATAGGAGGAGTAGATAAACGGTTGAACAATTTAAAATTGTAGTGATCGAGAAACATTCTCTAGAGAGTCTGTTTCAAAGTGCATCGGTTCCCGGGGAAAATTTGCTCGAGTGGAACTTCTCACCGATGGAGTATGGAGAGAATGTGGGTGGTTTTCTACTATGTAAGAGGTATAATGGGTCCTAGTCGTGAAGTTTAGGCCTGGCGAAACCAAGGAATGTAGTTCGTCCGAGCACTTTCTATTGAAGTAGTGATAAAGCAGTGAGAGATTCGCCACATCCCACCTTTGAGAGACAGGTTGGAAGGTGGAAAATAATTCTTCTACCATAAGGACTCGGGGCCACTTTTGAACTGGAAAGCAAGGACTCGTCAGCTCCCGCGCAAATATGGCAACAGTACTCTGTTTTCGGCCTGATCGGGCTCTTATAAAGGTAAAGGATAGCATGAGGAGTCAGGTACTTGCTAGAGCGGTACAGGGAGCCGATCATTTTACCGACATCTTTAGAGATGGATCCTATGTAAGAGAAAACACAAACCAGATCACTCACTCGGCAATTACAGGATCTGTTTTCATAACTTCGACCCTCACAACGGATTCGCTCCATGTTTTCATTTCCTAATTCGTTTTCGTCAACGAAAATATATTTTCTTGCCTAAATTCTCAAAGAAGAGATAAAATTGTTCTCCAAATTTGTTTTCGTCCGCATGCCAGACTCTCGATAGATAAGATATTTGAACTTTAGGAGAGAGAAAGAGAATCTAGACGGTTTCATTTTCCCCAAGGAAAAGATTTTTTTTCTCTCTCTCTCTCCCTCTCTTCCTCTCTCTCTCTCCCTCTCTCTCTCCCTCTCCCTCTCTCTCTCCCTCTCTCTCTCCTCCAGCCTAAACTCCATTTTAGGCGTAACCCTTTTCAGCTCAGAATCAACATTTAACCGCCTCATGGTCTCAGTGTGAGAAGGCCATTAAAATGCAAGAGGTTGCTGAGTGTAAGCGTATATGAAAAAAAGAAAACATGATTAAGGAGAGAGAATGAATGAAAAAAAAAACAGGAATTAAGAAGACAGAAGATAAAGATTGACATTAAATTTTTTTAGATCATAGCTGACTGGAAAGAAAAAAACCGGAAGCGAGTTTCACAAGCGCAAAGTGCGGAAGAAGAAACTGTTGGCTTACGGTTATATCTGGCCAGGTCAGAACCAGTAACGTCGTAAATTCCTCTTTGTATTCTATCAAGTATGGCTTCTCTAAGTTACTCACAATCAAAAGTGACCTTTGAAGTAAAAAAAAAAATATTGGATATATGTTATTCTGCTTTAACAATTGCATACATGGTTGATAATACTCAGCTTTTGTGCATACACATGTTTGTGTGGGCATAATTATTAGAGGCGGTGATATGTGTGTTTTATGTTGTAGTTTTATTGATGTTATATTTTCGAATACAGTTTGATTTCTTTAAGATATTGTTGGATATTATATGGATTAATGTAATGAAAGAGGTCTTTCATGTTGGTGTTTGATTTTGTTTAGCGGCATATCAATCTCTATGGGTTATTAAATGTCGAAATCTAAATATTTTGAACACATTTTTATGTCCGCAACTAAGATGTATTGCTGGTCGGTTTTTTTTTATATGACAATGTATTGCTGGTATTTTTACTATAACAATGTTTTTTATATTTTCACAATGGTTTGCTTTTGTTTGGGCGTTCACTATTTGCCCATATACATGACCCTACCACGCTGTATCAAGGTGAACTTGGGAACAATAGCAATTAAAAGGTGGTTTCACGTTCTTCAAGACCCCAAATATTCCGATCAGCGACTTTGCTGCCTGATGTAGTTGAGCATCATACCCAGAAATTAGCAAGAGTCTTTAAACAAAAACTCAAGAAAGATTGCCCTTCTCAAGCCAAACTAAACAAGCACCGAAATAAACATTTCGTTCCTTTCCATTTGGCATTTTATCAAGGATCACTAAATACATAGCAGAAGCACCAAACCAGATGTGACAGAATATTCAATGCATGCAGTATTTAAAACTGTCTAAGATAGATTCTGACGAGAAAAATTGTATGCCACGACACAGTGAACCTACCTTCCAAGCAGTTGACATAACAATTGATTCAATATAATCTGAACACTTCATGTCAGCGGAAATAGTTTAAGATATCATTTGCACAACTTCCCTTAGGCCAACTCTATGTGGAGTAATGGTTATCGAGGCCAGTTTGGTTTACCATTCTTACTGAGTAGTGACTCCCATCCTTACTGACTCCCCGTACAAGAATCGAGATTAAATAACCTAGAATGGATTGACATGTAAAGTAAACACAAAAAGAAATAGATTCAGGACTTCTCTGAATGTTTCAGCACAAAAGCTGTATCGCCCTTCGTAAACAGAATTTTACCTTTTTCACTGAATTTATTTTTGGAATCGCTACAAAATTCTTTTATTAAGGTTTTTGAATAAATTGCATGGTCATTAATCTTAATAACAAGTGCTGTTTCGAAGTGTGTTTTAATTTGTATACAATTCCATATATTTGCCCTGACTAGACATGCCACTAAACACGCCTATTTATTCATTTATTTTTACAAATACCTATATTAAGAATATTAATATGGTTTATCGTATGGCGTCCTTTAATGCAACATCCGGGTGCTGTTTGCTATTAGATTTTTGAATTCATATTTTTATGCAGGTTACTTGAAGTAGACGGCCAAAAAGCCCGGATCCTTGGCGCGAACGTCAAGCTCCATAAAACCATTTAGAAATCACAAGGGGAAAAGAAGGATGTCCGTTTTGACTCAGAATCATTAAGACAAACGTTTTCCGGCGTAGAAGGAAAGAACGGATGATGATGAAGCATGACTTTCATGTAGAAAACTGTCATCAATAAAAACAAAAAGAAAATGGGATCGGAAACATTTCCCTTACTCCGCATGTGAAGACAATATAGCCGATGTGACTGGCTGGGAGAAACGGTAACGCGTTCAAATCTAGTGATGTAATCGGAATTTGAATCTGGGTAAAGAGGAGGATTTCAAATATCAATTTTTACAGCAGGTCAATCGCGAAGATAATTCAAAGAATTATTTTCCGTCTGTGGCGTTAGTCCATTTGTCATGTGCAATAGTTCCCCATTATCCGCGGGCGATATATCCCAAACCCCTAAGTGGATAGCTGAAATCGTGAAGAGAGAGAGAGAGAGGTCTTTCTCATTTCTTTTGTCATGGCTTATGCGTCAATGTTCTAACTATACGTAAGTAGGTGTTGGACAAGGCTGTAATACCTTGAATAGAGGACGTCAACAAAGACCTACCAACAACACTCTGTGCCGTCTTATAAGGCCAAGACGACTCAAAAATAGAAGAGTTACGATATATATATGTGGAGTATAGATAAAGACGCATACAAACAGAAAATGAAATTCCTTCTTGAGATTTTATCATTTCACCTCAAAGAAGGCGTTACTGCCACTAAGACTGAAAGACGTACTGGGAGTGAAGAGAATGAGAAGACTTTAGTGGGGAGAAAGGAAAATAAAAGAATAAGATTTAAGAAAAGAAGATGGCGACTGGCGTTGCATCTAAATTTTTAAAGAACGTCGGTGACAGGGAAGAAACAATCTGGAAGAGAGTTCCACAGGAAAGAAGTGCAAGAAAAGAAACTGTTAGCATAGAACTTGCGGTTACATCTAAGTAATTTAAACTATAAAATAATGAGACCTTACATTGAGCTACTTCAACAGTATAACAATGGGACCTAATAGCCAAACTAGTACTACGATTAAATTTATGCTATCAAGATAACAAAGAGGAGAGATCATCAGGACAATTACCATGAAAATATTTATAGAAAAGACACAGGAAAGCCACGTCATAGTAAAGCAATATCGAGATGCCAGGTCAGGACCGATAACATTGCAGGCCCTTCTTTGGATTTTGTCGAGAATTTCGAGATATATTTCAGGAACACCGGACCAGATATGACAGCAAGATTCAATGCACGGACGAATGGTAGCTTTATAAATGTGCAAGATGGATTCTGACGAGAAAGATTGTCTAGCACTACACAATAAACCTACTTTCTCAACAGCAGACCTATTAATTGATTCAATAAAATAATCATTCCATTTCATGTCAGTGGGAAACGTGAGTCCAAGAAGATGCAATGAGTTGCTCTCATAAAAAAAATAAATCAGCTCAAGAGACGCAAAATATTAAACATGAAATCAAGAAATTAAAAATAAAAAAATAAAAAAAAACATTTCCGGGTTGGTTAAAACTAATAGAAAACACCCACACTTTACCGATAAACCCAACAGATGATCCGAAGAGGCCCATAATATCAAGAATAGATAACGCCTCACATAAACTAGCTGATACAAAATTTTAACCCCACTACTCGGTACAATTATTACTTCACACATAAAAAATCAGATCTTATTATTTTGCACACAAGAAAAAATATGAAGAAAAAAACTGACAGAAGTAAAGGGTTGCCCGGTTCTTTGAGGACATTGGCATGAATTAAGTAAAAAACGCATCAGTCATGAAAGAATAACTTTATTTAATTCAAAATTTACAAGGATAATCTTGAGATACCTCTTGACGCATCTATTTAATGCATCCGCTGTTAACATCGATGACTGCTTCAATACAAGGTCTAAAACAATGCCATGCCCAAATCAGATGATCGCTGTTTTAGACGCTGTGTTAGTTATGTTGGTCTTCAGAGGTTTTGATTGAGTGATTGATTTGTTTTTTACGAGTTATCAACCTTTGCATGCTATTTAAAACCATAATTGTTGTTTACATTGTAAATTTTGGGTGATAATAATGATTTACAAGTCTGATTTTGGATTTAGATTTATACAGTTAGGAGTATATATGGTGACGATATCATGGAGATTGTAATTCAACCATTCTTGGGTTGTATTGACCTAATGAGACTTGTTGGTAGGTGTATGGTCTTCTTTGGATCGGCATGCTATTCAAAACCATAATTGTTGTTTACATTGTAACAGTTTTGGGTGATAATAATGATTTACAAGTCTGATTAATTAACCCATAGATGGGGGAGAATAGGTGGATTCGTATCTTCCCCAGCGTAATCGAACCTGATTGAAACTGCATGTCGGCTCTCCGTTTTCCAGTTCAGAGCCATTGTCCATTGCACCACACGCACATCCAATTCAGAAGTGTCGATTGGCTTTTCTTTCGACTATGACACATACGTAGTATTCCAATGGATTTAGATTTGTACAGTTAGGAGTATATATGTTTGGCGTATGGGTGACGGTATCGTGGAGATTGTAATTCAACCATTCTTGCGTTGTATTGACCTAATGTTGGTAGGTGTATGGTCTTCCTTGGATCGCGATCTCTAATCAAGCTGCTCTCCAACAACTCCTGCAGCATTAACCCTTATACTCTGCGGAAAGAAGTGGAAAGGCATGAGATTTCTCTCGTTGCCAACGACTACCAAAATTATCCAGTTGCTGCAAACATTAGAACGTCCTTAGGGTCTCTGGATGACCATCTGCCATTCTGTTGATCCTGATCAATGTTTTTCTCATAAAAAAAAAAGAAGCATTCCAGGCTCTTAATGTTTCAACTTGCCCAACAAGCACTTTGCGCGAATTACACACTTATCTTTTGTCTTTACAGACAAGCATTAGCCTCTTCACATCGCATGTTAATTGTATGGAAGGTGCAAATACGCAATTTTTCCGATAGAGTACCCTGAAACCATGAATTTCTTAGCAATGGTGTTAATTTTTTGTGGTTCTTTTCGATAATTTTCTGCAAATTTCGTACAAATTTATGTGTTTTTATGGTATTTCGATCCTCGGCAATCGTTTAGCTGCCGTGAAATATAATTCCCTTTGACGGCTTCTGGCTCTTTACAAACTTTGAAACAAACGAGCATGCAACAATCTCTAAATCACTACGTTCTGCCAACAAACTTGAACCTTCATGTCCGCAAAATAAACAATGTCAAAAGAACAGTTTTTCCATTGACGCCGCTATTATTTTAACTACCTTCACACCTCGGCAATCTTTATTGCTTTAAAAGGCGATGATTGGAATAGTAATAAAACTTAGACATAGGATGAAAGTGAACTTATACATGTTTTTGCCCTTGAGAATTTACAATAAATATATTAAACACTATTTATTTATCAGATTGTTTATTTAGAAGAAGAATTTTATATTTACAATATTCTAAAAACTAATACAAGTACTTTTTTTTGCACTGCAATATTTATCATTTATCAATTTATAAAGAAATAAATATAAAACATTTTTCATCTATGTATAGAAAAAATAATAAATTATTCAAATATGTGAAACAGATATTAGGTTGGTGCAAAAATAATGACGTAATAATGTCGTTTTTTGACGTATTTTTTAACATCAAAAACGACATTATTACGTCATTATTTTTGCACCAACCTAATATAAGGAAATCCGTATTACTTACCATTTTATAAAATTAGAATCAATTGGTAATTAACCGATATTTCGCCAAACATGACAATAATAATATAATAAATAGTGTTTATTATTTTGTTTCCAATTTTCAAGGACCAAAAAAATGTATAAATTTACATTAGTGTGTTTAGTTTAATATATTAAAAAATTAAACACACTGTGTTGGTTCTTTTTAATCAAACTTGTTTGGAGGTGAAAAACATATATATATATATATATATATATATATATATATATATATATATATGTATGTATATGTATGCGTGTGTGTGTGTGTTATAGTCAGCTAACAATGCCAATTGTACGACCAGACATATCTTCTTTTCCTCGCTTATACGTTTCTAATCAAGTCTTCACATTAGGAGGGCCTACTCGTCTGAAAATAAAAGACCCTGTGTATCTTATTTATTGTATGTTCAAAAACAGAATCTGGTTTCTTTAAATGACTGTAAATATCTCTGGCACAATTTCCTGTCAATCATATTCTTTAGAGCACAGCGACATGAGGTAACTGCGAGCTGCTTGTCCATTTCAACTGAGTAATGAGGTTGATCTTCACTGAATTGATTGATTTGTTCCTTTAAAGCATATCAACACTTTATGGGTTATTTAATACCGAAATTGAATTTTCTTGTGACCTTCGAAGTAAAAATTTGGAAATATGTTATTCTGCTTTTGCAGTTGAATACATGGTAGATAATACTCAGCTTTTGGGCATATACATGTTTGTGTGGTCATAATTATTAGAGGCGGTGATATGTGTGTTTTATGTTGTAGTTTTATTGATGCTATATTTTGGAATACAGTTTGATTTCTTTAAGATATTGTTGGATATTATATGGATTAATGTAATGAAAAAGGTCTTTCATGTTGGTGCTTGATTCTGTCTAGCGGCATATCAATCTCTATGGGTTATTAAATGTCGAAATCCAAATAATTTGAACACAATTTTATGTCCTCAACTACAGATAAAATGCACTGCTGGTCTTTTTCTATATAAAAATGTATTGCTGGTATTTTTACTATAAAAATGTTTTTATTCTTCTCGTTGTGGTTTTTATACTTTGACGTGGATTTGCCACGTCAGGGTGAACCTGGGAACAACGGCAATTAAAAGGGGTTCCACGATCATCTGATCAGAAGCCTTGCTGCCTGATGTGTTTAGCGTCATATCCAGGAATTCTTTACTGGATGCCCCATACATGTGTCTACATTAAATAGCTTAGCAAGTGTCCTTAAAAGGAAACACAACAAAGATTATTCTTCTCAAGCCAAACTAAACAAGTACCAAAAAAATACTACGATCCTTTCACTTTGGTAGAAAAGGGAAAAAAGAACAGGTCTAAAATCTCGCCGACAGACTTCTGAATCAGAGCAGACACTGCAACGGCCTTATGCCTTACGTCGTTTAAAAATGTCCAAAACAGATAATATGTCTCCGTTCACGGCAATACACGCTCAAATATCTTTGATGCGAGACTGTTGATATCGCTGATGCGAAAGTTCGGCAACTCTGACAAACAATTTTTTCTAGGAGATAAAACAAAGTCAAAACACAAGATCATGATCACTCATAATATCATTTCTGTACATAATATATCGTTACAATTCAAAATACATTTTCATAGTTCTAATATTGAGTAGGATTTGTAAAATAAATTGAAAACTGGGGAGTGTTGCTTAACTTATTTCATTTTATTCCTTCTTTCTCTTGATTGCCGTCTTTGTGTATTATCTATTCAGCCGCAGGTGAGAAGCTTAATTTTCACTTAGTATTTAACAAATTGCTTCTTCATATATATCTCAGTCTATTTCTGTAAATATATATATCTATCTATCTATATATATATATATATATATATATATATATATATATATATATATATATATATATGGATAGATAGACAGATAGATAGATAATGATATTAGTGATCAATATATATATATATATATATATATATATATATATATATATATATCTATAAATTTCCAAGAGAATAGAATCCAGTAAAACTCAATGTCCAGGACAGAGTAAGAATATAATATAAAAGGCTCAAACACTAATATTCCATGATTATAATTTATTCCATTGGAATCGTAATCACGATCCAATTCATCAGACATACAAATTTGTAAGTCTTATGAATTGGATCGTAATTATGATTCCAATGTAATAAATTATAACCATGGAATATTAGTGTTTAAGCCTTTTTATTATTTATATATATATATATATATATATATATATATGTGTGTGTGTGTGTGTGTGTGTGTATGTATATATATATATATATATATATATATATATATATATATATATATATATATCAGTCAGTTTCTATGTATCTATAGAAGTCTGTTTCAAACGGAGTCTCTTTCTATCTACCTATCATATATATAAGTGTATTTCTGTGTATCTGTAGAAGTCTGTATCTATATATGTATCTAAATCTGTCTCTATCTATCGATATGTATATATATATATATATATATATATATATATATATATATATATATAGAGAGAGAGAGAGAGAGAGAGAGATACATAAATATTATAATGTTTCTATCTGTTTCCGTTTCTTTCTGTCTATCAATCTATCTCTCTATCTATCCACCTATTTATTTATCTAGCTATATATATATATATATATATATATATATATATATATATATATATATATATATATATATATATATCAATCTGTTTCTATATATCTATAGAAGTCTGTTTCTATCTATATATCGAAGTCTGTTGCTATCTAAATCTATTTATCTGTCTGTCTATCGAAGTCTGTTACATATATATATATATATGTGTGTGTGTGTATATACTTATCTAAATCTGTTTTGATATGTTTCTTTCTATCTATTTCTCTATCTATGTTTCTATATCTAAGTCTGTTCTATCTAACTATCTATCCATCGATAGATTTTCTACGCTTACGCTTTCGATTTCTTTTTATGGTTTCCGGTTCCGGAAGAATTTGAACATGAATTGTACAAAAATATCTTCTGGGCGCTCTCAGTTTATATCAACCATTTTCAGAGAATGCCTTATGTGCAATAGATATAACTTTTATCCGATATTGGGTAACAGCTGAGGGTTACATATTTCATACTATTGCATATTACAATATCAACAATTTTAATCATTTTTTTAATCATTATATGCCAAGGAAGTCGATAATTACTAGTGAGGAAAAAGAACAATAACGGAACAGGTTTCAAGAAAACAGATGATGGTGACTGACGTTGCAATTAACCTTTTGGTGATATTAGATGATAGGAAGGCAAGAAACCGGATGAGAGTTCCACAGGTTAGAAGTGTGCGAAAAGAAAGTATTAGAATAGAATTTACGGTTACAGCAAGGTGGTGAAACTTAGTTACAAATCTCGTAGTACACTTAAATCCATGCTGTCTAGTTAGGAGGAAAGCAATATTTATTTTGAAAAATTCAAAAATGTGGAACAAGACCAAAACGGAGGAAAGGGGAAGGTTTGTCTTCAATGTGTCTTATCTTAAATTTATCTAGCCACAATTACTGACCCAAATATACCACAGTATTCCTTACACCGACACAACGCATTCTTACTTATCATTAAGCAAGAATGGGTTAGAAGAAAGGTCATCAAAACAATTGTCATTAAAGTATTTATAGAAATGATCGAAGGAAGCCACGTCACAATGGAGGGAAAGTAACGAAAGCCGAGATGATAGGTCAGGACCTATTACATCACCGAGACTTTTTTTTTGGATGTTGTCAAGTATTTAGCAGTTGCTAGTTTGACTTTTTCGGACGTGTCAGATGTTGCTTCTAAGACTGGAGTAAATAGTTGTGTCATCAGCAAAAATACCTGGCAGGGTATTGATGGCATCGCGCCCATACGTCTGACCTCGTTGCTCTATGAACGATGGAACGCTGCAATTGTCAGCCCATGCGCACACATGATGTCGCACGTCAGCACCCCACCTTTGTTGTTTTCGACGCGTAATTTCGAAACTGCCTTTGCTTTCCGATTCCTCCGCTTACATATAATAAGACATTTTAGTTATTCAAATAAAGGGATATTCACTGTAGAAATAGCAATCAAGTTTGCAGTTAGAGTGCAGCTTGAAAGTAAAAGGAAGCATTGTATAAAGAGAAATAAGCAATGTCGACCGTTTATTGTAAATAGTAGGCTTCGAAAATCTAATAAATGATATTATAACTTGAAGTACATGAAATAAACCAGTCCTGGGTATGACGATATACATCTGGCTGCAAGGCCACTGACCGGAAGAAACGTCGAAACACCTCTTGCACTCTTGCTCTTGTTAGGGTCCCAGCTATAGGCAAATAGTTAACCAACAAAGAAAGTCAAAACACTATAAAAGTATAAAAAAAAAAATTATACAAAATACTAGAAATATATTTTCATATTATAAACATTAAAAAAAAATACATTTTTGTAAAAAATAAAATAAAAAATGCAAAATTTTCAACAATACATTTCTGTAAGGAAAAAAATATTACCAGAAATACATTTTTTGTAAAAAAAAATAAAATAAATTACTAATGCTCCCAAGAAAATTTATAAGTCGCTTAACAAACAAAATTAAACATGAAATAAACTAAAATTAAAATATTTCAGCTGAACTAATTGATTTAATGACAGCAATTTCGTTAAAACAGTTTTAAGCAATCTGCAATTTTCAGAACCAAAAGAAACGATTGCGTAGCGCAGAACAACAAATTAAAAGAGTAAATCTACAAAAGGTCGGGTTATTGCTAATGTGTGATAAAAGCTAGACTAGAAACCTGTTATGAACTGATTCAAACAAAGAAAAGTGATGAAGTTTAAAAAGTACCGGGGTTTCTTTGTCCTTTTTTCTTTTTTACAATGATATCCACCCTGTGCAAAACGAAAGAAACACATGAGATAAAGAGTTACAGATTCAAGAAAAGAAACCCGTTTTGAATTTGTCCAAATAGGAACCATAGATGAAGTTTCACTAATACGAGTTTATCTTTGATTGCATGTAATAAACGTAAAAAGAAAAAAATAACAGTTGTGAACTGAATAAAGCTTCAATAATATTCGATATACTATCCAATATTTTTTCTTAAAATTCCCTGCTGAAAATATGGTGTGTCTTATATACCTGGAGGACATTTCATTTTATATTGTATCTTATTCTTTCAGAGGTGAGTGCATGTATATAAAAGTGTCTTTTAAATTAGCGAGTGTCTTTATGCGTGAGTGCGTGTATATTTCAATGGATACAGATCTTTTCATGTATAACGCAATATGGATATACAAGCACGTGCTAATGTTCAAAGTATGAATGACACACAGAGAGATCGTGTGTTTGTGTGTGTGTACGAGCGTCTTTTCATTGGTGTTTACACACGCACACACATATATATATATATACATATATATATATATATATTTATATATATTATATGTATATATATATTATACGTACGTTATATGTATATATATATATATATATATATATATATTATATGTAAGTTTTATACATATATATATATATATATATATATATATATATATATATATATGCACGTTTTGTGAGCGGGTGGGGGTAAAGATCAGAATTTGCAGTCATTCAACCGGCCCACCATCCAGCTAGTCGACCGCGTGTCGACTTGATGATTGAAGGACTGTTAGGGGGTGACGCCATTTTGACTGTTCACATCGAGCCTCATCTGGTGTTGGGTCGGGCGGGGGTTGGGAGCGAGAAAGACGTCGACGGTGGAATATGTTTGCATTCTGATTCTCTTCAATAACTTATGAGCCCTGAAGAAAAGAAACGACGAAGAAGTAAAGGTTATCATCAAAAACACTGAAATGAAATAAATAAAGTTAGCTCCGAAATTACTTAAAAAATATTGGATTATAGTATGAGGCAATGTCAAAAGAGAGAGAACGGGCCACTCTTTCAGCATTCTTTTATCGTGTTATCGTATTTAGAGATGGGCAAGAGCATTTGAAGAATTGTTAAACAGCTCTCACCATCTTCCTTCCTTCCTTTCTTTCTTTCTCTCTTACTCTCTCTCTCTCTCTCAATCTCCCTCTCGCTCCTCTGTCACTGTTTTTCTTTATTTCTTACTTTCTTTCACTCCTTCTCCCACTTCCACTATTTCAATAAAAGAGTGCTACAAAATTCTTAGCCAGACTCACTTTTCGAAAACTGACCAAATATTATATTTTTTTGAAAAGTTTCTTAGCCAAAGAGATATTTTCAGCATCACGACCTATAAGATAATGCTAAGGATTATCTTATATATATATATATATATATATATATATATATATATATATATATATATATAAGATAATGCTAAGGATTATCTTAGGTTTTGCTCTACTTAGTGCATTGAGCACTTTACGTAGCTGTCTTTTTACTCATTTTGGGGTTTTTTTTCTTTGGACTTGGAGCTTGAACAATGGACGATTGTTTTCGCCTTGTTTTAATGTTCTTGATTGTTTCTTTTTTTATTCCCCATTTTTCCTCGGGTACCGATTTGTTCTCCTGCAAGACGAGCTATCTGATGCTTTGCCAAGCGAGTACATGTGTATGTGTGTGTGTGTGTGTGTATTTAGGCAGCAATCCTTCTTTCATGCACATTTTATTGAATACGACAGACAAGATGCTTTTATTTAGTTTTTTATACAATTTCTATAATTTCTCATGCGATCTAATTTTTTTTTTCTTTTCGGATGATAAATTATATAAAAACTGTCCGAATGTTCTTTTTATCCTAGCGCTTTCGGCTATACATTTAGCCATTTTCAAGGATTAAACATTTTAACTGTTTAATAAGAAATACTTTATTGTATGTATGTTTGAAATTCCCATTAAGGAATTGTATTCCTGATCAATCAAAATTCCTAAATAATTATATAGGCCAAACTACAACATGTTTGACACGCAGACTCCCTCTGCATCTTTCTGACCATAGCTCAATTAGATCTCACTTAAATATTCATGGAGACCTACCGAACACTATTCGTAACACACTTGTTGACAACACTAATATAATAGCATCATCTACAAGCAAACAAAGGCTAAAAATAATGGAAGCCTTATTAATAAAAACAAAAAATAACAACACTTAATAATATTAACTTTGAACATGGACACAATATCTTGAGCATGTTTTGAAAAGAGAAAATATTTTAAAAAACATACATACAACAAACTATTAGGTTCTGCAAAAATAATATCGGTTTTTGACGTATTTTTGAACGTCAGAAACCGATATTATTTTTGCACCAACCTAATATTTCTTATTTAACAGTTTAAATATTTAATGCTTGAAAATGGTTAAATCTATAGTCGAAAGCGCTCGGATAAAAAATTATTAGATCGCATGAAAGATTGTATAAAAACTAAATAAAACCACCTTGCCTGTCGTATTCAATGAAATGTGTATATATATATATATATATATATATATATATATGTGTGTGTGTGTGTGTGTGTGTGTGTGTGTGTGTGTGTGTGTGTGTGTGTGTGTGTGTGTGTGTGTGTGTGTGTGTAAAGGTAGAGACCGAAAGCGCTTGGGACAATGATGGACGATATGGACAGTTTTTGTTCACCTTCACTCCCTCCAAACGATAAAATGTAAGAACGCTGGGAAAACTAAATAAAAATTAATAATTGTCCGTCATATTATATTTTTTTACAGTCATTGTGAATAATGGCAAATAATTTTAGAACAAAAAAAAAAGTGATTTCTAAAGCAGTATTGGAAGATTTAAAATGCCGTGCAGGTGTGGAAACTAAAAAGTTTATACAATATGAAAGGAATTTACTTAAAATAGACAAAACTTGTCTATATTATTTAATCAAACATGCATTAATGAAAAAATGCAGCGTATATATATATATATATATATATATATATATATATATATATATATATATATATATATATTTAACATGATTCGCTTTTATTTAAAAATGAAAAAAGTAAGTGAAATATTCATAAACGTTTACTATTTGTTTCTTTTCCTATCATTCTGTCGGATTCTAACTCATATTTGATCGCAATTCATATATATATATATATATATATATGTGTGTGTGTGTGTGTGTGTGTGTGTGTGTGTGTGTGTGTGTGTGTGTGTGTGTGTGTGTGTGGAGAAAAAAAAAGAGACCGGGAAGAAAGCGAGAGTGGACATAGTATTCAGTATTGTATTTTCACGCTAAATTGCAATTTTGTTCAGAAGATCACATTGAGGCATGAAACTAAGAGTTACCCTGTCATAACTGATATTGATCAACCTTCCCCAAATGAAAATAACAAATTTTTTAAAAGAAACACTCATGCATTTTTTTCTGTTTTCTAGGCATATTTAATTATTACGCATCAGTCTACAGTTAATTATATGAAATGTATGTTTATTCATTAGCTGGAAATACAATAAATTAAAAAATTTTATGCGTACGAATATCTGTTTCCCCCACGGTATACACACACACACACACACATATATACATTTTTATTTTTTTTTAACAGTTGGAATTAAGATATTAGGTTGGTGCAAAAATAATGTCGTTTTCTCACATAGGTTACTATGTGAGGAAACGACATTATTTTTGCACCAACCTAATACCTTTAGTTAATGACCATTATCTCTCTTCCATTTTACTAAAGTTATCTCTTGATTGTTTTTTCGCGTTTTCGCTAATTTCTGTAGATTCCCGTCGAATCAAACTTTGACTGTGTAGCCATTAGGAGGTAGGTCAGCTCATCGGTTACCCCCTCCCTCCCTCTACCCAGATTCTCCTACCTCTATAATATAATTCCTGTAACGGTGCTTTCCTCTCTCAATATCTCCCACTAAGTCCCCTATAACGCCTTCTCTCTCTTTCTCTCTCTAGCTAACCAGTATCCCACTACAAAACTGATACCATAAACAGTTTGAAAAATCATGCAAATTTTAAAAATAAAATTCGTAGGTGAAAATGGTCATTAAGTAAAGGTATTTTAATTACAATTTTAAAGAAAATCTGCTCTGTTTAATGAAAATAAATACATTGAGCGCTCTTTTGTGGATCAGTTTTAACTTATTTCAAATGTTATGTTATGTTAATAGGACTCGCCTGGATTATACCAACAGATTACTACCTATATATATATATATATATATATATATATATATATATATATATATATATATATACGAGGGTCATTCAATAAGTAAGGTGATTTTTCGGTATAAGGACTTCTAATACAGATAGAAGCTTACTTTTTCTTTTTTTTTTTTTTACTTCTTTTTCTCATGGATTTAATTTCTTTTCAAAATTAAAAAAGCTTTGAGAGTTTTGGCGATTAACAAAGATGGCTGACCAAGAAGCATGCTCCAGGATTGAACAGCGGTCTGTTATCAATTTTTGGTCGCTGAAGGGTGCAAACCAGTTGAAATTCATAGGAGAATGTCAACTCTGTATGGTGCCACATGTTTCAACCAAAAAAAATGTCTACAAGTGGGCTAAATTGTTTAAAGAAGGACGGAGCAGTGTTGAGGATGAAGACAGGCCTGGGAGGCCTACAGAAGTGAGGTCTCCTGAGGTGATCGAATCAGTCAATGACGTCATTCAGTCTGACAGAAGAACTACTGTGAACTGCTGAGGCAGGTCAAGAAAGACATAAAGAACAAACGCAGGGGTCATCAGTCAGAAGGAGTCATCTTGCAGCATGACAACGCAAGGCCTCACACAGCAGCCCAAACGGTGCAGACCATCAACGAGCTGGCCTGGGAACTGCTCCCTAATCCCCCTTACAGCCCAGACCTTGCCCCTTCAGACTTTAACCTGTTTGGTCCCTTGAAAGCGTTTCCGAGATGCACGAAGTTTAAAAGTGACGATGAAATCAAAGTGTTGTGAGCGACTGTCCAAAGATTTTTACGCTGAGGGAATACGGAAGCTTGTGCACAGATGGGAAAATTGTGTGACAGTGCTCGGAGACTACATTGAAAAAAAGAAAAAAAAGTAAACTTCTATCTGTATTAGAAGTCTTTATACCGAAAAATTCAGCTTATTTATTGAATGACCCTCGTATATATATATATATATATATATATATATATATATATATATATATATATATATTCAGAAAGATATATGCTTGAAGATAGGTATATTTAGGAAGCAAGTATTTATCCAAGTAACGGCGGTGTAATGGACAGCGTCTCGGAATGAGAAATCGCAGAGGACCTGATCGAATTCCGGCCGAGTTCGTTGTATTCACATCCCAAATACCCTTGGGAAAAGTATGAATCCATATATATATATATATATATATATATATATATATATATATATCTGCCCCAGCTATGGGTTAAGTAGTTAAGCAAAATTGATAGCCAGTCTCGGAGAAGGACAAATCTGAATTCAAAACGGTACGTAGCCCTGGCAAAGCACATACAATTCAGCTAATGGTGAGATCGTGGTGTTGTCGAAATCACAGGACTGTAATCTTCTGCAGCCGGCCTTGGTTGGTTGGTTGGTTGGTATTTAGGCAAATAATTTTCATTAAATACAAACGAAAATAGGAAAATACCAATAAATAATTAAACTGACAGACCTTGTTGGTTGCATTTAATCAAACTTGTTTGAATTTCCAGATAGATAAATACAGGAATTCATCGATTAGTAGTGCGTATAATGTGTACATTAAAAAGTACGTACTAATCGAAAACGTACTAATCGAAAACGTACTAATCGAAAACGTATCGGAAATGATGTAATTTGTACCTCAGATTTTAGTCTCATTTACAATTCATTTCTAGTTTGCATACTTTTAAATTAAAATACAGGTACATATTTTCTATTTGGGGGAATTTTCCAAACATATAATCATTAGTATTTTAATCTGAAAATTTTATTTATAATCTTTCTATAGTAAATGAATACAGCTTTTATATTTCGATATTTCTTAATAAATGTAAATTTCTGTTTCTAATTAAATCGTTCATTTTTTAAACAAAAATCAGAAATTTCCTTTTGACATTGAAAATAAACATGAAGAAAAATAAAAATATTCCAAAATTTATAATAGAGACAAATATTCAAATATGTATTTTTATTGTCGCCTTATATTATAAAATTTATCTTTTTATAACCGTCCATTTATTAACACTCCTGTACTCACTGAGATAAAGTAATACTTGACAAACAAAATAGTTACCCATTTTCCATATTTAAATTTTAGAAAATTTTTAATTAATCAGTTAGTATAAAAATCAATTTTCAATTACTATGCTTAAACTGAAGAATGTTTTACCGCACTAATGGAGTATTATGTGTGCACGATTCGAGTTTTGGTATAAAAAATTTTAGCGCACTAATCGAAAGCGCATTAATCGAATGAACATTAATCGAAGGATTCTTGTATAGCTAATTAGAATAATTATAATAAATGTAAGTAGCGTAAAAGAAGGGGAAATTTCTCAGTTGTTACTGTTTGAGGATATTTCCTCAAGCGGACTTCCTATATTCGATTTATTGCTAAAGGTGCTTGGGAAATGATCGGCTCCCTGTACCGCTCCAGTAAGTAACTGACTCCTCACGCTACCTTTATAAGAGCCAGATCAGGCTGAAAATGGTGTACTCTTGCTATATTTAGGCAGAAGCTGACCAGACCTCTCTTTCCAGTCTTTACAGAGTTCAAATGCATCTCCAATTCCTTGCTGGAGAATTATTTTCCACCCTCTAACCTCTCTCTAACGAGTGGGATGTGTCGACTCTCTCACTGCTCTATCGCTACTAACATTGAAAGTGTTCGGACGAACTGCATCACCTGGTTCCACCAGGTCTGACCTTTACAACTAGGATCCGTCATGCCATTTACATAGTAGCAAACCACCACCACTCCCTCTATTCCATCAGCGAGAAGTAAGTTCCACTCGAACAGCTTCTCGCGAAACACTGCCCTATGGGACATACTCCCAAGAGGATGTTTCCATGATCACTACAATCTTAACCTTTCCAACTGGTCATCTTCCCCTCCTATCCATATAAACTACCCCTTAACTTAACCCTCTACATCGAGTGGATTTCGCGCCTTGTACAGGGTGAACCTGACTGTAAAAAATCTGTGAAAAAAAAAAACCCAGAATAGAATCAATTTGAAATTTGTTTAAACTGACTCAAAGCACAAAGAACATAGCAACTTGACATTTTTTTTTTTTTTTTTTTTTGGTTCACAGTCCTTACCAACACAAAATAAATACTGCAGCCATATTTGGTCTGGTGCTCCTGCTATTCATCTCGAGGTGTTTGACAGAATCCAAAGAAGGATCTGTAACATAATCCATTCTGATCTGGCATCTCGACTTCAGCCTCTTTCTCACCGAAAGTGTCTTCCCTCTGTCTTTTCTACAAATATTTTCATGGCAACTGTTCTGATGGACTTTTTTTTCCTTGGTGCACCGACTGGATGAATTTTAGCGTGCTACTAAATTGGCATCTAGGTCCCACCAGTTTACTGTTGAAATAGATAGATGCAATTACTACTTCTACTCCAACAGTTTCTTGTCCGTTTACTTGCTTCCCTGAAAACTACAATCTTTAAACATTTAAATGCAACGTCAATCGCCATCTTCCGTTTTCTTGAATCCCATTCATCTTTTTATCCTTCCCTTGATCCTCTTCTCTTTCACTCCATACTTACAAGTGCCATTTCCGCCTTGCTTGGAGTGATATGATTAAAAAAAATATTTTCCTTTTTTTCTAGAATATCTCCCAAATCTGAATTCATATAATTACACTTGCGCGCCTTCTCAATACAAAATACAACACAACCCAGCATTCTTGGACTGTAAAATCAAATCGATCCAGTTCCCCATGGCTGACCTGCAGAATTTAATCCCTACTGAAGTCCCATGAGTACGAAGAACCTGGATCTAATTCACCAACTTTATTTATGCTGTCCTTAGCCACATTCTTTCTTCAAATTCTTTCTCCAGAAAACCGATTTCATATTTATGTATACTTGAAATACCTCGGAGAGATTCAATGATACGGATTTGGAGTCGACACGAATTTGAAATTGAATAAATATTAATGCGAATTTTATCAATAATTAAGATCCCAGCTTTTTTTTACTCTCTGTGCGCGGACAATTATTGGTGTACGGCAGCAACCCTGCATAAATTTCTGTATTGGTCTCATGAAAACATATAGATATGAAAAAAATAGTTACGATACTTTATCTATATAATACTAAAACACAGCTTAAAATACACGTACTATTGCAACCAATTTAGAAGCGTATTGTAGCTTGAACCCCTGTCGAATGCAGTGCAAAATTTCATTAAAATTAGACAAATGGCTCTTGAGCTTAGTCCGTTTTTTTTCTGTTTTTATGGCATCTTTAATAGTAAATTCAGTATTTGTTTCCGATAGACATTCTTATATCAATCCTCGTAGTAAACACTTGCATATCATATATAATGCGTTTGAAAAATTATAAACATTCGCAATACATTATAGCAACATTATTAAAAAAAATTAAATATGCATAACACAACATATATTTATACAATTCACTACACTACATTTTTTGTAAACAAATATCTCGGATGTCTGGCAACTACTTGATATGTGAAGAGGGTCTGTAAGTGAATCATTGTAAAACGTAATCAGTATGGCTGATTCACCGCCGCTATGAATTTTGAAATAAATGTGAGGAAGAAACACGTTTAATAAAAAATATAATTAATATTTTGAAAAATATTCTAGAAAATAAAACTAAGTGCACAAAGAGGAGGCATCCATACTTTATGTTATTTCAATAAATATGAATCTTGATGATTGCTACTTGTTATTTTTTATTTTTTTTTTATTTTGTTTTTGTCTTTTTTGTGGGTGGGGGGAATGACCATCACCTTTGAAAATTATAATACTAAAACTTGTATATATTATCACTGTGGGTCTATTACTTGACTGGAAAGTCATTTAGTGTCAGTTTGCAATTCCGTTCTTATGTTCTTACAGGAAGGTTTTCCCTTTCTTACAAATTAACTGTTATTCGTAGAAACAATATATGAATTGTTAAAACTTACATTTATGTCAATGATATTGTAATAATTTTAATATGTTGAAAGTTGTGACGTTTTTTTCTGTTGTACCAGGGACTGCATTTTTTCACAAATTCTGAAAAATTTTCCATTTATTATTGCGCTTGACCTAAGTAATATTGCATAATGTATTAATAATTATTATTGCAATAAGTTTTATTGCATATATAAATTACAATAAGCGTAATTAATGATAAAATTGACAATATTTTTACCTCATTCTTTTGTATCATCAACACCTTTTAAAAGAAAGCCGACGGGTTTATGAGTGGTCTAGACATTTATTTTTTAGGAGCATATTGTACTTTGAACGCCAAATTGTCAAATTTCATTAAAATTAAACAAAGTGTTCTTGAGCTAGGGCCGTTTTTCTGTTGTTATGGCATTAATAATAATAGTAATTTCAGTACTTGTTTTTGATAGACATTCTTATATCAATCCAGGTATATAAAGAAAACACTTGAATATTATATTTCAATATTTATAATAAACATTCATAATACATTATAACAACATTATTAAGAAATTTAAATATGCATAACATGTATATATATATATATATATATATATATATATATATATACCACACTGCATTAGAGATTTTTTTATAAACAACTACTTGAAAGCAGAAGAGGCTATACGTGTTACATGACTTGATGGCAAATAAATATTTGCTGCCGTTGTGTATTTTGAAATAAATGTGAAGAAATCAGTATGTCTAATAAAAATATACTTATTATTTTGAAAATAACGACACTTGTTTTAAGCTATTAATCCAAATTTGCACGCAATGCGTTAATTATGAAACCCAGTGGAACAATAGGTTTTCGTTCATCTCCTTTAAATAAAAATTAAAATGTGTAATTAATAATAAAACTAATAATATTGTTACCTCATCATTTTGTATCATGAACTGAAAAGAAACACGGCGAGTTTATAGTGGGGTCTAGTAGCATAAAATACTGCAGTTTTTCAACAGGAATTGATTCACAGAATATACCCCCGATTCGAAGTTGCGGTATCTGATCGGCTAATGTCTACCCAGACACTGGAGACTACCAATACTTACACATAGCCTAACTCCATAATATATTATTACATGAAAATGGAAGACAATCTTTTATGCTTTCAAAGACATTGGTGATCATGGTACTCCACAACTTCCTATTCTACATAGCTCGAACTTATGCGTGTCTCCCTTCAACTCTCTGTCCTGTGATTCATTTATATAAGATTGTTAGGTAGGTTACTCGATATTTCAAATTAGCTCTCTTGCCTTCAGTGTCCTGCGGGTGTCGAATTCTCGATGTACTCTTTCCTCATAATGTGTCCCAGGATATTTTTCTATTTCTGATTCGAAGTATTAGGTTGGTGCAAAAATAATGTCGGTTTTTGGCGTTAAAAAATATGTCAAAAACCGACATTATTTTTGCACCAACCTAATACAACAGTCCTTTTATTTCCTATTTTCCTAAAAAGCTCTTCATTGTTTACATGTTTCATCCATGATATTCTCACTATCTTTCTGTAGAACTATAGTTCTATTGCCTCAAGCCTCAACTGTGATGAAATTCTCCAGCATTCACTGCTATATATGAGTAGGACTGATATTGCATAACAGTTGAGAACTTTTATCCTTATTTCTAATAAAATTTTCCCGTTTCTTAACATTTTTAATTTTTGTAGACATTGATTGCTAATCCAATGGGACTTCAGATTTCTAAGTCACATTTTTCATTGTCTGTTAAAGCACTCACCAGATATTTAATTTTTTTTTTTTTTTTTTTTTTGAATTTGCTTTATTTTGACGTCTCCACGTCTTTTTAATTATTTCACCCCAAGAAAGACGATAATACCACTAAGACACAATGGGGTTAACAGGAATGAAAGAAAATGAGAAGACTTTAGTGAGGAGAAAGGACAATAAAAGAACAGGATTCAGGCAGACAGAAGATGGCGATTGGCGTTGCATTTAAATTTTTGGAGATTGTAGATGACAAGAAAGCAAGAAACCGGAAGACAGTTCCACAGGCGGGAAGTGTGAAAAAAGAAACTATTAAAATAGAATTTGCGGTGACATGTAGGTATTTCAACAGTAAAATGGCGAGACCTATTTGCCAATCTAATACGCTTAAAATCGATGCAGTTGAAGCACCAATGAGGATAAGTTCATTAGAACAATTGTCATGAAAATATTTGCAGAATAGACATAGGGAAACCGCGTCATGTCAGTGAGGAAGTTACTGAAGTCGAGATGCCAGGTCAGGTTCGATTATATTGCAGAGACTGCTTTAAATTTTGTTAAAAAATATCGAGATAGATATCTGGAGTACCAAACCAGATATGACAGCAATATTCAATGCGCAGACGAATTGTAAATTTATAAGTGTTCAAAATGGACGCTGACGAGAAAAATTATGAGGCACTTGTAGCTCGCATCTTGAGCTGCCCTTTTTGTTGACTGTCTTATATTATGTTTTGTTTTTTTAATCGAATTCACCCCAAACAAGGCAGTAAAGTCACTAAGACACAAGATGTTACTGAGTGGGAAAGAATTAAAAAACAGAAACATTACTAAGGAGCGATAACAATAGAAGAGTAATAAAAAAAAAACAGTAGATAACATTGCATTTAAATTTTTGAAGATCAAAGTTGTTGAAGCATGGAGACGGAAGAGAGTCCCACAAGCGAGAAGTGAGAAGAAAGAAACTGTTAGCATAGAAATTATGTTAAATCTAGCCAATTTAATTGTAAATTGATGAGACCTTATTGCTAATCTAGTACTGCGTTTAAATGCATAAAGTCTAGGTACCCTAGCTCATCTGAACAATTACCGTTAAATTATTCATAGAAAAGGTACGGGAAGCAAATTTAAGGCGGTTTAGTTTGACTTGGTTTATTTGTTTTTTTTTCTTCATCAACCTCAATGGCTTATTTAATGCCGACAAGAGTTTTATTGCACTTTTTCAAAAATGTGTTGCTGCTAATATTTTCTTTCTTCAAAAATGTATTGCTAGTGATAATTTTTACAAAAATGTATTACTGGTATTAAAACCTATTTTAACACTTTCATAGGGTTTTGACCCCTTTTTTGGGGTGTGGGGGGGTAAATATTTGCCCATAGCTGGTACCCTGACAGATGCTACCATATCGGGTCAGGGTGGACCTGGGAACATCAGCAATTAAGAGGTGGTTCCATGCTCCTCAAAACCTCCTAATCAAAGGCCTTGCTGTCGTATGTAGTTTAACGTCTTACCCAGGACGCGGATGTAGTTTATCGTCTTACCCAGGACGTGGATGTAGTTTATCGTCTTACCCAGGATGCGGATGTAGTTTAACGTCTTACCCAGGACGCGGATGTAGTTTATCGTCTTACCCAGGACGCGGATGTAGTTTATCCTCACAGCCAGGGCGAACTTTACGGCAGTGGGAAAATAACTGAAGCTGTGTATCTTATGTTCTTAACATTGCGACCACTAGCAATAAATCCTGGTAGGACTCCTAGTTCTCTTATGATCGCTTCCATGTAAAGGTTAAATATATCGGACAAGAAAATGCCTTCTTGTCATACACGCCTTTTCTATTGTCCGTATACAAGTGGTTTGTTCCCAGTAAATTCGATTTCCAGAATAAATCAACTGCTCATAATAGTTCAAATATATGTGTTTTTATCAAATGCTACGATATGGTCTATGAAACCTAGGTACATATCTGATAGAACATAGGATCGCCTTGCTGTAAATCTGGTGAGATGATGCATTCTTGTCTTACATGGCTTTCTATTGTTGTGAAGTTGAAGAAATTTATTTTCTTTCTATATGCGGCAGGTCTGTTTCCAATAAATATTCTGGATTATTCTAATGTCTTCATCAAATAAATCAAGTTTTCCAAGCAGTTCAAACAGATATTTGTGTAGTACATTATGGTGTAGACTATGAAACTCAAGTTTAAGAATTTCTGTATTCGTCTTGCTTTCTCCGATAGATTACGGTCATAAAAATGGCATTTCTTTTTCCGATGTCTTTCATGAAACTACGCTGATCGTGTCTTATTTCCCATATAATACCTGAAATTTATCCTAGTGGAGTACGGTACTATTACTCATGACACGGTCAACAGCGGATACCTGAAATCACGAATATCAGATCCTATATATTTTTTCAGATGCATATTTTTATTTATAAATTAGGCACCAGATATTAATAACAAAAGCTAATAGCATAATAAAGTAGTTATAACATGATAGTCTAATAAATTTATATGGCCGATAGAAGATAAGCAACGTCAGGATACAATGTTTTAATTTTCTTATCGGGAGTATTATATAGATATTTTTATCATATCTTATTAAATGCTTTTGTGTAATCTATTAAACTTAGGTATAGTTTTTTTTTTTTTTTGCATTTGTATTTCTCGGCCTGATAGCATTCTGACCCTAAATATTGCATTTTTTTATCAGGTGTCAAAGCCACAATTTTCAAATAATTCACTGATATTAAAAAAGAAAGAAAATTGCAACAATCTGAATATATTTCAATTT
Organism: Acanthosepion lycidas; assembly: GCA_963932145.1. NCBI lineage: Eukaryota > Metazoa > Mollusca > Cephalopoda > Sepiida > Sepiidae > Acanthosepion > Acanthosepion lycidas. The sequence goes on along the minus strand of OZ010598.1, from coordinate 45,610,247 downwards.
ACGATTAAACGTACGAGTTACAGTAAAAGATCACATATACAGAACATGCTTAAGTCCCCAAATAAAGGTGGTCAAGCATTACTATATATCCCTATTGTAGAATGACAATACAATAAACAGCACTTACCGGCGTAAGGATCCCAGCTAGCGTCCAGCTGGCAGACAAAAATAAAGCAGGTTGTAACTCAATACAAACCCTGAAAACTAACAAAGCTTGTATTTATATAGAAATACCTCCACTCAGGTACCAGCAGCCAATCACAGCCCAAGCAATGGACTATCCCACTTTAGCACAATGAGATGCTCCATGGCACCATAAATAGCTCTCTTTCTCATGGTTGAATTATTATTCACTTAGCTTTCTCCACAACTGAGTGTTTATCTCGACCACATGATTTTTCTACACCTATTCCTTCTCTTTCCTCCTTAGTGACATTAAGCTCTCCTGTGCAATATAGAAACCGAAACTTCACAGTATTGCTGCTGTGGTTGCTGTAGAAAGTTGTTTTTTACAGTATGGAATTGCTAGCCATATACACATCGGGGTTTGAATTCAGACCTTATTTCCCCTAAACAGGTTGCCAACGAGGGCTAGATGGCCCAATTTTCTCTACTATTTAACCTACAGCCGGAGGGTAAGAACAGATGCATTCATATATTTCTTGAGAAATTCGTCCGGGATTTGAGCTCGATATGCTAATTCCACATTCAACACTGATTAATTGCTGATTGAATCGTTTTCTGCGGGTTATCAAGCATTTGCAGATTCTTTGGATTATTTACATTATTCGGACTGTTATTCTCATCTTCAGTGCCATATTCACAACGTTTCGGCAGTTGTACGTTCCGGCCTTCTTCAGGTGATTGGAATTTCGAACCGAACTCTTTATTTCGTCCACTTGAAGAAGGCCGGGGCGTACAACGGCGAAACGTTGTGAATATAGCAATGAAGATGAGGATAAGAGTCCGAATCATATAAATAATACAAGTAATCATAATACCTCATTTCAGAGATATAGACAGACATTTTCAGGTTATTTAATACCAGAAAATATTTTTAGATTGTAATAATTTGTTATTTGTGTTTTGGGGGTTTTTTTGTTTTGTTTTTTTTTAGATAATAATGGTTTTATAATAAATTAATAATTAACCCATATCTTGAGGAGAGGGGTGGATACATGCCTTTCCCAAGGGTATTTGTGTGTAAGTGAATATAACGAACCCAATGGGAAATGGAACTCGGTTCTCAGATTAACAATTCCAAGCCATTATCCATTAAGCCCTCCACGCATCCAAGCTTATAGCAGCTGGTATTCCCAAGTGATCACCTAATCCAAAACTGAAGACCCACTCAAGATAGAGGTTTACTGAATGTAGCGTGTAAGAAGGACGTAAGAGCAGGCAGTAAGAAATGAAAATAACGAGGATATAGTAGATAGCTAACAACTGACTCTTGACATGAAGAGATTAATTTTGTGACATTCAAGGAAGCATCTACTTTTCCATCCTTTTAGCGGTGGGTCGTATAAATGAATTCCACTTGAAGTCTGAGGTAAACTTGAGTCCCAACAGACGTTTAAAGCAAGAAGTCTCATTAAGGATATTTATTTCTGTTTTTATCCAGAAAATGTGGCACAAGGCCGAAAAAAGGAAGAATGGGGGAAAGGGATGGTTTTCTTCTGTCTTAACTTTAAACTTAGCGAGCCACAAACACTGACCCAATCATACAAACAATATTCCTTGCACCAAAACAACAGATTCTTACGTACCTTTCTAACCACATCCACCATAATACCTCAATGTCAACATGAAAACACTAACTAGTCCCCATATGTACAATTCATCGTCTGTGTGGCGGAGGGGGATAAAAACAATTTTAAAAACTAGCCCCAATAAAGGATCCTTATTGAGAACAGAACTGTTCGTCACGACTGAAGTTAATTCAGACACATAACACGTTTATTCAATGCATCAGCCTTCAGCGCCAACGACTGCTTCGATGCGGAATCGGGTCAGAGACGTTATCATGTCCGAATCAAATGGTTTTTCTAACAGTGTCCTGACGATTGCGGTCTTCAAAGAATCTTTGGCAATTATGAAGATGTTGATTAACCTGTCACTCAACAATGCTCTACGCGTAGTAGTCCAGAGGATTAAGATCGGACTAGTTGGCGGGCAAAAATCAAGCGTTGGATCAGAGTTTCTCAACCTTTTTAAGCAACGCACAGCTAGGAGCAAATGAAAATATCACGGCGCACTTAGCAAAATTTTAAGTATTATGAAATAAAACCACAGATTTAAGAAATTGAAAAATTATTAAATCAAATGCTTATTGCGGCAAATCGGGTACTTTGACAATATTAATCCATAATTCAATATAACTTAAAAAAAAATATAAATTATAAAAATATTGAATTACACAAAGAATGTTGAATACAATTATATGAAAAAAGGTTAATATTTATTATTAGAGGTAAATATTAAAAAATTAAATTAAAAAAAATGAAAATACCTTTTTAAATGAATATTAAAACAAAGTATTTAAAATAACATAATCGAAAAATAGTGAAAACAATTATTTGAAAAAAGTTTAATACTTATTCATTTATTCAAATACTAACACTGTACCAATACTACTTTCTCACACAAATACAAGGTGCGATGGATAAATTGTCTTTGGTTTTACAAGAACTTTTGCCGGTCTCCCGCTCAATTACACCCCACACATAATAATCAAGGCGGTTGCAGTCTGGGGAGTTAGTTGGCCAGATTTAAGGGGGTGATGTGGTCGCAGAAACTGTTTGTCAGCCCTGACTGGGCTCTACTGCTTGTGCGGCATGGTGCATAGTCTTGTTCCCAGACATAGGGACTTCTAGCAGCTACCCCCTTGACCCAGGGCAGCACTAATGGTACTTGATGTAGGCCTACGTGTTGAATCTGAGTCTCTGTGGAAGATGAATGGTAGCATAAGGTCGCTATCACTAGTGATCACTCCAAACACCTTCGTAATCACCATTAGACTCATCCAACTCTACACTGTCCTCAGATTTACATCCAAACATTCTGAAACGTCCGTATTGGAGCTTCTGGCGTGAATGCCAAGCATGACGTTTCCAAATGTCTGGCGGAGGGAATTGCGTCATGGTGCTCTTTTCTCACAGACGGTGACCAAAAGCAAACAAAGCGCATGCACGAAATTAAAAGTATAAGATGGCGACAATTTACCCATTGCAGACTATATATATATATATATATATATATATATATATATATATATATATATATATATATGCCATGACAATATTTCGCGGTACACTTAAGGGGATCGCACGGCACAGCGATTGAGAATCAGTGCGTTAGATGATCATGAAAGTTGACAATCATCCATTTTTGAGTTACTTGAGTTTTATGGGGAGATGCGGAGTAATATGTACGGCCTTTCGCTGCGTACTCTGTCTATCAAGGATTTTACACTAGTTTCAAGCACCTCAGTAGCATGCAGTGAAAAGAAGTGGGGAGGTATGATACGACCCTAGCAACTCACAACCCCAAACACCACCAAACTTAAAGGGTATAACCCCTGGGACATTGAAAATGACTGCGCATAACCACCTGTCATTGCTCCTTCCATTTTCATCTGTTTTCTGCTTTTAACACAAAGATTAAAGCATGCCTTTTCATTTCTTGTATCAATTTATTATCTCTCATTATTTAGCAAAATAAAATAAGTAAATTATGTTATGTCTTCTTCAGTTAGATTCCGCGACTAGTTTCGGCCAACATGGCCATCATCAGGAGAAAAAAATCTGCTTGCTAGTATCAGTGAACTACAGAAATGAATGTCTTGATGGACAAAATGAACTTTTGTCTGTAGTTTTCATTTGTATTTTTGTATTTTTTTAACATTATTTTTGGTCAGACCCTGTGTTGGTCAAACAGTCTCTTTAAAGTTGTTATTTAAGATAAGAGCTGGATAGATACATGCTGCTCTGAATTCCCTTGGTCAGTTTGACAGTTTTATTGGTTCCTGGAAAGGAGATGTGTCTCTGTTAAGTGTGTGTATTATTTTGGTCTTAGGGAGTGAGTGAGTATGATGTGTGTAAGTGTGTATATTACTATGGGCATGTGTTATCATTTGGCCCATTAGGGAGTAAGTGAGTATGATGTGTGTATGTCTATATATTCATGTGAGTGTGTGTATAAGTGTGAGGCCTCAACACCTCCGCATGCATGCCTGTCTTGTGTGGGTGAGAAATATTGGTAGGTCCTGATTTGTTGAGGTTATAGATTAATACTATCTATAATGTTAAATTTGTGATTAAGCCCGTCTTGATAGTGCGTTTTTAAACGTCGGATCCACTTATTTTCATGGCACTCTAAAATCTTTCTAATGTTATCTGCTCTTAACTTTTCTATTCTTTCAATTATAGTAAATTTGGCATGGATTTTAAAATCGTGTTTTTCTAGGCGGAAATGTTGTTCTACAGGAAATAATATTTCATGGGGAGTCGACTTAATTCGATTGCGATAATTATTAATTCTGTAGTGAAAGAGCCATTCAGATTTTCCTACATTTTGTTTCTGGCATAGTGGAGGTAAATTATGTTATGCCTTCTACAGTTAGAATCGTGGTAGATTTTGAAAGTAGATTTAGTGACTAAGCTAGTGAATGAATTCGTGTGTCTAATGTGGTTGCAACATAAGCTCCTTTTGTTGTTACATGGTTGGGAAAACCCTGTTGTTTTTGTTTTTTGGTTTATTATTACTGAACTGTGGTTACTACCTATGATTTTCTTTTTAGTTTCTTAGGTCTACGATATGCTAGAAGGCCGGGTTCCTCAAACAATATTTTTAGGTCTGATTTGAGATGTAGTATTTCCGAGCGACTTTTGATTATCTGGGATAGTGGAGGCAGAGTGGGGTTGAAGGTGGTTACTAGAGGAATGCGGCTAGATTTATTTTTAATCTTGTACATTAGGGTGTCTTCTCTAGATGTAGAAATTGCTTTATTTATTTGTTCCCTGATTAGGTGTTGTTTATAGCCACGTGTTGTGAATTGATGTTCAATATATTGAGTGTGTTTATTTAGTTCTTCATTGTTGGAACATATCCTTCTGAGTCTAAGTGCTAGTGAATAGAGAAGGTTCTCTTTGAGGTGTTTAGGGTGGGAAGGATTAAAGTGTAGATAATTGTGGGTGTCGGTGATTTTAGCGTGTAGTGTCGTTTGTAGTTTTCTGTTTTCATCTATGTAAATGCGAATGTCTAAAAATATTACCGATCTTGTGAACTTTTCATAGTTAAACTTAATTGATTCGTGTACTGTGTTTAGGGTCATGTGGAGTTGGCTAAGTTTGTCGTCACTGCCCATGTATACAAAGAATATATCATCGATATAACTTACATAGAATACGCAGTCGCTACCGATGAGGGGATACATATGGGTTTCCTCAAATGTTCCCATGAATATTGTAGCATATAATGGAGCTGCAATGGTGCCTCTTACTTGCTGGTAGTGTGCTCCATTGAAGTTGAAAGTATCCAATGTAAGAATATGCTCCATGGCCTTTATGATAACTTCTGTAGGGGAGGGTCTTGTTTTCTTCTTTTAGTAAGTACTTCCTGAACTGGGGTTAGCCCTTCGATGTGTTTAATGTTTGAATAGAGTGATCTTACGTCCATAGTCATTAGAATAGCATTCTCTGACACTGTTTGTATGTGATTGATTTGTTTAGTAGATCTGTTGTGTCTCTGATGTGGGATTTTACTTCCTTAGTTAGGGGTTGTATGTAATGGTCTACGTATTTGGAAATTTTGGTCGTATGGCAGTTGAATGATGCAATGACCGACCTTCCTGGGTTGTTTCTTTTGTGCATTTTAGGAAGGAGATAAAAGCGATCAGGTGTGATGTTTGTGGGTGTAAGTGTTATGCATGTTTCCTTGTCGATTAGATTGTTGCGAAACAGTATGTTTAATGAGCTAGTTAATTCTGTTTGGTATTTGGGAAGAGGGTCTGCAGGTAAGCTTTTGTAGGTTTCTTTTTCGGCTAGCTGTTTGTTGTCCTCTTTAATGTATACTTTGATTCTCCAGATCACTGTGGCACCCCCTTTGTCAGCCTGTGTTATGATTAGGTCATCTCTATGTGTCAGCGTGTCAAGGGTCATACGTCCCCCTTCAGTAATATTGTTACGTGGCAACTTAAGTGCTATTGTTTTCTTTATTTCATTTGCTACTGCTATTTCAAATGTCTGTATAGTAATGTCTGTGTTTTGTGGGGTGTAGATAGTGTCCGTCTCTTTTAATGTATCAAGTATGGAAGGTGTATTATCATTTTCCCCGTAGTGGGCTTTTAACCGCATTCTTCTGAAGAAGGGTTTCAGGTCCTTTGTCAAGGTGTCTTTATGAAACCTTGGGGGACTAGGGCAAAAGCTTAGTCCTTTATTTAATACCCTGAATGTATTGAGTGAAAATTTATTGTTACTTAAATTTATAACTCGTCCGTATGGATCATGTTTGTACTTGCAAGCATGGCGAAGTTCTTTCGTAAAAGCTCGAAGGCTTGCATCATGTCTCCTATTAGGGATGCTATACCCACATCCAAGTGTCCTAATTGGGGGCTTATCCCGTTTCTTTGAATGTTGAGCGTGTTTGCTGTTGATTGTCTACTAGGGGCTAATCTGGGTAGTCTGGGATGTCTAATGGGGTTATGCGTTCTGTAGAAGGGCTGCTGTGTTATATATATATATATATATATATATATATATATATATATATATATATATATATATATATATTATACAAGTTATTCTTTAATTTTTCTTGTCATCATATATTTTTTTCTCTTCTGGTCATAAATATGGAAAAATTATTTGAATGTTCTGTATGTTCAAGCACTTTCGGATATACTTTTACCCATTATCAAGGATAATTTTATTTTTACTTTTAAATGAATGTATGTATCTAGAGTTATAGGAATGTTGTTTTTATTTTCTCAAACACGGTTAATGTTTTTATTTTCTTTTATTTATTTAGTCAGCAATCCTAATTCTAATGTGTTCCTGATCAAACCGAATTCATAAATAATTATATTGGTCACACAACTACATGCCTATCCAGACACCTTACGTTACACCTACCTGACTACAGCTCTATTAGAACCCATTTAAACACACACACACACAAACTTACAAGATTCTGTCTGAAACATACTAGTAGAAAATACAAACATAAAAACCTCATTCACCTGTAAAAAAAAAAAAAGATTAAAAATAATGGAAGTCTTAATAATAAAAAAAGAAAAAGCCAACACTTAATAATATTAATGACAAACACGGCCATAATGTGCTGTGTTCGGAAAATAAAACATCTCGATAAGACTAAAAACATACGCACAATGCATGCACCCAATTAAAAAGCAAAAATAAAATCATTCTTAATAATGGCTAAAAGTATAGCCGAAAGCGCTCGGGATTACAGAACATTTGGACAGTTTCTACACACTGTGTGTCCCAAAAAGAAAAGAATTGTTCGAACACATGAAAAATTAAATAAAAAGCATAATCAGAGTACCTTTTCTGTTGTCTTTAATCAAACATAAAGACGTCGATGTCCCAGGGGTAAGAATCTCCGATTGATACAGTCCCAACCTGAAGCGACCGGATGTTTAGCTACGCTGATGAGCTGTGATACAATGAAACCGACTGTCTGTGGATGACGATATAATATATATATATCGTCATATATATATATATATATATATATATATATATATATATATATATATATATATATATATATTACATGAATCATTCATACATAGAACAGATATAAATGGCGAGTATACATCTTCGCAAACAAATTTAATAAAGTACATTTATATCATTAACTTCTATATCTGTTTTTTGTATGAATGATTCATGTAATGTAAATTGAATTGCGCCACATACTTGATATATATATATATATATATATATATATATATATATATATATATATATATATATATATATATATATTGTTATATCTCTTCGGTAAATCGAATCGAGTTCTCTCAGTCACTGTGTGTCTATCTAAAACTAAATACGTTTAAATTCACCTTCATTCCTGCCGTGCGCCAACTGAGTCGGGTTTCGATCCTAGCTAGAGGCAACCGGACCTCTAGCCACACTGATGAGCTGTGATACGCGAAACAGTCTGTCTATGGATGAATATATATATAAATCTTTTCTAGTACCCTGTCGACTTTTCGGCTCGTCAGGCTGTGAATGCCAATATTATTGAAATGGCGTGCGAGGCGATTGCATTAAATAGCCCAATTTGAACACAAGTATCACAACCGTACATGTGGGGTTGCGCAAAATGTTGTAGGTACATAAATCGAAGCAATGTGTTGGGTGGTCCGTTTTTATTTATCTTTATTATTAATCCAGTACCAAGTGGTGCCATTAAGCATTTTTTTGAGTGTCGGTACTTTAGTGACACTTCAAATCTGGCATGGAATAATTTATGTAAGTCTGGATACATTGCAAATGCCAGTTTTTTTCTCTCCAAATAGAGACTACAAATTTATATTTAGAAATTATAAGCCCTGTAGCAAATCATACTAAGCAGACGGCGGAAAATGTTACACAAAAATCCAAAAGAGTATATTGTATACTCGCCATGTCAACTTTAAAGCAATAAAGACTTCAGCTTCTCATCCATTAGAAACCAATTTGCATGCTAACAGTTTTTTTCTCGCTTGTGGAACTCTGTTCCGGCTCCCTGCTTTCCAGATATCTTTAGTCTTCAAAATCTTCTTTAGATGCAATGTTAATCGCTTTCTACTATCTTCCTCATTACTCTGCTTTTGTTCCTTCTCCTTAGTAAAGTTTGTTTTCTAATTCTTCCACACCCAGTAACACCTTGTGTCTTAGTGGTTTTACGATCTTGCTTGGGGTGAACTTAATTTTTAAAAAAAGCTCCAAATCCACTGAATGCAAAGATCTAATAAAGGAACTTTATCAGTCTACAAAATCTTACATGCCTAGTGAGAACCCTAATACGAGAATAGTTCAAATCTCATCAGGATCACAGCAAGGAAGAAATGAGTGCTTTTGTCTACTTAATCTTTTCCTAGGTTATGCCAAGCGTATTTATAGAGACAGATATGAAGAAATAGGTACTGGTCATTAAAGCATCCCGTACCACATCCCAAACGAATCTATCAAGCGATCCTGTTTTCCCTCCCGGGACCAATGTACTGATGATGAGAGAGGATATACTGATGACATAGGT
>OZ010598.1:45573474-45595974 GCA_963932145.1 Acanthosepion lycidas | reverse complement strand
TTGAGATTATTGTTTTCTCTCAATCTCTGACGAAACTTTAATAAAAGTGAAACATGTTAGATTGATATATGTTTCCTATTTGTTTTTTATTATATCATCCTGTCGGATTCCGATTATATTTGATCTGCATTTGATATACTCATCTATCTATCTCTCTCTCTCTCTCTCTCTCTCTATATATATATATATATATATATATATATATATATATATATATATATATATATATATATATATATATACCCTTCTCTCTGTTTTTCTCATATTTATATATATATATATATATATATGAAAATATTATATAGAAATTTCTATTTTTGAGAACAATGTTAGGTAATTTAATAACAAAGTGAATAAAACTCTAAATAACACGTTTCGACCTCTAAAAGGACTTCATCGAACAAAAGTAATCGTCTTATTGATAATGTTCTTATATTTGAAAACAACCACGATATAAACAGAAACAAAAGTGCTGGGATTGAGATCGCTTGATATGTGTGTCTGGACACGTTGGTCAAAAACATTTGAAAATTTGAAATGAAGCGTTCCTCCCTCTTCATCGTTTCCCGTCAGTGTATAATTACGATTATATTTCCCAATATTCACTATATATGTTGCATAGAATGATTTTCCTATTTGTCATATATATATATATATATATATATATATATATATATATATATATATATATATGTATGTATATATGGTGCAATGGGAAAATTGGTATTTGCGCCGGAAGCTCCAATACGAATATTTCAATTGTTTGGGAGTCAATCTGAAGACAGTGCAGTGGATTCGGAAAGATTGTATGAGTCTCATGATGATTACGAAGTTACGGCAGCCCGGAAAACTCACATTGATCGTTCTGATAAGAAAAGAACTCCTGAATTTGTTGGTAATCGGAGGCTTACATGAAGTGATTTGAAGAGGTAGTGCTGCCCTGGGTCAAGAGGGTGGCTGCTAGAAGAATCCATGTCTGGCAACACGATTCTGCACCATGCCACACAAGCAAGAGAATCCAGTCAGAGCTGTCAGACAATTTCTGTAAACACGTCACCTCTTACATCTGATCGACTAACTCCCGGACTGCAACCTCCTTGATTATTATGTGTGGGGGCGCAGTTGTGCGGGAGAACACCAAAACTCCTTGTAACATCAAAGATGAACTGAAGGCAAGGATTATGGCAGCATTCACTAACTTAAACAAGGAGACCAGCCAAAAGAGTTTCGGGAGATTCCGATGTCGTCTGGAGGCCGTAGCCAATGGAGAATTTATTGGATAAATTTACTCTTTAGCATTTCAAGCTATTTTTGTTTCATTTTGGTGAATATATCTGTTAAAATAAAATGTGAGTGTTATTTTCATTTTTGCGTAGATGACAATTTATCCATCGCATTCTGTATATCACAAAAATTGAGTTTCATCAAAGCAAAAAAAAAAAGCGCTCCAACAGCGCATTCCTGTAAGATAGCGTATTTTATAGTTAGTTATAAGTCTCTGTTATATTAGTGCCCAATATCAAGAAATATAAGATTAATCTTAACAAATAGAATTATATGTTCATTTATCTTATCGCCACTTTGAGTTTCACGGAGATTGCATCCACTCTTCAGGAGACTTGATTGGACGATTTAGATTTAATCCAACAATCAACTCCCCTGAAAAGTGTTTGTAATCTCCATGAAAATCTGAATAGGGATAAGTTAAGTGAATATTTAACAAAATTACATAGACACTTTAGCAGACAGTAATACTCGGAAACAAGAAGCCAGCCATTAATGCATACATATATACAATCCGGCGTCTTTAATCCAGCACCCTTGGGACCATGCCATTGCCGATCCATGGAAAATTCTGGATGACAAAAATCAACCCTAAAAATGTAAATATAATCTTGTCAGCTCATTCCACTTCTATATTCCTGTGTTATCAAAGCAAAATGAAGATTAAAACAGGAAAACCAATCCTACATGCTTTCAAACAAGGTTTTTACTGTTTCAATCAATACAATGGCAAAAAGAAAAATGCCTAAAACCAACAAATAATATATAATTACTATCCCGAATGGGTAAATATGAGGCTATATATAAAAAATGAGCAAGACCCTATCACAAAATACACTCTGCTGCTGTCGAAACTTATAAGCAACGTGTGGCACTGACTTCATAGTCTAACTAATTGCGGTTGATTAAAAATAGTGCCGGACCATAGGATTTACCGAACCATGAAATGCCGGATTAAAGACGTCGGAGCGTACACACACGTACAAAAAGTGTGTGTGTGTGTGTGTGTGTGTGTGTGTGCGCGCGCGCGCGCGAAGTAACACAGTTGACTGACTGCTTAACACTTTTCTTTCTATCTCTTATTCTCTTTTCCTTCCCCATGTCAATCTCTCTCTCTCTCTTTCTATTCCCCCTAAAGAACCTTATTTTGAAATCTCTATCTTCCCTTCTTATTTTTGAAACTCTTTCTTTTTTTCTTTTTTCTTTTCTCTTTCTCTTCCACCATTTTTTTTTTCTTTTTCTTTTTTGCTTGTGTCTGGATAAATCTATTTATTGTTGTAAATTTTTTTGGTCTGAAGAGATGGGCGCCTGATCCCATGAAATAAACTATCACCTATGGATTTGTAAGGACTTCGCTTTCATTAATATCATTATCTTATATATATATATATAACGGACCGTGCCTAAAAATACACGTAAACCGAGAGATAGCTTATTCCTAAAATTTCGCTTGAAGATGAAACGGGACTAAACACCACAATCCAACTTAATTTTATTAATTATTTGGATGATTTCGGCTCTCGTTTTTGAAACATGAGAACTCTTATGTAGCGAAGGAATCATATTTTTAAACAAAAATATTATTATAATATATATATATATATATATATATATATATATATATAAATATGTGTGTGTGTGTGTGTGTTAATGTATATTTGTGCAGCAACCTTTCTTTTAAATATCTTTCGCTAAATATAGCAGACAAAGAAAATTTAATTAATTCTTTTGTAGTTTTTCCAGCGTTCTTACGTTTTTCCCTTTGGTCGAAGTAAGGGAGTACAAAAAATTTCTATACACTCAAGTTTTAGAGAAAATGGAAACAAAAAAGAAACTTATACATAACGTCAGATAAATTCATCTGAAATTTCTTGCGCACATAATGAGGAAAGGAGGTTTGGAAAATCTGTTACTCACAGAACAGATTGAGGGCAAGAGAAACAGAAGAAAACAACGCATAACATGATAAGCTTGAGAAAATGGATGGCAGAACAAGGTTTAGAAATAACGAAAAGGCAGAATTTATTCACAGCTGCTTGGGGTAGGAAATTGTGGAGAGCCATGATCGCCTACGTCCTGTGTGGATACAGCATATAAAAAGCATAGCTTTGTAAGAATATGTCATACCAGCCATAAAAATACTTTTATTTTTATTGACTTCAAAAAAGATATAAAACGCGCTTCGCAAATAAATCTAAAGGCGGATATAATCAAATTATATCAAGATTTTTCTTTTCTTCTTCTTCTCCCTGAAAAATTAATTTCCCTTTCGTAGAAACATTCTTTTCGTTTTATGATTCACAGTTACAACATACGCAACGTCGCGAGAAGGGCCGTAGATGTGAAGACATCGCTTCCCGTTTTGCTTGATTCATGGACAATGAACACGACCAACAACTACTACTACTACTACTACTACTGCTGCTGCTAAATTTCGCACACACGCAGGAACGCAAATAATACATTTCTATACATACTGTTCAAAATCGTCAAAATTTACTAGTGATTCCCCTTTCTGCACGTAATTCAAACGCTGACCAGAATATTCATGACTGTAGGAACTTTTAAATATATATATATATATATATATATATATATATATAGGTTGGTGCAAAAAAAATGACGGTTTTTGACGTATTTTTAACGTCAAAAACCGTCATTATTTTTGCACCAACCTTATATATATATATATATATATATATATATATATATATATATAAAAGAAGCGTGCCGGTTTAAATAAACTTTCCGCTGGAAATGTTTTAAAAAGACGTGAAATAAAATAATCGTGCCGTAGAGGAAATGATTTGAAAATTAATAAGCAAGCTTCGTATCTAATAAGCACTGTAGGGAAAGATTAATTGAATGGAAATCATTCCTTGCTGGCACTTGCATTTAGAAGGAAAGAGTAACTTTTAGAACAGAAAAAAAAAAAAAATAAAGTTAAAAATAAGTCCCTTTCTGCGATTTTGCATAGAAGGCTATATTTTTTAAGCGCTCGATTTTTCGCCATTTACCAAAGGAAAAAATATTGTATTAGTTCCATTAATCCATTGGTTGAAATCAATTCTTGAAATTTTTGCTTTTTTTTATTTTTATTTTTTAATTTCTTCCGCCTAAGTAAAAAAAAAGTGGTTGGGGGGTGGTGCAAAATGGGACCTGCACGCGCGCATGGGATCAAAGAACAAAATTCATTAATACTTCCCTTTTCGACATTTCAAGCATCAGGGAACGAGCATGGCCCTACACTTTCAGGTGCAATAGAGAGTTATTGATGATGAGCAGGATTTTAATTTTTTGAATAAGTCAGTGCGTATTGTCAAGAATTTGGGGTTGATATATATATATATATATATATATATATATATATATATAATTATTTATTTTAAAAATTATAACATAAATATATTATAAAATCACAATATATATATATATATATATATATATATATATATATATATATATATATATATATATATATATATATATCCGAATGTAATAAGAACGAAAATAATATAAAAATTCTAACGTTCACAGCATTAATATAAAAGAGGGCTCAATACTGATAGTAGAGCAATAATTTTTCATTATAATTTTTTCATATAGACAAAAACAATTTACTCACTACAAAGATGCAACTTTGTTTCAGTGCATTTAGTTGCACGTCGACTGGTGTGGACCAAAATGGTTATGAACAATTCTGTTTATAAGCGAGCCGCACGTGGAACATAACTTCCTTTTTTCTATTTATAAAAAAAATAGGCACATTTTAAGAGGGGACGTATAAGGATAAAGAAAAAATAAGATATATATATATATATATATATATATATATATATATATATATATATATATATATAGTTATTCTATATGTTTAGTATAAGAACTTGACTCTTTAAACAGAAAAACATAAATTTTTCATTTTTTTTTTTTGTTTTATCTTATGTATTTCTACGAAATGGGAAAATTTTGCAAAGTCGAAAAAACTCATTCAGTCAAAACACGCAAAAGCATTTCTGCTGAAAATCGGATAATGAATCCCAGTTTAATTCTCTAGCAAAAAATTATATTGTATATTAATTAAAATCCTTCGTTCTCGTCATTCATTTCATTCAGTTTTTTTTTTTAATCTAAATACAATGGATTATCTAATGAGTATGATTTGTCTCTTAAGTATCTCAGTGAAAGCGAAAAACGTATGTCTACATATGAATAGAAATGGCATAGATAGATAGATAGATAGATAGATAGATAGATAGATAGATAGATAGATATGAATAGACGAAAATAGATATGAATAGACGAAAATAGATATGAATAGACGAAGATAGTTAGATAAATAGATAGATAGATATGAATAGACGAAAATAAATATGAATAGACGAAAATAAATAGATAGATAGATAGGAAGGAAGGAAGGAAGGAAGGAAGGAAGGAAGGAAGGAAGGAAGGAAGGAAGGTACAGACTAAAGGGGAGTGAGAGAGAGTGTGTAATTTAGTAAAAATTAAAACGCATGAGGTGGAAAATGTGAAGAAGATTTAGTAGCGCCACATTTCTCAGTGAGAATAGATTTCCAGGCTGAAAAATAACACAAAATTTTCTCATTTACCTGAGCTCGAACCCTGGTGCCTGATGTCGATAAGATATTCGCCATCATTTCAAACACGAGGCAGGCCATATATAATTCAGAAAAGGTTCCTTTTCCATAATATAAATGTTTTAATTCAAATGATAATTATATAAACATATGAATGCGTGCTAAAAAGTTATCGGTCTGATCCACTTGACAAAATCTGACCAAATATCAGAATTTTTCTTTTTTGTGATGGAAATGGAGATTGCTTCTTGGTACAACGAAAACCTTCAATATCTGTCTATATCTCTCAGATGAGGTATTGTAATTATTTACATTGTTCGGACTGTTGTCCTCATCTCTATTGTCATATTCACAACGTTTCAGCCGTTATACGTTCCGGCCTTCTTCAGACGATTGGAATTTCGAACTGAACCCTTTATTTCGTGCACCGGGTTACATTGTTCTTGTTCCACAAGGACACATGGCCCAGTGGGTAAAAGCGTTGGTTGCATCCAGTGACTTGACCCGAAGAGTTGTAAGTTCAATATCTTGCTACTGCAGTGGTGAACAAAAGCTTGGAAAATTGAGTTAAAGGGAGATAGCCGAGACACCCGGAAGAGGCATGGCACATGGAACTAGAATAATCTACCCCGATGGACGAAATAAAGGGTTCAGTTCGAAATTCCAATCACCTGAAGAAAACCGGAGCGTACAACAGCCGAAAGCAAGAAAGATGAGGAAAACAGTCCGAACTATGTATATAATGTAAATAACCAAACCCTTTCATCCTCCTCTCGTATACAATAAGTGCATATATATGTATATGTGTATGTAAGCGCCTCTATGTAACCACATATATGTACACATAAACGCATACAAATATTGGGTTGGTGCTTAATTATCAGGCGTTTTTAGCTGAGTTATTTGTTAATTAAAATTACTGTTTTGTTTACTTTTTTAAATAAAAATATTATTTTATTTTCAGGTTATAAAAATGTTTGTCGATAATCATACCCTCCGGAATAATCATTTAAGAATGTTGTTGAATTGTTACTTTTTATTTTTTTATTTTTTTTCATAATAAATATTGATGAAAAACGCCTGATAATTATGCACCAACCCAATACATTAAATTTAGAGATGTGTATATTTGCAAACTATACCTCGTATTTCATTATTATTATTATTATTATTATTATTATTATTATTATTATTATTATTGTTGTTGTTGTTGATGATGTTGTCCGGTTGCATTTGCTGCGTAATAATATTTTTATTTTATTTTTTTTTTTTTTGATAACTGTCCAACTACACTGACTGTATAATAATTGTTTTCCTTTTAATTTCTCCCTTTTTTTGTTAAAATTGTCCGGCTGCATTGACCGCATGATAATTATTTATTTAGCTTTCTTTTTGTTGATAATTGTCCGACTACATTGACTGCATAATAATAGTTTTATTTGGTTTTGATGATAATTGTTCAGCTCTATTGACTGTATAATACTTTTTCTCCTTCCTCTTTTCTTTTCTGTCTTTTTTTTTTTTTTTTTTTTTTTAATAACTGTCCGTCTGCATTGACTGTATAATAATTGTTTTCCTTTCTTTTTCATGATACTTGTCCGTCTGCATTGACTATATAAATAATTGTTTTACTTGCCTTTCGTTCATAAAACGGAAGTATTTCCCTTTGTTTTTCTTTAATTTTAGAACTGCCTATATATCTATCTGTATGTATGTATATATATATATATATATATATATATATATATATATATATATATATATATTAGTTTCTTTACTCTGCCACATTATTTAAACTTAACTTTCCTTTTTCTTTTTATTTCTTTTTATTTTTATGTTCTCTTTATTTGTTTATTTATTTGGTGTGGGTGGGATCTGCCTGTTTTCAAACTTGATAGTTGAGAACGCCTGTGAGAAAGCATACATTTGAAAGGGTCATAAATTGAAATATGTATTTAAGAAATTTCTGCGCTTGGAAATATTTTGTGGTTAAGAGCGAGCTCTGTCTACCAACAAACGTACAGGTGGGTAAGAAGAGAGGGATAGAGAGAAAAGAAGAAAAAGAAAAAGCTAAAATTAAAATAAAATGAATAAAAATTAAATCAAATCAAATGAAAGATAAAAAGTAGAGAAAAAAAGAATGATTAGTTAAAAATGCAAGTCTCTGTCACTTTAATGATTTCATCTTTACCTTTATTTGAACTCTCTTCGGATTCTGAGCTACTTTTAATTTAACGTCACAAACATTTTCTACATGACAAAATCGCCCTCCTTTATATTAATTTTAGGTATCTTTACCTAGACTCATATTATGAGCACAAATGTTGGGTTTGTTGAGCTAAGCGTGCCCAGCTTTTTGGAATAAATATTAAAGTGTGATGCAAAATTTACAATTTGGAAACGAGGCATTGTGAAAACGAGGCATTGTCAGACTTTGGAAAACCAGTCTCGTATAAATTAAATTTATTCCTAATTATTATTATTTATTTTATTTTTTTTTTACACATGGAAATTTTTGCATTTGTTATACTGTAAATAAATTATACTTGCATTCCGGACAGTATCTTTCGTTTAATTTCTGATGCAGGCTTGGGTCTACAAATAAAAAGTTGGGTTGATGGGTGGGGTCTAAATCAAACGTTAACTTTTACTTAAAGATTCCAGTTTATATATATGTGGGGGGTGAGTGTGGGTGTATGTGTGTGTGTGTGAGAGAGAGAGAGAGAGAGAGAGAGAGAGAGCGTTCGAGAGAATCATGGGAAATTTGTAGTTTAAAAACAGTAATTCGACCATTAGCTAAATGGTACAGCGCGTCAGAATATATGTAGGATACAGGTTCGATTCCTGTCGGAAGATACATATGTTCCATGGAATTTCTCGGAAAAATGTTGTTAATACTGTTTATTATAAACAGAGCATTTACTTAAATATTTGTGTCTATAAATATATTAAAATAATTATCGGACCTAATCCATTTCATCATTGGATTTTTTTTCTAAAAAATATATTATCGTACAATAATTTTTTCAAATATGTATTTTTTTCCTTTTTGTTTGTACTTATTTTCTGGAATGAGATACATACCGTAAATGCTCGATTTAACAACCGAGGCGCTTATTTTAAAATTTCATTTGAAATGGTGCGTTTAATTGATAGATGAGCTAAATCAAGCGGAGTACTTATTTTTTTTAAAATGCATTTTTTAGCCATTTTCATCTTTTGTTTATACGACTTTAAGAACTACACGATGCCTATATTATTAAAAATCTTCATATTTTTTTCATATTATACATTTACATGGATTATTTTTTAAAGAGGGGTTTTACAAATTTAATAGATTTTCAAACTTGAAGACGTATACAGTAATTTGTTTTCATTCATAACTATTTATTAGATAAACTGAAGTACACTAAAACAAACAAAAAGTTCACTAGAATGCCAGGGTATTGTAATTCAATAAACAAAATTCTGTAAATAAAAAAAAAAAACAAGGAAAAGTAAAAGATTCAATGTTGTTTGAAGGGGCAGCTGAATCGAGAGATGCGCTTATTTAAAAAAATATATTTTTTAGACATTTTTGTTTATATTAGGTTGGTGCAAAAATAATGTCGTTTTCTCACATAAAGTTGAACGTCAAAAGAACGACATTATTTTTGCACCTACTTAATACAATTTTAAGCAAAAATAGCCTGTCGCTTTTATTTAATATATTAATATCTAATTTTATTAAATAGTTAAAAGTCCTTTAATACCAAATCTTCATCATTCTCAGCATCATCCTCCCCAATAGTGTTTGTGCTGCAAGCCCCCACTGCGTCGGAGAACTACAAACACTTTGAGATTAAATATGAACCTGTACACATGTTTAGAAGAAAGGATATTTGTTTAAATTAACGTCTTGTTTTTAAACTCTCAAATCCAAGTAAACGCCCCCTTTCGTTTCTCAAATATATCCGAGAAGGAACGCTTACTTTAAATTACTTTTGGGAAAAGCAGGCGCTATCTTGAGAGGGGGCGCTTATTTTAAATTCCTTAAGGAAAGGGGCTATAACTCGAGGGGGTCACTTATTCGAGAGCGGGCGCTTATTTTAAAAATCCTTAGGGGAAGGGGCCGCTAACTCAAGAGAGTCGCTTATTTGAGAGGGTATTTTAAATTCCTTGGGGAAAGGGGCGCTAACTCGAAGGGGCCGTTTATTCGAGAGCGGGCGCTAATTTTTAAAATCCTTGGATAAAGAGAGCGCTAACTCGAGACAGTCGCTTATTTAAGAAAGAGTGCTTATTTTAAATTCCTTGGGGAAAAGGGTCACTAACTCGAAAGGGGACACGTATTTTAAGTTCCTTGGAGAAAGTGGGTGCTAATCCGAGAGGGGGCGCTTATTTTAAATTCCTTACGGAAAGAGGGCGATGATAGAAGAGGGCCGTTTATGCGAGAGGGGTCGCTTATTTTAAATTCCTTTTGGGGAAAGGGAGCGCTAACTCTAGAGTAGCGCTTCTTCGAGTTGGGGCGCTAAATTTACGGTAGACTTTTTCCACAAATATGACTTATAGAAAAGTTATAAAAGTTTATGTATCGGGGAAAAAACAGAAATTGTAGTTATATAATTTATTTTGAAAATTAATAGCAGACAAAGGATACAGCTCGGTTCAATTGCATTGTCATACATTGAGACCAAGAAGATAAGTTCCAGGAGAAAAATGGAGGGGGGGTTGAAGCCCTCCTCCCCCCACTTATAGCGTCGTGAATGTGATATATAACTTTTCAAATCCAAAGGGGAGCTCATATTATGGGGCTGGGTGAGGGATTCTTAGGAAAATATATGGGAGGTAAATCAAGATTTGGAATGTAAAAAATTGTTTAGTGACGTTAATCTCATCAATATCCTGACTCTTATTTCACAATTACGTTTTTGATCTTGTTAATTCGTATGTATCGAATTGTGTTTATTTACAATTATGATTGCGTGTTTGTCTTATTTCCGTTCAAGTTTTGTACTTTAAAACCCGAGCTCCGACACAGGCGCCTTCCGAAGAGAAATACAAGGCTATTTCCTCAATTCTCCTATTTATATAACAATTTTCAAAACTCCTCCCTTTCCGTCAATCTCCTTCCATCTTACAACTTTACTCTATCTAATCCCTTTTTTACTGTCATTTTCTCTTTCTTTTCTTCTCTAACAGTCTGTCATTGTTTTGTTTTTTTGTTTTGTTTTGTTTTTTCCTTCCCCCTTTCTTTTCAGCGTTCAAATTATCTACCCTTATTTCTCCCTTTCTTTTTTCTTTCTTTCTTTCTTTTTGTTTTCTCTTATTTTTCCCCTCCTGTCGCGTTTTTGTCTCCTCCCACTGTAAAACCCCTCCCACTCCCATAGCCAGCGCATAACTCATTCATTTCTCGTATACGTATGTTTTACGTTCTTTTCTCTCTTTTTTAATTTGCTTCTTTGTAACACATACGCTGAGACAGACGTGCCTTGATCACACACATACACGCACGCAAACGTTCACCTTTACAACGAAAGAGTCGCGTGCGTGTTACATGCATATACACACATATATACACATATATACAAGCTAAGCACAACTTTCATACTACATCGCACACATAATAATATACACGCATAGAAAAATGTGTGTAGATAACGAGGGTGCAGTTGTAGTGGCCAGTGACTAAAAAAAAAAAAAAAAAAAAATCGACCGAAAGTCTGACTTTCTCTTTTATGCATATGCATAGGTTTCCACGTTGTACGAGAGTATATCCCGGGTTTTGTACGTACTTAAAGGCCTGATTACATTCTGATGCACTGATATATTAATACGTAAATATACAAATGTACACGTATTTGTATATTGTATATAGTCTATATCATTCTTTTAAGTCAATACGCGCACACCTAGGCAAAACCATAAAACGACACAGACGCAACCACAGGAGAAAAAAAACAAAACAAATGTTACATGTATTATCCACTTTGAACGTAGCGTAGCGATATGACTTAAAACTATTTATTCAACTCTTGTTTTCACACACTAATAATTACATACACAGATACGCAGTGTAAACTTAACACACGTACACATATTTACTCATGTACATCAGTAGAGACTAGCCTTTTTTTTCTGTTTTATATATCTATATATATATATATATGTGTGTGTGTGTGTGTGTGTTACTGTTTGTTATACAATTTCTCAGGCACTATATAATGAGATAGCAATATAACTACTGTTGATTTTAAAAACGAACACTTTCATCAGACCATAAACAAAATAATCTTGATTCGCACGCTTGAAAATCTTCTTTATTTTTTAAACATACATTGTAACTAAGAAAAACAGTTATTACTTTCTTGAAATATTTCTTTTTAAACTTGCATATTTTTCTTTCTTTTATTTTTCTTTAAAAATATCATGTACCTCAAAACATGAAGCTGATTTCACAAAAGAAAAACGATTTAACTACTTTTAAAAACCACATGCATATATTTTTACCTACATATTATATATAAATATCATCTGTTCTCTTTATGTATGTATATATATATATACATATATATATATATATATATTTAATAATTTATCAACATATTTAATTTACACCAAATAAATACACTTATTAAAATTCAATACGTTTCATTAAACTAGGAAAGTTGTGCATATTGTACCGTTGCATATAAAACTCCCTAAATACAAACTTATACCTACATACCTACATACATATGTACGTATGTTTTTTAGTAGTTGTAATACGTTTTATGCAACCTCTCTTGATATTTTATATTTTATGCTCTCCGAGAAAGGAAACCGCATATACACAGCATTTAAAAGTGGTCGGCGCACGTCTCACTAACAACAAACAAACGACCCGCGGTTACTTTAACATGAGACAGGACACCAGACGCACGGATTTTACACGATTGTACAAGATTTTTTACAGTTTCCTCGTCTGGGGAACACTTTTTGCGACAACAACTGCCCAGGCTTTTATTGAAGGTAAGATGCACCCTCCTCAATATCCACAAAGAAAAAAAATCATGTTTTTAACTTTACTTTATTTTGCGAACAATCTCACTACTTTTTTTTTCTTTTAAATACAAATACAACGGAGAAAATGAAAGTAAGAAATAGTTGATTGTTATAATATATGCACACCATTAATAACATTTGATTTAAGAGACGGGCTAACGGACTCGAACCCATGATCAAAAGAATTGAATGTTGTCCAAGATACATAAACCTTATAAATAAAATAACGATGACAAGGATGCAACAACACTAAAAATATAAACTTATCTTCGGCACGGTTGATAGTGAGGTGATCAAATAATCAAACATATCACCTACTCTCACGATTGCTCTCAAGTTTTAGCGTACGGTATTATACACATGGTACGATATTACCCCTGAAAGTCGTATGACGCTATTTTTCTGATCTTATTAAAATTTTCTTTGCGTCCTGATTCGTGTTTATTTATCCAACAGCACAAAAAGATTTTTTTTTTAAATCCTGTCAAAAGTTTTGTTGTTAAACACACACACAGACATCCTATAACATTTCTTTTTCATTGAAACTTATCGTAACGATTTTGTTTCTTTCTTTTAAAGCGTGTATCTCTTCTTCGTAAATTTTGCAGACTAAGCAAAAAGATTGAAATATTTTTCTATATTTCTGTTGCAGTCGTCCTTTCATTGTAATATTTGTTTTATTATTTGTTTCTTGTTTCGTTGTCTTCTAATTGTTAATTTACTATGACCCTTTTTCATTCATTTCTCTCACATAGTTCTTTCTTTCCAAATCTTTCTTTTTAAATACATCATCACACTCTTTCCTTCTTTTTTCATCCATCTTTGTTTCTCGGGTTATCTGTCTTTCTTTTTTCTTCGCTAAATCTTGTTTTGTAAATCATTACTTTCTGTTTCTTCTTTCTTTCATTTCTCTCAAAAGGTTTCCTTTTTTTCTTTCTTTTAAAATCTTTCTTTTTAAATACATCATTGCTTTCTTTCCTTCTTTTTTCACCATCTTTGTTTCTCGAAAGGTTTTCTGTCTTTCTTTCTTTCTTCGTTAAATCTTTTGTTTAAATCATTTCTTTCTTTCATTTCTTTCTTTCTTTTTTTTCTTTCTTTCTTTCTTTTTTAGTAGAGCATTACATTCTGTTTCTTTTTTCTTTCCTTCCGTTTCCATCCCTCTTTATTTCCTTTTTAAGGTTCTCTTTCTTCTTTTTCCTTTTCTTCTTCGTCCTATTATTATTAATAATTCTCTACGTAGTGTTACTGTTATATAACCAAGAAGTAACTTGTGGCTTTCAGTAGAAATCAAATGACATCAACTGTCTTCAATACTCCAGCACCCTCCTCAGCATTCGAGCTCATTTTTCTGAATGTTTTCGATCCTGCCACGTTTTCCAATTCTCTCAATCTCTAATGATGGGTACCTCTGTCAACCTTCATTTCCCTCAATTTTTTCATCACTTAGAGATTGCATGGACTCAGCATTTGTCCAGATGGCCTGTTGCAATGGAAAAATCCATTAACTGACAAATTCTTTTCATATCATCATCATCATCATCATCATAATTTCTTATTGCGGATATATTTTCCTTTTCATCTGGAGATCTTACATAATGGATGTTCTTCACTAAGTCGTACGATCTCAGACAAATATCACTTTTCATAGATTATTTGTAGTGCCAAGCATCGCAGACTTCCTAAACTTTATTCTGATTTTCTTAATGCAGAACTAAGTTTGATATTATAGACCCCAACGATAACTGGGACTATAAAGGGTTGAACATCAGTATGGAGGTCGGGGTACTTTTTAAGTTTTTAAATTTCTTCGCCCTTAATATCATGGTCACCAGGAACAGTCATTACGATAAGAAGGAATCTTCTTGTTTCTTCATTTTTTTTCTTTCTTTTTTTTAACGATGTGATGTCTGGTTTGATGGTCTCAAAGTTTATTATTATTATTGTTCTTATTTCTTTGGATTTCTGGCGTTTACACATTTCTTTCCGGGTCCCGCCCAGAGACCTAAGGTTAGAAATGGCATCATGACACTTTCCACTGACAAAAAAAATATATATTTTACATAGATAAAGCCCTTCGTAAAGTGTGGGCTGTACTTGTTAGAACAATTTTTTGTATTTCTTTGAGGCATGGGCTTCCAGGAATCCCTTGAATTAGTCTACTGGAATCTTTTCCAAGCAATCCTAGGGCTCCAACTACTACAGGGATTGTTGATGTTCCCATGTGCCACATTTTTTGAGATTTCAATTTTATTATTATTATTATTATTATTATTATTATTATTATTATTATTATTATTATTATTATTATTATTCTCTCAGTTTTTACAAGTCCAAATCAATCAATTATTTCTACTTACGCTCGCCTTATTTGATTTTTAACTGTTTTTCTATTCCGTCAACGTTCCCAGTACTGTGAACATTATTGGAACGACGGTAGCCCATTTGACCAGTGATATGGTGTAGGCTAATTTTTCTTCCTTTAAATTTAGCCTGTTATTATTTTATTACTTTCAATGCAACAATACGTTGTATTTCTCGTTGGAGATCAAGTGGCAACATATTTTTTCAATATTATCACACTCTTCTCATCAGTAGTCGCGCTGAGTTCAGTAATAAATAGTTTCAATTCTTCGCGTCTAGTCTTCAGGACAATTCTAAGCGCCCGATTAAAAATGGGTACGATGATCATTTTCAGTTTCATATATCAATATTTTTTAAAACTGTTTTAGTCAGTTCCAATTATTAAGTACAAATTCAAATAAATATTTTACTTTTTAATGATGACGAATGTGTTTTCATTCAAACTTCGTGCGTTGTCAATCATTTTATATTCCATGGTAAATATAATTAATTTATACTTTTTGTTATTCATCTTGTTTTGTAAAAGAATGTTGGCTGTTAATTCACTCCAAAATATTAATTTACACCAAAATAACATATATATATATATATATATATATATATATATATATATATATATATATATATATACTAAAATGCACACCAAATTCTCCCAGAGCGAGGCCCTTCCCTTGCATTCTGGTTGGGTAGACTTTTGCAATCGCCCCAAACGTGGGCGACTCGGGTGCGCTATTTCTAAGTGTGGGGTCTATGTTCACGCTCACCCCGATAAACAACACCAAAACAGTTTTTTTTTTTTTTAATTTATTTTTTTAAATTGTAAAAATTCCTTGTAAGTACCTCGAATATTATCCGCACTTACAAAATGTGAATAACTTTCTGATATTTGGTAATTTTTCATTCTGACTGTTGGAGTTGTTGTGAGGCAAGCTAAACATATTTTCATTTAAAACTTATAGTTTCAAAAGAGTGCCAAAAATTGAATAAAAAAAAAACAAAAAACAAGCAGTCTGATTTAAAATATATAATTTCTTGGGATGAATTAATATTTGCGATAAGTATCCAGAATGTTTTATTTTAAACAATTTTTGACGGAAAATCGAATACATATAAGTTGATTTAAAGAAAAAAAAATATGTAAATTCAGATATACGATCCGGTAAAAAATAAAAAATATATATTAATGCTAAAAAATGCTTTCGCTTGGTGAAAAAAAATTATTATTTAACAAAAAATAAGACTTGAAAGTTTTCCATTCTGCAGATCATTTAAAGAAACTGGTCTCCATTTTATCGATAAGGCTTATATACAACTTAAGAATTGGAAAAACGATAAAACCTTACGGCAAATGTAGGTTATTGTCGGGGTATCTACTTTTTAAATTTATTTTTTTTATTTTTTTATTGACGCATCTTTAATCTAAAAAGCAAAGACAGGACAATAAATAAAAGTGATTGTCATATTCAATCGAAATTGTTAAAGTTTTTACGTTCCCCACGCCACATATTTTTTGACATATTAATGTCACGTGACACGTGATAACAATATCGAGACGGAAATTGAAATCAGTGAGTCGAGTTCAAATACTGGGCTAGTCAGTTAAGTTCACTCTCACACAAATGCCTTTAGCATAAATAAATCCATCTCTTCTCACCTCGCCACTAGCTATGGTTTAAATAACAGCGTAGGCTTGGTTTTACTAGCCTTGGACGGCAACCAATCTAAAAGAAGGAAAACTCTGAATTTCAAACCGTGGAGAAGGTAACGGGAAACCACTCCACTGTCCTTTCTAGTAATGCATGGTAATTCACAGATAATAAAGAAAAGGAATGTGTGGAGAGTCATGATCGCCTATGTGCTGAAGAGACATGATATTTAAAAGTAAAAGAAATACGGGATTATTTTTTCGGTACAGAATCAATTTTTCATTATATCATGAAAAGACAAAAATGTAATATATATATATATATATATATATATAATATATCTGGCGCAGAATCAATTTTTCATTACATCATGAAAAGACAAAAAAATTAAAAAATATAATACATAATACATAGTATATATAATATATATAATATAATATATATATATATATATATATATATATATATATATGACAAAAATATAACAAATTGTCTCTCAATATTAGCTCACTAAGTTTTTGAGTGCAATTTTGGTTAGATTAACTTTTAACGTACCTTTCAGCAGTACCCTTTTATAGTCAATAATTTTTCTATTAAAGAAAAAATATGCCAAACGTTGATATATATATATATATATATATATATTAAAAATGGTGAGTAATTTCTTTTTTGAAATGACATCTTCAGTTTCATAAACGTTAGTTAAAAGTGGTAACCGGGCAAAAACACAGCGGCCTAAATCCCAAACTCTTATCCGAAAAGTGGACAAAATCCGTCTCATAAATAAAGGAATTTTTATTTCAAATTTGAATGTCTTTGAGGACACATTGCACAGTAGAACTAGAACAGTCTACCCAGCGATCGAAATAAAGGGTCCAGTTTGACATTCCAACCACCTGAAGAAGGCCGCAGCGTACAAAGGCCAAAACGTTGTCATAAATATGGCAACAATGATGATGACAATAGTCCGAGTAATGTAAATAGTATAAATCAATTAGTTTGTTTGACGAAGTTGTTAACCATGGTGCTCTTATTATTTGTGAATGTTATGTTTCCTGCTTTGTATCCTGTAGAGCAGGGTTCAAGCTATGATCCTTAGACTCTATAGGAGAATTGTTATTTAATTGATAGCACTTATAGGATGTTCCTAGTAGGGTGATCTTTTGGTCAACTTGTATGTTGATGTTACCTGGGACACTGTTAGTAAAATTGTCCATTCCTTTTCTCACGGGGCCCAGTGCTCCGATTACTATTGGTACAGTCTCAGTCTTCATTCCCCACATCCTGTTAATCTCGATCTCCAGATCCTTGTATTTGGACAATTTCTCGATAATTTTTATGGGGGTGTTTTTTTCAGTTGGTGCTGCGATGTCAATAAGCATCATACTCTTCCTGAATTTCTTGTCTTTTATGATAATATCAGGTTTGTTGGTTTTAATTTCTCTGTCGGTTTGAATTGGCATATCCCAGAGGATAGTTACATCGTTATTTTGGGTAACTGTGTCTGGTTAGTGCTCATAAAATCTCTCAGTGATGTCGATTTTGTGCTTATTATTATTATTATTATTAATACTACTACTACTATTATTATTATTATTTACTTGGTTTTATGTTGTATTCACATTTCCTTCCGGGTCCCAACCAGAGACCTAAGATCTGAAATGTTTTCATGACATCTTCCACTGATCATTTTTATAAAAAGATCACACACATTTTACATAGATAAAGTTCTACCTAATGTGTGAGCTGTACTTGTGAATACGATTTGTTTGTATATCTTTAAGGAACGAACTACCAGGAATCCCTTTAATGAGTCTATCGGTGCCTTTTCCAATCAATCCGAGTGCTCCATCTACAACTGGAATTATTGATGACCTCATGTGACACATTTTTGAGATTTTCACTTCAAGATCCTTGTAGTTTGATAGTTGTTTTTGTTTTTTTTAATATCTTCAAAGATACATTACAATCTGCAGGTCAATAAGAAAGGACATTCTGTTTTATGGTCTTTGATCACGATGTCTGGGCGATTAGCTTTGATTAACTGTGGGTCTTGTAAAGTCCCATAAAATTCCTCTTATTATTATTATTATTATTATTATTATTATTATTATTATTATTATTACTGATCGTTTTTGTAAAAAAAAAAACAAAAAAAAACAACCTAAGAACACACGCATTTTACATAGATAAAGTTCTACCTAATGTGTGAGCTGTACTTATGAGTAAAAAAATTTTATATTTCTTTAAGGCATGGACTTCCAGGAATCCCAACCAAACATCATTTCCATTCATAAAAATTAATACTGCCAATACGACGTTAATTATTCATTACACGCTTTACAGAAAGAAAAAAAACTTAATTAACGATATTTAAAGTGCCAATGTGCAGATAGAGCCATTACTAGGCGCGTCTCAGAACTCGAAATCTGATCGCCGTGTTCTCGTTCTGCTTAAGTTCACTTTCGAATAAAAAATTGTTTTGAAAAGTATGAAACCAATTCTTCTCTCCACTCCCAACAGCCATAGTTTAATTAACAGGGTAGACTGGGATCTCTAACCTTGGTTGGCAACCAGTCTAGAAAGGAGATAACCCTGCATTCAAAGTTCAGCCGACTGAAGCTATATAAAGGTGTTTAGATGTGGAATGCTATAAAACAAAAACACAATAGATTTGAAAAACTCTGGATAACCCCACGAGAGACCGATTATCCAGAATGTTGCATGAGGACCAAGGAAGGTGCCTAGAAACTGTTGCTGCCTTTCCTTTTTTTTTTTTTTTTTCGTAGGATTCTTATCCTGATCCATATTATTATTATTATTGAGTGGGGGAGAAACATACCAACCAAGGGACGCTTGGGTGGGTAGAAATATACGAATGTGCCTGGTATATACGTACTAGACTGGATGCCATGGTGGTTATATTGGACTTTTATTAACACCTTTCACCACAACTCCATATGATGAAAGGTGTTAATAAAATAACCTTACAGGTGAGATCCAGTTGGAAATACCTTCCGGTCGAGTAACCCTGTCCGCTCAGAGGGTGTTCCTAAATTATTATAATTATTATGTTTTGAATATGATTGTTTTACGGACTGACTCCAACTTTCAACCTGACATCTCAAGGGAGTGGAAGTTATCAGGTCATAATTGTTGCTATGGTTGCTTAGATACATAGCTGACATTCCTAGCATTATTATTATTATTATTATTATTATTATTATTATTATTATTATTTATTTGGGTTTCTTTTGTATTCACATTTCCTTCCGGGTCCCAACCAGAGACCTAAGATCTGAAATGGCTTCATGACATTTTCGACTGATCTAAAAAAAATTTTTGTGTTTCTTTAACACATGGACCACTAGGAATCTGAACCCTTTCCAATCTATCCAAGGTCTCCAACTGCAACTGGAATTAGTGATGTCACATGTGCCACTTTTTCTGAGATTTGATAATAATAATAATAATAATAATAATAATAATAATAATAATAATAATAAGCAATTTCTACGGGAAGGAAACTGAACGAGCAACTTCTACGGGAAGGAAACTGAAAGAAACTGGTATGAACACCACCCAGACCCGGTTACGGAGATAGGACCTGTTATAATTCTATGGGACTACACAATACACACTGACAGAACAATCAAAGCCAACCGCCCAGATATTGTTATTAAAGACCACAAACAAAAACGGTGCCTCCTTATTGATATGGCAGTCCCTGCTGACTGCAATGTATCTTTGAAGATATTCAAAAAGCTGTCAAAATACAAGGACCTTGAAATAGAAATCTCGAAAATGTGGCATATGGGAACATCAACAATCCCTGTTGTAGTTAGAGCCCTAGGACTGGTTGGAAAAGATTGCAATAGACTAATTGAAGGGATTCCTGGAAGTCCATGCCTCAAGGAGATACAAAAAATTCTTCTGACAAGTACAGCCCACACTTTACGAAGGGCTTTATCTATGTAATTTTTTTTTTTTTTTTGTCAGTGGAAAGTGACATGATGCCATTTCTAACCTTAGGTCCCTGGGTGGGACCCGGAAAGAAATGTGTAAAAAACGCTAGAAATCAAAGAAAATAAAAATAATAAGACGATAAGAATAATACTTCGAAAATAGTAGATCCAACAATACTGAGCTAATGTTACTGAAATTCTTAGACCGAGAGTTTTTTTAAATCAGCCTGTGAAAGTCCTTTGTTGGAAGTAGGCTATCACCCGATCATTCCCTTTGCCGGCATTGGCGAGGAATGGGCCATTACCACACTGCGCTGACTCAATACGTGTTGGTAGGGGCTTACGGCTCCTGGTATTTCCTAGCGCTAACCCATGCAGGTACTGACCAGAATCAACGTTGTTTAGCATCAGTGTTCGTACAAGAACCACTGTTTTGACATGATATGGCCGTAAGTAATATTAAAGCTTTAAACAATATGAATAAAAATAACGTTTCCCGTTAAGGATTTTCTGGCATCAGCTGAGTTTAAACACATTTTCTACGTTTACAGTCTCTTGGATTATTTTGGCTCATCAAGAAAACTAAGAAACATTTTGTTAAAAAAAGAGTTAAAGATATTAAATGAAGACATAATGGAAAAGGAATGCATGGGTGTAAGCTTGAATTGACTTTATCGGTAAACGTTAATTTAGCTCAGATTAGATGAAAGACGAAGACCTTCCGATACGGTGCGCGTGCGCATTATGTGGATTTTATTTCAGGAAATCTTAACTGCCTTTGTATTCGTCAAAACGTAGACAAATACTATCAACTACTTTGGTACACCACGAAGTTTGTCGGATAATAAAGAAAAACGTTTATTTTATCTTAAATAGCCTCATCAGATCGAAACTTTGGCAAATATTGAACTTCGAAAAAGTTTATTGTTTTAAAAAGCGATGATTAGAATTCTAAACATATGAAAGTGAATTTATACATTTTTTGTTCTAGTGAATTTACAACAAAAATAATAAACACTATTTATTTATTAGATTGTTTATTTACATTTTTATTATATTATATATTGGAATTCGATTAATTGATTCGATCATTATGAAATGTTAAATAATAAGTATATTTTATAATTTTTAATAAATGTTTATAAACTTATGAAGAAATGGTATTTTCATATAAATTATATTTCTATTCATTTCTTTATAGTTGATAAATATTAAATACAGCATGTATTAATTTAGTGCGGTGTAATAGATAGCGGCTTCAATTAAGGAATCTGTGAGCTGAGATCGAATTCCAGTCGAATCCATTACATTCATTTATGTGTATATATGTGTGTATGTAAGCAAATATATGGATATAGATCCGACAGTATAAAGAAAAATATACGGAAAAACAAACAAAAATCCTAATATGCATATATGTATATGTATTAGGTTGGTGCAAAAATAATGACGTAATAATGTCGTTTTTTGAGGTACTTTTTAACGTCAAAAAACGACATTTTTACGTCATTATTTATGAACCAACCTAATATATTAACATCAAAACATATATGTATATGTATATTAACATTAAAACAGCATAATTGCATATTATGATTTTTGTTTATTTTTTCCGTATATTTTTCT
>OZ010598.1:45550974-45568474 GCA_963932145.1 Acanthosepion lycidas | reverse complement strand
TCTATTATTCAAATATGCAACAAATACTGGATGTTAATACCAAATTTTTAAAAATTGGCAAAATTACGATTAACCAATTAAAATAAAAAAAAACAATCAACAAACTTATCACGCAGGACTAAATAACTTAAACTTCCAAAAATAATTGTGGTCTATGAACAAGGTATATGTTTGGAACTGTAAAAATACGTAAAACTAACTTCCCTCTCTGACCTATCATATTCCAAATCCCCACCCCTATTTACCAACTAACCAAAGTTTTTAATCAACTAATTACACCTTAGATTCCAAATAAATACAGCATAAAGTCAACACACGAACTACTCCAAATTCTAAACACAAAAAATCTAGTATGGCAACTTTAGCATCGCTCGACGTTGAAAATTTATTTACCAACGTCCCATTCAGGGAAACATAGATATAATCATAAAAAAAAAATATCTAAAACAATCCATCTCTCTCTCCCCGGTAAAAATTCGTCTTTATATTTAAAAAAAACTCTTGATGTGTACCAAAATAACATCTACGTAGAATGCGATGGTGTCTCTATGGGTTCCACCCTTGGACCAACATTTAGCAATTTCTACATGACTAATTTAGAAAATAACGTACTTAATACGACAAAAATCCCTCCGATTACCTAAGATATGTAGATGACATTCTCATCTTAGTCAAAGACGTAAATGAAATACACGGATTACAAAAAAAAACTAAAAAAAAACCGTTCACTTAACAAGGATAAAATAAATCCCGTTTCTTGACTTATTAATAGACAGTAATAATAATAATACATTTACTACCTCTCCATATAAAAAACAGCTAACATAAATACATACACTCTTAACTATAAGAGTGAATTATCATAATTATTACAAAATAGCTATTATATGAAACTTAATAAACCGTACAAAATCAAATTCTTCAACAAAAATGTTTTTCTATACTGGATTTAAAAATATTAAACAAACACTCATTAATAATGACTTTCATAATTACGTCGTTGATGAACAAATTAGACAAGCTATTAGGAAGATAAACATATATAAAAATAAATACATCAGCAAATGACTATAAACATATCAAATTACTGTACCGTAATCGAATGCATTCTAACTATAATCAGGAGGAAAATTTCTAAAAAGACTCATAAGCACTAATGTATCTCCCACTGATCTAAGTAAAAAGTGAGTTTGTTTGCATACTTCCTAAATTTAATACAGCCAATCTAGTTGTCAAAAACAATTCTTCTTCGTCAACTAGCATCTTACAAATGGGCAAAATTGTATATCAACTTAGATGTCATTTAAGAGATTGCGTCTCTGATAAAAATGTTAATGTGTACGTTGCTTTTACAACGACGACGCTTACATTAAACTTGCATGAGCATAGTTCAATCTTACTACACTCAAAGGAACAGTCTCGTTCACATTCAGGGCTTAGACAAATATTAGTTGAAAATACATCTATATTACACCAAAATAATAATAAAAAAATTAAAATTCTATAACCCCTTTATATAAGAGAAATAATGCCAAACAGCAATAAAGTTCTGTTTGTAACAGCAAAGTTTTATATATATATATATATATATATATATATATATATATATATATGTAAGTAAGTTAAGAAATATGAAAGTTGCCTCTCTTGCATAGGAAAAAGATCGTGAATTTGAAATTGAGATAAAACGATAAAAAAGCAGTAAAATAAGCAGTAAAATGTTATGAATTTACAGAAAAACGTATAAACATACAGACATTTAACCCCGCTAAAGATGGTCTCAGATGAGACTGAAAGTACCTGGGAAAATAAAAATTATTTGAAAGAAAATATTGGTATTTTTTTAATCAATTTTCTACGACTACCAAGAGATTGATTCGTGGATTCGAATGGATTAAAACAAACACATCGAAGGGCAAAAAGAACAAAAGAACCCCCACAGAAGATATCATAAAACTTATGGAGCCTATTCTTACAGTGAATGCTTTCGATTTTAATGGAAAACAGTACCTCCAAGTAAGATGATGTGCCATCGGCACCGTTGCAGCTCCATCATATGCCACAATCTTCATGGGAACATTTGAGGAGACCCATATTTATCCCTTCATCGGTAATGACTGCGTATTCTATGCAAGATATATCGATGATATCTTCATCATACACACGGCCAATGAGGAGAAACTCACTGAATTCCTTATGATTCTAAAGACGGTACACAATTCGATTAAGTTCGACCACGAGAAAACAAAATCGGTAACATTTTTAGACACACGCATGTACATCGATAAAAACAGAAAACTACAAAGGACACTACACACTAAAATCACCGACACACACAACTATCTACACTTTAAGTCCTCCCACCCAAAATACCTCAAGGAGAACCTTCCCTATTCACGGGCACTTAGACTCAGAAGGATATGTTCTAACAATGAAGAACTAAATAAACACACTAAAAATCTCGGTCATCAATCCACAACACGTGGCTATAAACAACACCTAATCAGGGAACAAATCAATAAAGCAATTTTCACACCTAGAGAAGACACCCTAATGTATAAAATGAAAAATAAATCCAGACGCATCCCTCTAGTAACCACTTTCAATACCACCCCTCCTCCACTACCTCAGATAATCAAAAGTCGCTGGGAAATACTACATCTAAAAAATCTAGATCTAAAAAATTTTTGTTTGAGAAAGCCGGCCTTGTAGCATATCGTAGACCTAAGAATCATAAGAAAATTATAGGTAATAACCAAATTTCAGATGATAAGGTGACCTTTAATAGAGCAAAAATAATAAAAAAAAAAACTGGATTTTCCCAACATGTAACAACAAAAGGAACCTATGTTGTAACCAGATTAGGCATACCAATTCGTTCACTAGCTCAGTCACATTTACTTTCAAAATCTACCACAACCCTAATTGTAGAAGTCATAACATAATTTACCTATTAGAATGCACACTATGCCAGAAACAATATGTGGGAAAATCTGAATGACCTTTTCACTACAGAAGTAATAATTATCAGAATCAGATCAAGTCGTATCCCTATAAAAGATTATTACCTGTAGAACAACATTTCCGTCTAGAAAAACATGATTTTAAAAGCCATGCAAAATTCACTATAATTGAAAAAATAGAAATAGACAGAAAAGATAACCTTTGGAAAATACTAGAGCAACACGAAGTCAAATGGATTTTGCGCCTCAAAACACTTCGTCCAGACGGGCTTAACCACAAATTTAACAACATAGATAGAATTAATATATAACCCCATGAATCAAGTCCTACCCACATTTCTCACCAACACAAGACAGACATGATTGCAGAGGAGTCGAGGCCCCACACTTATACACATACTCACACAAATATATATGCATACAAGCATCACACACATTCTCAAAGCACTAAAAGATAACATACACTTAACACACACATCCCATTCCGAGCAACCAATAAAACAGCCAAAATGACCAAGGAGAATATTCTTAAAGTCAGGAATCCCCCATCCTCTATCTTAAAAACAACTTCAAAGAGGCCGTCTGACCAACACAAGGATTGGCCAAAATTAACGATAAAAAAAAAACAAATGAAAACTAGAAATAAAGTTCACTTTCTTCAGAAATAGTCATTCACTCCTGTAGTTCACTGCTACTAACAAGCAGGGATTTGTTTTCTCCCGGTGATGGCCATGCTTGCCGAAACTAGACGAGGACCCTAACTGAAATAATAAAACAAAATATATTAATATACAATACAGTGTGTCCGAAAATTTTAATATTTTTTATTGTTCAAAACATGCATATATATATATATATATATATATATATATATATATATATATATATATATATATGCAGAAAAATATACGGAAAAAACAAACAAAAATCCTTATATGCAATTATGCTGTTTTAATGTTAATATAATGTCAACGTCGGACGTTTCGGTCTAATAAACCATCTTCAGGACATATTCATAAAATATAATTAACATTATCAATTCAACATGACAAAGACGATGGACAACATGATATGACAAAGACGATTGACATTATATTAACATTAAAACAGCATAATTGCATATAAGGATTTTTGTTTGTTTTTTCCGTATATTTTTCTTCATACGAAACGTCCGACGTTGACATATTAACATTAAAACAGCATAATTGCATATAAGGATTTTTGTTTGTTTTTTCCGTATATTTTTCTTCATACGAAACGTCCGACGTTGACATATTAACATTAAAACAGCATAATTGCATATAAGGATTTTTGTTTGTTTTTTCCGTATATTTTTCTTCATACGAAACGTCCGACGTTGACATATTAACATTAAAACAGCATAATTGCATATAAGGATTTTTGTTTGTTTTTTCCGTATATTTTTCTTCATACGAAACGTCCGACGTTGACATATTAACATTAAAACAGCATAATTGCATATAAGGATTTTTGTTTGTTTTTTCCGTATATTTTTCTTCATACGAAACGTCCGACGTTGACATATTAACATTA
This sequence comes from Acanthosepion lycidas, assembly GCA_963932145.1. NCBI lineage: Eukaryota > Metazoa > Mollusca > Cephalopoda > Sepiida > Sepiidae > Acanthosepion > Acanthosepion lycidas. The sequence continues at coordinate 45,563,957 of OZ010598.1, read as the reverse complement.
AAACAGCATAATTGCATATAAGGATTTTTGTTTGTTTTTTCCGTATATTTTTCTTCATACGAAACGTCCGACGTTGACATATTAACATTAAAACAGCATAATTGCATATAAGGATTTTTGTTTGTTTTTTCCGTATATTTTTCTTCATACGAAACGTCCGACGTTGACATATTAACATTAAAACAGCCTAATTGCATATAAGGATTTTTGTTTGTTTTTTCCGTATATTTTTCTTCATACGAAACATCCGACGTTGACATATTAACATTAAAACAGCATAATTGCATATAAGGATTTTTGTTTGTTTTTTCCGTATATTTTTCTTCATACGAAACGTCCGACGTTGACATATTAACATTAAAACAGCATAATTGCATATAAGGATTTTTGTTTGTTTTTTCCGTATATTTTTCTTCATACGAAACGTCCGACGTTGACATATTAACATTAAAACAGCCTAATTGCATATAAGGATTTTTGTTTGTTTTTTCCGTATATTTTTCTTCATACGAAACGTCCGACGTTGACATATTAACATTAAAACAGCCTAATTGCATATAAGGATTTTTGTTTGTTTTTTCCGTATATTTTTCTTCATACGAAACATCCGACGTTGACATATTAACATTAAAACAGCATAATTGCATATAAGGATTTTTGTTTGTTTTTTCCGTATATTTTTCTTCATACGAAACATCCGACGTTGACATATTAACATTAAAACAGCATAATTGCATATAAGGATTTTTGTTTGTTTTTTCCGTATATTTTTCTTCATACGAAACGTCCGACGTTGACATATTAACATTAAAACAGCCTAATTGCATATAAGGATTTTTGTTTGTTTTTTCCGTATATTTTTCTTCATACGAAACGTCCGACGTTGACATATTAACATTAAAACAGCCTAATTGCATATAAGGATTTTTGTTTGTTTTTTCCGTATATTTTTCTTCATACGAAACATCCGACGTTGACATATTAACATTAAAACAGCATAATTGCATATAAGGATTTTTGTTTGTTTTTTCCGTATATTTTTCTTCATACGAAACATCCGACGTTGACATATTAACATTAAAACAGCATAATTGCATATAAGGATTTTTGTTTGTTTTTTCCGTATATTTTTCTTCATACGAAACGTCCGACGTTGACATATTAACATTAAAACAGCCTAATTGCATATAAGGATTTTTGTTTGTTTTTTCCGTATATTTTTCTTCATACTGTCGGATCTATATCCATATATTTGCTTTTATATATATATATATATATATATATATATATATATATATATATATATATATATATATATATATATATATATTTATATATGTGTGTGTGTGTGTGTGTGTGTGTGTGTGTGTTGTTCAAACAATTTTTAAAAATTCAATACAAACATCTGAGTCCATATTTGTTTTTGGTTAATCATAATTAAATGAATAATTATATTTCGATGGAGTATATGCCTCTTGTCCATATTTGTTAAAAGAAAAAACGTTCTCGCGTGTTAGTTAACTTCAGTTTTTCTGTAATGTTTGTCAAACGTCAAGAATGCCTGCTTTTGTCGAACTGTTGGAGTGGAACGAATTTACGAGTCTTGTTAACAAAAGCCACCTGATGAATAATCTGATAATGTATAGGCCAGTATCGATCGTCGGATTTGCTGGATAGTATGTCTGTCACTGCCTAACACATTTTATGAATCGGAAAACTACAAATGCTCTTTTTCCCTTTTACCAATATTACATATATATATATATATATATATATACATATATATATGAGGGGGTATTGTCTCTGTGTGTGTGTGTGTGTGTGTGTGTGTGTGTGTGTGTGTGTGTGTGTGTGTGTGTGTGTAAAATGATAAAGATTGTAATTTACAAAAAAATAAAATGGTCGACTATTGTAATACTGAAGAAAAAGACTTTGTAAGTAAACTGCTCAATATTAAGAAATGGAAAATTTATATTAAACAAATAAACTGCAATCTCCAAATTTAACTTTGTATACTTTATTTTAATTTTTTGGCCGAGTGGTTAGAACGTTCGCTTTCTGACCATAAGACACGGATTCGAATTTCACTATGGTCGATTTGTCAGGAAGGAGACATCCTGATGTTATCGGTCTGGAGGGGGAGGATCACAGCGTGCGGCACATTTGGAAAGTATATAAAAATCATTCCACGGATTGACCAAAGCAATGTGACTGAAACTGGATAGGACGCAACCCTTGGGGACCGGTCATGACTCTGCTAGTACGAAGTCACAAGTCATTGTGACCGAGGGTTTGAGTGTGCTGGCCTTGTTCAGATTGTTGATCACGCTAGACAACATGCTCTCTGCCAGAAGCTGCAACTAACGTCTGCTCAGCATAGTTGGGTTCTGCGGGTGTTGAACAAGTACAAAATGCGCCTGAGCGGGCGTTTGCAATAGGGATTAGCTAGCGGCCCTAATAGACGGGTATCCTCGAATACGAGTGGCCAGCTATTATATATATATATATATATATGTCTCGGAACCAGCAAACTTTTGGAGAATTTTTACGTTCATTAAGTACAGAAAAGAAAAAACAAACTAAAAAAATCAACAAATGTACCTTGTCCGCTTTTTTCCCCAAAACATGTATTCGAGGGATTGCTACCCAAATACACAACTATATATATATATATATATATATATATATATATATATACAAGCGTTTTTCGACATTGAAACACTCATCTTTTTTTCTTGTTTGCTTTCTCTTTCCATCTCCTCTCTCTCTCTCTCTCTCTCTATCTTGTCGCTTGGAAAACACTTAATATGTATATGTGTGTATATATAAATGCATATATATTTATGTAATTTTTATATATATAGAAAAACGGTTTAAGAAAACCGTTTTTCTATATACAGTGTAACCCTGATATAAGAGAAACCCGGATATAAGAGAAACCCGGATATAAGATACTTCTTCTGTGTTCCCGACAACTCTCTTATATCCGGGTTACACTGTACAAAATAAACTGTTATCATATTCTTTCTCATGCCACTTGTAAAATCTTTTTTCTTAAATAGTTTTTCTATTATATATAAATAAAACGCTTATCATCTCCTTTTCATTTCTTTTTCTTTCTTTTCCTTTTCTTTTTTCTTTTCTTTTCTTTTTTCTTTTTTGTTTTTTCTTTCTTTTTTGTTTTTTGTTTTTTCTTTCTTTTTTCTTTCGTTCTTTCTTTTTCTTTTTCATTCTTTTTTTTTACTTTATATATTTCTTTTCCAGTTTTCCTTTTACTACTTCACCCTCTTTCTTGCCATTTGCAAAATATCTCATTTCTAAAACCGTTTTTCTATATAGATAAAAAAATTATCTTTCTTTTTACTTTTTTTGTTGTTCTTTATTTATTTTTCTTTCTTTCATTTGATTTTCCTTCTCCCTTTTCACCCTTTCTTTCATACTTGCCAATTGTAAAATTTCTCATTTCTAAAAATCTTTTTAGATACAATAATCTGTTATCATCTTTCTTTTCATTTCTTGCTTTCTCTTACATTTCGTAATTTTAATATTTTAAATACTGTTAAAAGTACTTAAATAAAATATCGCTAACTCCTCTGAGACTTGAATAAACTTTATAATAGGCTTTCAAACGCCATCTTTAAAATATTAATAGTTATATCATTTAGTTTTTAATTTTCTTTTTATATATTGCCTTGGGTGTTCTTTTTGGTGTTTATAGGATAAATATAAAGAAATGTTTTATAGGATACATATATCTGTACATATAAAAAATATATTTTATAGGATAAATATAAAAATGTTTTATTTTGAACGATCGAATTAAAAAGCCAATATTAAAAAAAGAATATATAAGTTTCAAAATTTCAAATATAAAAAAATAAAATGTCTTATTTAATTTTTTTTTTTTTTTTTCACTAAATAAATGAAACTGCTTGTAATTCGCAAAAATATTTGAACCAGAAACTCCTTGTAATTACTTTACAGAGGTGTTCAGAAAGCAACTTGACTAATTATGAAATCTTAACTTACCACTTGGAAAAAAGGAAAAAGAATTGTGTTGGGTTTACAAACACCCCCATGATACTAACGGGGTACTAATCGGGTGTTAATTTCCCACTAACTGGTTTTAATTTTGTTCTTTTAATACCGTGAGGTGTTTGAACACCCGACAAAATGTTTTTTCTCTAATATCTAACAAGTGAGCTCTCAAATCACTTTCTGAATATTTCTGTTCAGTAACTATAAGTTGCCGGTTTTAGTCATGACATGTATGTAAATTGCAAGCATATGACTATAAAGACAGTGTAATAATTGCTGTAGAAAGATCGCAGTAACCATCTTGTGTATTGCTTGGTATGTGAAAAAAAAAACAGTTGAAGAGGAGCCAGATTGATTATAAGTTGTTTTAAAAGATGATTGAAAATAAAATAAAACCTATTTTTGCATATTTTAATTTTTGATATGCTGGCCGGTTCATTTTGTTTAGCCGCTTATCAAGCTATATGGGTTATTTAAAGCCGAAATTTAAATATTTTGAACTCAATTTTATGGCTTCAACTAAATATATTTTATGTACTGTTGGTAATTTTTTTCTATAAAAATATATAGTTTTACTATAAAAATGTATTTTTATACTTTCATCGTGTTTTGTTTTTATTTGGGAGTTCTCTATTTTCCCATACTTAAGACCCTAACAGGTGCTGCCACCCCGGGTCAGGGTGGACCTGGGAAGAGCAGCAATTTAGAGGTTGTTCGACTGTCCTCAAAACTTCCAATATGCCGATCAAAGCCTTGATGCCGGATGAAGTTTATCGTCATACCCAGGACTGAATTTTTTAAATGTACAAATTCATTTTTATTAGTGGATTTTAAATGGATTTTTTGAAACAAAAGCTTTCTTATTTTTCCTTTTTATTTAGCGTATAAAAACAGAAAAAATTCCCAAGACAATATATGTAACAAGAAAATTAAAAACTAAATTATATATCTGTATTTTACATGTGATGCTTAAAAAAAAAATACGTCACTAATGCTGGGATAATTCTACGAAATTCGGATATGATTTTTATATATCTTTTACTTTTGTCTGTTGTTTATTCTTTGTTAAATTCGTTTGTTTGTTTGTTTGCTTTTTGTTTTTTGCTGTTTTTTGTGTTTTTAATAACGTAATGGAATACAGACTTGCACAAAATAGGTACCGTGACCCAGACTTGACCGCGAGATTTTCAAAATAGTCAATTTTTTGAATTCGTCAGAATAAATCCAATTGGTGTTTTCGCATGTGAAAAAATTCGCTTTTGTGGAAGCTCTATTTTATTCCACCAATATTTCACTCTCTCCTTGGTTACTTAATCTTCGTAAAAAAAGATAAAAATTTCTCATCATCCCTCTCCCTATATAACCGTTTCTATCTAACTCATACTCAAAAATTTCTTTACGCAACTAATTTTCTTTAATCAAATGTCTTCCTTCACATTCTCTAATTGTGTAGGCCTGACGTAACAATCGCATTCAGTTATAAATATTTTACATTGCTCAAATGACAACTTACAGAAAAAAAAAAACAAAAAAAAACATTTACGATATTTCATGGCCCATAAGGTACCCCTTTCATCTTTTTAATGCCACAAATAACTTCGTGGACTAATATGTGAATATGAGATATCTTGTAGGCTAATCTTCAGCGAAACTTTATAAACTACCAACCGAACAGCATTATTAAATGTTGTAAGGGTGTGCTTTTTGATGCCGTCAAATATGGTAGTTTTCGTATTGCTCTCTATAAAGACAGGCTATATATAGCGACTAGTTTGGACACCTCGAGGCGGTGTAATGGTTAGCAAGCTTGTCTTGCTAGAACAATTATGACTGAGTAGTGTGTTCGAACCTCACTGGGTGCCTCATACTTTCGGTTTTGTGATACATCTAAGCTACGCATGGAAAATCTCTATACCGACTAGTTTGCAAGTGGAGACCACTGAAAAATTCTCGGTCGACCATGAAGCCTTTTCAAAAAATATCTTGATAATTTATATCAGATTCATTAACTGAAGAATTACCATTATTATAGGGTAATAATTTACATGTTTTTTTTTTCTTTTACGCTACGAACTGCTATTATGCAGCTGGTGTACATGAACGGAGTTACTGAAAATAATAAAATTAATATTTATATGAATAATTGCAATAACAATATTGTAAGAAAGATATATATATATATATATATATATATATATATATATATATATATATATATATATATATATATATATATATATACGTATTGCATATGACAGGGATGTATTTTTATTTATTAATCCGACAGATTTTACAACTTAAACTTTATATTTACTGTAGGATTTCTTGAATATTCAGGCCGCTATACGAAATTAAATATATATACTGTTTAATAAATAAACCGAGCGTCTACTCATGTACAATTATCGACTAAAAATAATAATAGTAATAAAAAATATATATACATATACACACGTTTATATATACATATATATATATATATATATATATATATATATACATAAATATATATGCACTTATATATACACACATATACATACATATATATATATATATATATATACATAATACTTATATATAAAAACATACATATATACATATATATATATATATATATATATATATATATATATATATATAACATTCCGAATAACATCACTAACAATGTCTTCTCAAATTAACACAGTACTAACGAATCAGTCTACTGTCATTATAAACAGCTACGCTGTAATTTTTGATCCTTGACCCAGTGTAAACGGGTACTTCAACTCGTATATATATATATATATATATATATATATATATATATATATATATATATATATATATATATATATATATATATATATAAGAGACATATTGGTCATCCAACCTATATATAAAATTATAATTCAATGACGTGCTTTTTATTTAGATGTTGCATTTACAAAAATAGTTTTTATACTTTATATACGTATATAAACATAAAAACAACAGAAACATCAAATAAATATTTGGGTTGTAGTTAACTAACCAGACTGGGCGTTCTAAATGTGGCAAAACTAAATTTGAAAATTTAGTTAACATATAAAAATGAGCGTTTATGAAATTATAAAATATAGTTTCTGTGCTAATTAGTATAATCATTCCTTTCCAAGTTCTCACAAGTTAGAAATCACGAATAAGTACTGCTACCACAAATTACGTCTGACACAATATATATATATATATATATATATATATATATATATATATATATATATATATATATAAGTAGATGCAATATGTCTATATTATTCAATGAAACCTGTTTGAATGAAGATATGATGCTCAAATATACATACATGCAGATAGATAGATAGATAGATAGATAGATAGATAGATAGATAATGAAGCAGCTGGGATAGATAATGAAGCGGCTGAGATATATAATGAAGAAGCTGTGATAGATAGATAGATAGATAGATAGATAGATAGATAGATAGATAGATAGATAGATAGATAGAAAATTTAATGTTACGTTTTTAGATCTTATTAGAAACGTGACAAATACTATAAATATGATGCTTTGAAGATTTCTTGAGGTGTGAAACTTCCAGTCACCATGGATTGTTGATTTCTATGTCCATACAGTTTATAACTCCGGTATTGTGATCTCATCGCCTGTAAATTTCGCGCAGAGTGGTCAATAGCAAATGTTGCACAATATAATTGTAAGTGTGTTTATGTGTGTGCATTTAGTGTATACATTATGTTTATTACTATATACTTATATCAAAATATCTACACGTAAAAATAGTAACAATTTTATTTGATGGCTCGACATAAAACGATGCGGTAAAAGCTGGCGTCAACTTTTTTTCCTTGACGCGGTCTTGTAAAAAACACTAAAAATGTAGTGGTAAATAAGAAGTTGCCTACTTGCCACTTATAAAATCCTTCATTCCTAAAATATAAAGAGATAAAGAAACGCTTATGATCTTTCTTTCTTTGTTTCTTTCTTTTTTCTGTCTCTTACATGCCACTTGTAAAATCCCTCATTACTAAAACCTCTTTACGAGATGAAAACTCCGCTTATCATCTTTCTTTCTATACACCATTTTTCTTTTTCTTTCTCTCTGTGTTGTACGTGCCACTTGTGAAATCCTTCATTTTTAAAGGCGTTTTTCGAAATACAGACGCTGATCCTCTTTCTTCTTTTCTTTTTTTAATTCTTCCTTCATGCCTTTTTTTCTTTCGTTTTTTCTTTCTTTCCATTTGTAAAATCACCCATCCCTGAAAACGTTTCTTGAGATAAAGCGACTATCTTATTTATTTCTTTTTTCTTTCTTTTTTCTTTCTTTTTCTCTTTTTCTTCCCTTTCAATTTCCCTTACTTGCCACCTGTAAAATTTCTCATTACGAAAATCGGTTTTTTTTTCTAGTTAAAGAGGTACACCTTTCTTTCTTTCTTTTTTTTTTTGCTTACTTATCACTTTTTCATGATAAAAAAAAAAACAACACTTATCACCATTGCTTAATTGTTTCATTCTTTGTTTCTATTTCTATACCTTTTTTTCCTTTCTTTCTGTTTTATTTGCCATTTGTAAAATCCCTTATTCCTTAAACTGGTGTTTACGATACAGACGCTTATCGTCTTTACTTCTTTCTTTCCTTCTTTCTTTCTTTTCCTCTTTCCATTTCTTTTTCTTTCTTTCTTTCTTTCTTTTCCTCTTTCCATTTCTTTTTCTTTCTTTCTTTTCCTCTTTCCATTTCTTTTTCTTTCTTTCCTTCTTTCTTCCTCTTACTTGCCACTTGTAAAATCCATCATTACCGAGAAAGCTTTTCGCGATAAAAACGCGATATTTCTTTCGTTCGTTCATTCTTTCTTTCTTTCTTTCTTTCTTTCTTTCTTGTAAAATCCCTTATTCCTGAAACAGTTTTTTGAAATAGAGATGATTATTATCTTTCTTTCTTTCTTTCATTTTTTCTATCTTTGTCTTCTTGCTTTCTTTCTTTTTCCTTTCTTTCTTTTTCTTTTTCTTTCCCTTCTTCTGTCCCTTACTTGTCATTTGTAAAAGTTCCTTATTACTAAAACCTTTTTCTATTTTCATCATTTTCCTTTTTTTACCTTCTTTTCTTTCTTTCTTTCTTTCTCGCCCCTCTCTCTCTCTCTATCTATCTATCTATCTATCTCTCTGTGCCTTACACGCGAAGTGTAAAATCCCTCATTTCTAAAACCATTTTTGGAGAAAAGGGACGCTTATAATCTCTTTCTCTTGCATCTCGTAATTTTAACATATTAAATACCAATCAAAAAAATACTTTAATTATGTACCTTCTTTGAGATTCGAACCCGGGCCTCGTAGTTATTGTTTCACTGAACAAACTTTGTGATATTTGATTATTTTAATCATTCTAATTTATCCTTTAAATTTCTCTCCGTCTTGTTAGGTCATGAAAAATAAAGTTTATAATTACATCAGCCTATTTCAACATCACAGTGTCTCCAAGTGAGTGAAGTTTGTACGTGTGAGGGTGGCAACATTTTTATGCATTTACTCACTCGATGACACCGCACATTCGACTGCCCACAGACAGACCAAAACGCAGTCCGGGTACCATAGAATAATGAGTAGGGAGCTATACCAAATACTAAAAGTGGCAGGGGTGCTAAATTTGATTTTTTTAAAATCGGGGAGACTAAATCAGATGTTACATATTGCGTATGTGTGTGTGAGGTGGTGCTAAACCACATGTTAAAAAAATCGGGGAGACTAATATATTAAATGGTGGGGGGGGGGGCTAAACCCGTTGCTAAAGGGGGTGCTAAATTAGATGTTAAATAAGTAGGGGAGACTAGATCAGATGCTAAATATGGGAGTTTGGGGGATAAATAAGATGCTTTCTGGAATGGGGGCTAAATCAGATGTTAAAATTCGGGGAGATTAAATCAGATGTTAAATATGGAGTGGAGGGCCAAATCAAATATTGAATGGCTGGAAGAGATATTCAAGGGGGTGCTAAATTAGATGTTAAAATTTGGAGAGATCAAATCAGATGTTATGGAGAGGAGGCTAAATCAGATATTTAAAGAAAGGTCGGGAGGTTGAATCAGATGTTAAATATGTGTGTTGATGAAAAAGTAACTCCCTATTTAATGTATCAGTGACCAGCCAGTAGTCATGACTTAACATACTGTGACTCTTTTTTTTTTTTTTTTTGGTGGGGGGTGCGTTAAAGAAGCAATACCAACCAAGATATTGGAAGAACTTAAAAGGAGAACAGAAATCATGTCTTCCATCCCACAAGGAGTTCCAGGGTGAAATCAGTTGATGCGGTTTCTGTGCGGCTCGAGAAGCTGGTAGCGAAATCTGGTGCCCATATCGAATTTAAAATAAAACCCCATGATAAACACTTCTCCTTCATATCCATTTCTTGTAAATTTCAATCACCCTGTACACATACACACACACATATATATATATATATATATATATATATATATACATATATATATACACACACATATATACGCTAAAAGTGCAACAAAGTTTCGTGGTTCTACCAACTTATCAGGCACGAATTGATGTAATTGTTCGTGCCTGATTAGTTGGTAGAATATATATATATTCTACCAACTCATATATATGTATGAGTTGGTAGAATATATATATATATATATATATATATATATATATATATATATGAGTGTGTGTATATATATATATATATATATATATATATATACACACACACTCATATATATATATATATATATATATATATATGTATGTATGTATGTATGTATTTATGCAGCAATCCTAATAATTCTTTTCTTTTTGAGTGATAAATTATATAAAAACAGCCCAATTGTTCTTTTTAACCGCGCACTTTCGGCTGCGTATTTAGCCATTTTCAATGTTGAAACTGTTAACAAGTAATAGATAGTTGCATGTATGTATTTATATAATGTTATAGTTTTTATGTAATTTATCATCCGAAAAGAAAAAAATTATTAGATCCCATGAGAAATTGTATAAAGAACTAAATCAAAGCACCCTGTCTGTCGTATTCAAGGTAATGTGCATATATATATATATATATATATATATATATATATATATATATATATATATATATATATATATATATATATATATATAATGCTAATGTTCTTACATCCAGCTCTCTTTGGATTTATATCCTCGTTAAAATTATCCATACTAATTATCAAATATTATTATCATTATTATTATTGTTGTTTTTGTTATATTTATAGGCCTTGTTTTTTTTAATCAAACTTGTTTGGATGAATACTTGCTGCCTATATATATATATATATATATATATATATATATATATATATATATATATATATATATATATATATACTTGGATGAATACTTGCTGCCTATATATATATATATATATATATATATACTTGGATGAATATTTGCTTCCTATATATATATATATATATATATATATATATATATAGTTGGATGAATACTTGCTGCCTATATATATATATATATATATATATATATATATATATATATATATATATATATATATATATCGTTAGATGAATACTTGCTGCCTATATATATATATATATATATATATAGGGTGACCCTAAAAAACGCGAATTTTTGAAGTGCGTATTGTTAGACATGAGCGCAAGTGGCAACACTCCGAGACAGTGACCTTGAGCAAGTAAACATTTCGCCATTTACAATTCAAGTTGGAATTTACAGTATCCCAGCTGAGAAGCTGCAGCAGTCAATGAGGAATCTCAACAGCAGATTTCAAGAATGCATTCGTACAGGAGGACGCCATCTACAGGACGTAATTTTAAAAAAATGAAAATTCCATCATTGTTTCTTAAATGGCATGTTGTAAGGTTTCAATTACTATGAATAATTATTTTTCTCCCATCACTCTTGGTTTTATTGGATTGTTAAAAAGTTCCCATTTTTCGGGGTCACCTGCATATATATATATATATATATATATATATATATATATATATATATATATATATAGGCAGCAAGTATTCATCGAAACAAGTCTGTTCCGGCTGTAGTTATTTTTGTTTTGATTTTGTATACAAAATACTTGTACTTATTTTCTACAATTAAACCTATAGACTTTTTCCCGCATATGAAACATATATATGATATAGAAGCTCATGTTTTGGGGGGAAAAAAGAAACATGAATTTTTATGATGATATTTTGAAAATTTATATCAGTAATGAATTTTTTTTTTTTTTTTTTTGACAAATGATTCAGTTCGGCTGAATGTCATTGCCCTAGAGTAACGCAAAGAAGACCAATTTAGTCTTTGTTATATAGGAATAAAGTGTCGATGCCGACACTTGAGTTTGAACATAGATCGTCAGTGAGCAAACACAGGCGATCCCATTATTGAATTAAGTAGATCAGGTGACCATAGAGGAAACGCATATATAGGAAGTAGCGTGTGTCTAATTGATCTTTATTTATATCATATCCTCTATTACTATTCGGATCACCATTTCTACACTATCCTCTATTACTATACGTACCGCTATTCTCTACTCTATTCACTATACTATTTCTCTATACAGATCACTATACGGATTACTATTCGAGCGAGTATTATCGAGCAAGTGTGAGTGGTATTCGAAGGCGTCTGACACCGGCATTGTTCAACGGTGTACTATAGTTGTATCTGCGATTACAAAGTCTCTACTACAATGAGCTTTACCAAAGTGACAACGAGTGTTCGCTAACATCACAAAAGTCTTCTTTTGAATTCTCAGTTCCATTAAATGTGAGTGTGCTGAAGCTGCCCTGCTCTCCCCCTTATAGCACCGAGAATGGAGCGTATCCAAAGTAGCCAGGGCTGCACTAATAAAGAACGAACCATCACGTTTACTAGATCTAAGAAGAGGTGCACAATTTATTTATAAATTTATGTATGTACAGTGTGACCTCGGTTC
>OZ010598.1:45535974-45545974 GCA_963932145.1 Acanthosepion lycidas | reverse complement strand
CCAAAATATCTGTCTGAGAATGTTTGCAGATGCAATGTTGGAGAAGCGATAATGAGTTGTAAATTACCGGCGTTTTGTTTGTCGTCATTTGTTCAAGTGCCGAGAAAAAGATCTGGCGTACAGCAGTATGGCTCGACCAGGTGTTTAGTAAAAGCGAAGGCACCTGGAATTGCTCTTGTTGAGGGCGTAGAGAGCTTCAGCTTTATTAGCTTCCTTCAAGATAACAGTTGATTTCGATGAACAGTTCAGACTTATAGTAGCATTAAAGTAGTCTACAAAAGACCACTAAGGGTTCCTTCAGCGAGCACAATCTATATGATAGTTTTATCATGAAATGCATTCTTTTTTTTTTTTCATTCTCATTCTCTTCTTCACTCCTACTCGCTGTGTGCATATGTTCGTGGCTATTTTTTCTTTGTTAATGTTCATCCAATACAAGGCCCAAGAGCTATTCAAAGTAGAAGGGAACTGTGTGGAGTTGTATTAGCGTAAGAAATGGCAAGCGTTAAGTGTATATAGCCAAAGTAAACTTTAGAAGGAACCGAAAACCCAAACAGGAAACAAAAGATAAACCTCTACTGCTGTTCAAAAGACCAGGAAGGAGTGTGAGCCGGACGATAGGCGAATCTATCTACAATTATAATGGTCAATTAGTCTGGTTTATTTAATGAAATATCAACTTATGTGTCATTTAATGCCGAAATGTAATTTCCTTCAGAGTTTTGGTATTTTTCAATTTGTTTTACTATTAAAATCTATTTTTGGAAATTCCTTTTTTTACTATTAAAATCTACTGCTGGAAATTCCTTTTTTACTATTAAAATATACTGCTGGAAATTCTTACTATAAAATTGTATTTTTATACTTTCATTGTGTTTTGACAACAATTTGGGGGTTGACTAATCACCCAAAGCTGGGACCCTAACAGATGCTACCGTCCTGAGTCAGGGGAAACCTGGGAAGAACGGAAATTAAGAGGTGGCTCCATACTCCTCATATCCTCCTGATCAGAGGCCTTGCTGTTGGGTGTAGCTTATCGTCATACCCAGGACGAGTATAGATAGATAGATAGATAGATAGATAGATAAACCTAGTGAGCCAGACAAAGGTTTTTCGAAACGAGTATAGTTACCTATATATATATATATATATATATATATATATATATATATATATATATATATATATACCTCTGTGTGTATGTATTTGTTGCTATATGTACAGAGTCTACATACTTCACAATGGTGATAAAGGTTCGTGCCTATACATAAAAGTATAATTTCAAATGATGATTGCAAAAGCTAGACAAAGCATTAAGAAAAGATACTGAACTGTTATGTAATATCAGTGCTCCTCTTTGACAGTAAATATTGGACAATCTCCCTGCAGATGAAGAAGAGCCTTGAAGCTGTGGTTCAACTGAACGACGAAGTCTTAGAGAAAATGGAAACAAAGGACACTTATATTTAACATCAGAAAAGAGTTGAAATGTCTAGGGCACATAATGAGGACAGAGGACTTGGAAAATTTGATACTCACAGGACAGTTTGAAGGTGAGAAGGACAGAGGCAAACAAAGAATAACCTACCGAGAGAACTTGTGTAAATAAATAGCGGAACAAGGTTTCGGAGAAATAAAAAAACGAAAAGATTATTAACAGCTACAAAGGACAGGAAATTGTGGAGAGCCATGATCATCAACGTCCTGAAGAGGCACGAAACATAAAAGAAGAAGCTTAAAAATGAAAAGAATACAGTCTTCCGAGTCTGTGCAAGAGTAGCTAAGACGAGTATATCTCTCACACACTTTCTCTCTCTCTCTCTCTCTCTCTATCTATCTATCTCTCTCTGTATCACGCAAACACTCTCACTACACACACACATAAACATGGACACACACACGCACACACACACACACGCACACACACGCACACATATATATAATGGACATTGAAGTCAACACCCCCAGCGGCGACAGTCTGTTTCATGCTTATACGGGATATTGCGTATAAGCATGACACAGACTGTCGCCGCTTGGTGTTGACTTCAATGTCAACTTTTATATTTACATACTCTCTATCTTTGATATTGAGCACTTTTATCTCATAAATATAGCATACCTTAAAACTATACGTTATCACATTATATATATATATATATATATATATATATATGTATATACTAGCCTAGAAACATGGAAAGTCTTCTTAAAGGCAAGAATTGAAGCTGTATTACCACCCGGCGATCAGGTATCCTTTTACGGTTTCATCCATGGAGGCATATTAAGGAAGGTTCAATTATCTTTCTTAAGAAATCCACATCTGTCGATGGGACCCTTTGAACCCTATATTTTCTAACATTGTATGATTATTATTGTTGCTATTTAGGATCTATCAATATACTTTGTGTCAATTTCTTCAGACTTTTATCCTCATCTTTGATCGTTATAGATGTTTTTATAGTGAAAACGTATCGGCAAAAGGAACTGACTTGGAACACTGTTATGATGAAACACATCTATTCTATAGTTAATAGACTCTCCCACCTAATATAAGTAGGAGTAGTAAGAGAAACAAGGGTCAGTCAATGTCGGACGACCGGCTGAATGGTTGAACTCTCTGCCTTCGGGCGGGGAGGAACCCGAACGAGGCTATGCCGAAGGGCAGTCTCTCGTTCGGGGAGGTAAACCGACCCTGAACCCGTTTATACGAGTTCAAAGGGTATATTTTTGGCCGAGCCCACGGGCTCGCAGATCGCACGGGCTCGCAGATCCCACGTTAAACCGGCCTTGTGCCACATGATACCCTCGTGGGGGAGTGACTAAATACTAGTCGATGTCGGACGACAGTCGAACTCTCTGCCTTCGGGCAGAGAGGAACCCGGACAATGCTATGCTGAAGGGCAGAGTTTCGTCCGGGGAGGTAGACAGACCCGATCCCGTTTGTGCGGAGTCTACGGGGATTTTTTGGCTGAGCCTACGGGCTCGGGAACCCCACATTAAATTCGGCCTTGTGCCACATGTGACTGCGTGGGGCAGTTACTAAATAGCGTCGATGTCGGACGACAGTAGTCGACAGTTAGTCGAATACGGAAGTAGTCAGCGACCACAACAAGATTACTCTGCGTAATACCTATTATATCAAGTACCTAACGTTTTGTACGTCGAACTATTTAGGACCGATTTAGTACAAATACAAGCCTCCACTGCGAAATAACTCCACAACAAACACCATGTAGTAATCCTTGAAGATAGGGCCTAAGGTGTTACCCATACTAATGTCGTTGGTTTGGGTGTGGATATTGCCATTATGGTTGTAGAATTTTTTTTGTTTTTTGATTTTTTTTGTGGGGGGTGCATGCATGAGATAATTTTAGAGAATTTTGTTTCTAATTTGGGGAGGATAGAGTGAAGTGTGCTTGCAAAACATGACAGCAATTTTTTACGTCATTGTTCACCTAATACAAGGCACAAAAGTCACTCAATGCAGAGTGTTACTGAATGAGGTTGTTTCATGGACGAAAGAGATTATAAAAATGTTTAAGAAAGAGAACGGTTGATCCGAGACTTGAAGGTGTTATAATTGCAGGATTCTTGTTGAGAATTATAAGATTATCACACACTCGGTGTATTTTCTTCCAAGTGAACCCTCTTCTCTCAGACTGGCACAAATTCCGACGTTATAAATGCTAATAAAATCAAGATGGAAAAGGAATCATTAAGAAGGAAACTCATTGAGAGTGGCCTAATCTCAGAATAACATTAATTACCTAGGACTAGGTCCAGACATAATATCATTGATCATCACAAAATCACTAGTAACACAATACGTTATACTAGCAACCAGAGAAAAAACAGATCTACTCGGAGTGGGCTGATGTAAAATCCACAACGCAGCAACGGCTCTTATATAGATAGATAGATAGATAGATAGATAGATAGATAGATAGATAGAGAGTGTGGGAGGATTAATACATATAACATTTGTCACTTAGCTGATGGACGCTATATTTAGCACTTCAACATCAGAGTTTCGTAGATGAAACTTGTTATAATCGTTCAGTCCACTCGTCAGGAGGTTTCGGCAATTCACAGCAGTTTTTCTCATTTTTGTTATACTAAATTTGATGTAATTAATGTATGCGCTAGTTATTGGTGTTAGGTTGTTGTTTTTCCATCTGTGCGTGTGTGTGTGTGTGTGTGTGCGTTGTGTGTGTGTGTGTGTGCGTTGTGTGTGTGTATGTACGTGTGTATGTGTGTGTGTGTGTGCGTTGTGTGTGTGTATGTGTGTGTGCGTTGTGTGTGTGTATCTGTGTGTGTATCTGTGTGGGTGCGTTGCGTGTGTATGTGTGTGTGTGTGTGTGTGTGTGCCTATATGTATAAAACAAACGCTTTAAATTTGTCACTTAGCTGATGGATGCTATATTTAGCACATCGACATCAGAGTTTAGTAGATGAAATTTTTTTTATTCGTTCAGTCCACTCGTCAGGAGGTTTCAGCAATTCACAGCCGTTTTTCTCATTTTTGCTATACTAAATTTGATGTAATTAATGTATGCGCTAGTTATTGGTGTTAGGTTGTTTTTTTCTCCATCTTTGCGTGTGTGTATGTGTGTGTGTGTGCGTTGTGTGTGTGTGCGCGCCTATATCTATAAAACAAACGCTTTCTGTTCTCTCGTCGTCGGATCGGATAAGGTCTTTTCATTCCGACCTGAAGAAATCGAACCTAACACACGCTCCGTCGGCGTAACGCGTCGTTTAAAAGCTCCCCCACTTTTTTTTTTCTCATTATCTCCACATAATAATATATCTATGGTGGGAGATTGTATGAATATAAATCGTTAATCATGCTTTGAAACATTGTGTAACGGTAAATTTTATATTTCCTTGGCATTGCCATTATTATTTTGTTCAGAGACAAATCGAAGCAGGGTTCCATCAATAGAGCGGGTTGATGAAATTTGCACATTTCCACACAATTGCCACCGACCAGTATTACTGCAATAAAATTCATGCTTTACAAATTCACATAGGCTAGAGTAAAACATCGATTGAGATCAAAGCCTTGGCGGTCTGCCCTTCACAAATTAATCACCTTTTAATCCGGAGTTAGGATTAAAATATTAACCAAATTCAATCGGCTATTGTAAAGGCTGAGGATAATCAGAGATTTTACGGTTGAAAAATTTGTGTACAGGTTGGGGCAAGGGTAAACAGAAGAATGTTATATATATATATATATATATATATATATATATATATATATATAAGGCTCAAACACTAATGGTTATAATTTATTATATTGGAATCGTAATCACGACCCAATTCATCAGACCTACAAATTCAAAAGAAAACAGAAAATATATCTCCATGTTTTAAAAAAAAACAAATTTCAGTGAAAGTGTATGTGTGGGAGTGAGAAACAAGGGTGAGAGAGAAATGTATGAAAGCTCTAGAGAGAGGTGTAACGGAAGAATGAAGAAGAAGAGGAAAGGGCCTAAGAAGAGGATGAAGAATAAAATTTAAAAGAGAGAAGTTTTAAAGAGAAAAATTAAACAACGGTTTAAATGAGAGCGGTACCAATATGAGTTATTATCACTTGCATAAATTGACTACCGATTCGTTAACCTAAATTTAAAAAAAAAAAAAAAAAAAAAAACAGACACTGGAAAAGTATGGATACATTTCTTGCTCTGTCTTGTACATAGCGCTCTACCTGGATTTTATCCTCTTGGAAATATATGTTTGTAGCTTTGAAAATGACGGAATGCATTTTTTTGAAGGAATCTTTTTCGGCCAACACTTCTTCAGAATGATTCATTGAAACGACAATAATGGAAACAGCGAAATTGAAAAAGGTTAACCCCATCAAATAAGGAACCACGGCTAAGATAAATTTATTGCTAAAAACAACAAATCTGGGTAAATACACTCCTAGTGAGTATAAAGGAATTTTTGTTTTACTCACAGCCCCACCCCCATGACCACAAAGAACGAAGAAAGTTCTCCTTCCGTCTGCACAAAGTCGATCAATGAAGTTTGATGTAAACCGATTCTAAAAACCGTAAATGTTTAACTGACCGAGCCCTGAGACAAAGCCATATATAAACTCTGTGGTATAATTTTTTGGTTTATGATTATATATATATATATATATGTGTGTGTGTGTGTGTGTGTGTTTGTATGTGTGTGTGTGTGTAATGTGTTGCGAACAGGAAGAGGTTTAGGTTGATAGATATTTTTGTATTTTATTTTTAGATGAGTAATTGTCAATAAACTTTATATTATTCAAGCTATTCGGACCTAATCTTGTTTATTATAGATGTTATTATATATACGCCGTTTCGGCCAAGTACAGGCCTGCCATCATCAGGAGTTCATTGATTTGGTTTATATCTATTGATTATTGTGTTAGTCTATGCCTATGAAGTAAGTACTCATTCGTTGAACCAGTGTATATTTTTTCACTACTTCATCCAAGGCCTGAATTCATGGCCACTACACGCAAGTAACACAATTTTAACTAACACCAATATCCATTGTAGCACCATTCCGAAGTAGTATATTTTTGGAGTCTTTATATCCAATGTCAGATCGTCCCCATATTTTTTGATCATCATGAGGAGGTATCACTTTTGATTATTTTGTATTTCATTTTTGAATTGAGTAATTGCCAATATATTTCTGATAGACAAGATTAGATAGATAGATAGATAGATAGATAGATAGATAGATAGATAAAAGAGTTCTGTTATTCTTGAAAATAGAAGACAACATACTCTTCCTTCAGAATAATAACCGACAAATTCCTGGGCGAAATGATCGCCAGACCTTGACTGATTTTGATTGATTGATTTTTTTTTTACGATTTTGCAGGTTATTTAAAGCCAGAAAATACTTTTAGATTGCAAGATTTTTTAGAGATAACAATCATAATAATGATTTACTGATACAATTCCTACAAATTTAACACTTAACAAAGGGGGAGCAGAGGTGGATTCATGCCTTTCCCAGGAGTGTGTGACTATAACGAACCCAACTGGATTTGTAATTCGGCTCCCCGATGAACAATTCTGAGCAATTATCATTACACATACAAGCTTACAGCACTTGGTATTCTCAGGCTGTTACCCATCTATTTACTGAGCAGGCTCGGCGTTGCTTAACTTCGCTGATCGCTGAGTGTTTCAAGTTGATCTATGAGATGATGTCCGTCTAATGCAACGATTATCGAGGTCCTAGAGTAGAACCAATGTCCCATGTTCAAATTCCGGTCTAATCTGTTGGGAAAGTCATCAATCCGTCTCTTCTTTGTCCACCCTTGAGCTTTAGTTTAAATAGCAGGGTAAACTCAGCTCTCTCAACGTGGGTGGCAGTCAATCGAGGAGAACGACAGATCTGAATTCGAAACTATGGAAAAAAACAACAGGAAAATACTTCACTAACTTTCTCACGAAGCCATAGCAATTCACATAAAAAAAATCTGTACAGACCGTTATAGACTACATCCTGATGTGAGATGGTGTATACATTCGTATATGTAACTTCTAAAGAATAAATGGATTTTTATTCATAATTCGACATTATTTCTTGTTACTATGTACGGATTTTTATTGGATACATGCATTTGAGTAAATTTTTATAAGAGTATAATTGCCGCCTACCGACTTGGCATTTAGAGAGACTTTAATAAAGAGAATGTGACCTTCGACAGTGTTCGAATTTGCGTTCCCCTTAAATATACGATCTTTTGTCCTACATAAGGGTGTCGCAAGTTCGAGCCCGGCTTATGGGCATATCACCTTTGTTAAAATAGGCGGGTAAACAACAAGTTTTATTGTTTTAAAAAATGCGTGTATCTACAAAATATAACAGAAACATTTACAAGAAAACTCGTATATTATGTAAGGTATACTCGAGCAGCAAGAATTCATTTAAACAAGTTTTGCTAAATTCATTCGACAAGGTTTGTCTTTTTAATTTTAACTGCATTTTTTTTTTTTTCGAATAAAATGCAAAAATGAAAAGTGGGGATAAACTTCCGGCTTTTTTTCCGTTTTTATTCGAGTACTTTCGACTATAACAGTCATTATAAATCAGTGGATGTTATCAGTATAGTAGAGAAGATGTTGTTGGTTACATCATGGCATTAATAGAAACGCTGGTAATCAAATCAATTATGCATATTGTACGTGACATCATCTGTAAAAAGGTTTTCCGACTGCACTGGAGAAGAATATATCAACTATTTATGTATATTATTAAGCATACTAAATATTTAGCTACCGATTTGACTCACAGGTGAAACACCCTTGTAAAACACACTTATGTCTACCTTTTTGACGCCAGCTCAAATCCAGTCTATATCTCGTACAAGCCGGACTTTCTACCGTTTTAACTCACATCCATATCAAATCTATGACTGTTATCCTTTTGATTCACGGAAAAAAAACCAAACGTATGGCTACCGTTTTGAATTAGCACAAAACAAAACTATGTCTATGCTTTTAAATATCGTACAATTCAAATCTACTTCAACCTTTATTTTGTTTATCAAAACGACAAAAAAAACTAAAAAGGTTGATGTGCTGTAAAAGAAAAAACAAAACAAAACCATGTCTTTTAACATTCGATAAATTAATATTCATAGGTGATTCGTATAACTTCTTTTGCGGTGTAGGCCAGGAATCTGACAATCTTTCAGAAAGGAAGTGTTACTAAATTCTTATGGATTTAACATGTTCTTGAAAGCCAACTGTAACAAGAACCAAAGGTAATTGTATTGTCCTCCACAATACTCCTACATAATCTAGAAAATGTTGTCAATGAAGTTGAACTCTATGATAATGTCTCTAAAACTGAATTCATAGGCTCCAACCAACAAGGCTCAGTACAAACTGACTCAGGAAAATCAATAAAATCTGTCGAAGCTTTTACATACTGATGTAACCTAGAAAGAGATACTGAATGAGGAATAACCAAAACGGAGGTTGGAAATGAAATGGTAATCTTTATAACATCAACAAAATACAATACTTGCATAGGTACGTTATATAACACATACCTAGGAGATAAATTCTACTGAAAAGGATGTGAAAATTCACATAGCTAAACCCTGGACCACCTTTAATAAAATTGATGTAATCTGGTAATCAGACAACATCAAGCGAAGATTTTTACGAGCCCACTGTAGAGGCGGTGTTAATGTATGATGAAACTGCCTGAGCATTAACTAAAACCCTAGAGTCTCAGCTCGGTGGATGCTAAAAGTTATACTCAACATTTGGAGACAACATCTAACTAAATCACAGCCCTGATATTTCTACAATCTCACGTGAATGCGGAATGCGCTTTGCAGGACACTGCTGGCGAGCAAAACAAGAAATCGCGAGTGATCTACTGCCCCGGACAGCCAGCCTTAGAGTAAGACGAATTGATCGCACAGCAACCACCTACATTGACCAACAATGTTATGACACAAAATGCCACTCTTATGACCTTCCGACCTTGATGCAGGATCGTGATGGTTGGCGTTATAGACTCGTGAATGTCCAAACTAGCTCGACCGAAGACCATATGAATATTCACTGAAACACAGAGAAATCCGTTTAGACTATAATGAGATATTGGATACAAATAATTTTTTTTAGGTGTGGGGATTCGTTTTACTTTTGATGCTCTGTAATCTTCTGAAAGTTTCCCAGATACAGAAAAATGAATCGATCAAACGAATTCGAATTTAAGCAGGGACTAGTCACTACCCCAGAAATCTTCCTATGCTTATTCTATTGTAAGATATTTTCGAAATCATATGATTTCCTCAAAAGAGACTTGAAGCAACAAAAATATGGTTCTACAGAAGGATGTTGAGAATACCATAAGCTGAACATGTAAGCAACGACGAAGTTTTAGAGAAAATGGAAACAAAAGGGAGAATTATTTGAAATTTCGAGGAGACATGTGGAAAGAGGGCTTGGAAAATTCTACACTCACAAGACATACT
>OZ010598.1:45508474-45533474 GCA_963932145.1 Acanthosepion lycidas | reverse complement strand
CTTAGCCGACGCGTTTCGTCCTTTGAGGAACTTTGTCAAGACAAATGTAGCATTTAATTTGTTTGACGTGGCATTAGTTTATCAAGGCTTTTAATTTTGAGAATATTTTTTAAGAAATAAATATTGGTTAAATTATGATAAATTTGTGACCATCCAAAACCATAACAATAAAATATTTCTTGAATATTACTCGTTTACTTTTTGCATTACCAGACTTTGAATTATGACACTTTGTGCCTTCCATATATTTTGAGGAATATTCATGAATCCTCTCAAATTTAAAAGCCTCTAAGGAATAGTTTTTCCCCTTGTCTTATATATATATATATATATATATATATATATATATATATATATATATATATATATATATATATATAATTCTAAAGAAGTGATGGATTTTTTAGGTAAACGTTATTCTTTAGTGGATACCAATATTTGAGTTTACAAAACTTTGGGCAGTTTACCGTGAACTTCGAGTACAATACGCAACACTTTCCCCGAAAATTGGAATTAGAAAGATATAAACAAAAGAGACACTTGTATCCATGTTCAGCTGCAATTCCTTTGACATAAGGAAAGGGGCTTGGAAAATTTTACACTCACAGGACATATCGAAGGTAAAACAAACAGGAAGTATCGGGACACTACTTATCTGACGAACGCAGATCACAGAAGTTGGGAACGATAGTAAAATTACAAATGCTACTATGAGCTACAAGAGATAGGAAGTTGCGGAGAGCTGTGATCACCAACGTCGTGAAGAGACACGGCACAAATAAGACGAAGAAGTACAGATACATTAAAATATTAATAAAATCAGATATACTAAAATATTCTTTTCCTTATTAAAAATAGCCCCCTATTTGATGATCAATAATTTTTCAGCAATATCTCGTTTATATGTACGCAGGGATATATATATATATATATATATATATATATATATATATATATATATATATATATATATATATATATATATATGATCTCTCCATTAATGCGTTTTCGATTAGTGCGCTAAAAAAATTATATACCAAAATTCGATTAGTGCATATATAATACTCTATTAGTGGGATAAAAAAAAATTTTTCAGTTAAACCATTGTAATTGAAAATTGATTTTTTTTTATAGTTACCTGTTAATTAAAAACTTTCTGTAATTTTAAAATGGAAAAGGGGTAACAATTTTGTTTCTCAAGTATTACGTTATCTAAGTAATTAGAGTACTGTTACAAATGGGCGGTTATAAATAGATCATTTTTTATAATATAAGCCGATAACTAAAATACATATTTGAATATTTGTCTCTATTATAAATTTTTGAATATTTTGATTTTTTTTTTTCATGTTTATTTTGAAGGTCAAAAGGAAATTTCTGATTTTTGTTAAAAAAATGGACAATTTAATTAAGATACAGAAATTTAGATTTATTAAAAAAATATCGAAAGATAAAAGATGTATGGATTTACTATGGAAAATTTATAAATGAAAATTTCAGGTTAAAATACTAATGATTATATGTTTGGAAAATTTGAAGTGGCAATTTCTTAGTACCGCCAATTATTCGAAGAACAGAAGAATAAGATCCGACAAATCACTCTAAATAAGTTTTTCATTAAAAAAAAAATCAGATTAATAAACATTAATTCATAGTATTTTTATTGTATCTTCTTATATGTACCTATATTTTAATTAAAAAGTACCCAAATTAGAAATGAATTGTGAATGAGACTAAAATTTGAGATACAAATTACATCATTTTCCTATAAGTTATTATATTGGATTAATGAGTATCTTTTAATGTACACATTAGCTGCACTAATCAAGAGGTTCGTATATATATGTGTGTGTATATATATATATATATGTATATATATATATATATATATATATATATATATATATATATATATATATATATATATGTCTTTAATTTAATTACAAAATTAAATTCGGGGCTTTTAGCTTCCATTTTTGAAACATGGTTGGAACTGTGTAGCGAAAAACCATATTTTAAGTCTATTAATTTATAATATTATATATATATATATATATATATATATATATATATATATATACATATATATATACATATATATATACATACATATATATATATATATATATATATATATATATATATATATATATATATATATAACTTAGACATCTTATTTGAATGAGTAAGATTGAAAAAGTTTGGATTTTGATTTCTTGTTTTTCTCTTTTCATTCTTAATTCTTTCATTCTTTTTTTTATTTTTTATTTTTAGAGGTTATGAATATATAAAAATAGAGTAAATTCATATCAAACAAAAAAGTATGATAGACAATTAACACCATAAAATGTATTCCCGGGTCTAGTTAACACCTATCACGGATTTTTTTCTAAAATAAGACTTGAAACTGAAATTAGATGAAACACGCAATGACTATAGATTCATTTCTTTTGTTTAATGAAAAATTAAACATTTTAGTGAAATATATGTACGACATTAAAATTTTAATGGATAACATGAAAAAACGTTTTTTTTCATATTTCATAAGGATCACTGTACTACAGGGTCGTATTATACACAAGGTTGTAATTTATTTCCTGTTTTAGCTTCATAAATAAGGGATCCCATTAAACTCAAGTCGTACTATACATAAGAAAATACATTATTAATACATTGTATATATATATATATATATATATATATATATATATATATATATATATATATATTTGGTTGGATCGTCAGACAATCGCAAAAGCGTGAAACCCAGGGTCACAAACTAACATCAATCCAACCAAATATGTTAGCTCTATCTCTGATATTGAGCGCTTTCTAAGTACCGCGCATATAATATATAAATAATTATATATATATATATATATATATATATATATATATATATATATATATATATATATATTATATACACACACCTTTTCAAATATATATATATATATATATATATATATATATAGATAGATAGATAGATAGATAGATAGATCAACACAATATGCGTCAGTGTCTGTCTTTTTCTCTGTGTGTGCGTGTGTATGTGCGTGTGTATGTGCGTGTCTGTGTGTGTGTGTATGTAAAGTTGGACGCGTATCCCATGAATGATAAATATATAAGATAATTAAATTTGTTTGTTTTTTGTTTGTTTTTCATTTTAACATTTTTTGCCGAATATCCAGTGTCATCAAAAAAGGAATTTTATTTCAAACGAAAACTTACAGTTGAAATTAATTAAAATCTAAGTTCTATGACCATACAATCAAACGTTCAGACACTTGAATCGCATTTCATCTCGCTCATGTAACTTTTATTCTGGTGTAATAAAATTCTTTTTTTTTTTTTCTCAACACCATCTACCAAACATGTCAAATTCTAAAAAAAAATCCATATTATCTTATTTCTACCGCATACACACATTAACACCGATGGGTTTCATGTGTGAACGCAATCTTCAGGCCATGTTTTCTGTTGACAAATGGCCTGAAGATTGCGTTCATTCATGAAACCCATTGTCGTAAATCGGTGTTTTACCAATAAATCTAGCATACCATAAATTTA
This sequence comes from Acanthosepion lycidas, assembly GCA_963932145.1. Taxonomy (NCBI): domain Eukaryota; kingdom Metazoa; phylum Mollusca; class Cephalopoda; order Sepiida; family Sepiidae; genus Acanthosepion; species Acanthosepion lycidas. The sequence goes on along the minus strand of OZ010598.1, from coordinate 45,529,904 downwards.
TATGTTGTATCCTTAAAGAGGTTACAAACAGACAAAGGTGGTAATCGAGTGAAAGGAACAGCAACACAGACGTAGATGGAAGAAAGAGAGGTTTATTGTAAAAGAGAATACACTACTGAAAGATAGGGAATCGGGTGGCAGGCTAGTAATCCCCGAAACAAGGTTATTTACCTTACCTCCCTGCGAGGCAGGATGTGGCACAAGGCCTTTTTTTAATGCGGGTAAAAACCGAGCCCGTAGGATTGGGCAAAAATTCCCCGTAGACCCCATAAAAAACAGGGTCGAGTAGCTGTCTACCACCCAAGACGAGACTCTGGCCTTCGGCATAGCCTCGTCTGGGTTCCTCTCCCCACCCCCCGAAGGAAGAGAGTTCGACTAGCTTAGCTGGAGACGAATCTCCAACTAATTGCCGAAGCAAGGATATTTGCTAACCGCCCCACGCGGTCAGATGTGGCACAAGGCCGAATTTAAAGTGGGGTATCCGAGCCTGTAGGCTCCGGCTCCGGCAAAAATTCCCCGTAGACCACCTAAAAAACGGGTCCGGGTAGCTGTCTTCTACCCCAGCCGAGACTCTGCCTTTCGGTATAGCCTCATCTGGTTTCCTCTCTGCCCGTAGTCAAAGAGTTCGACTAGCTTAGTCACATTTGTGTTTGTTAAACATCCACAGAGATCACCTATGATTTGTACTGCGACTATGCTGGGCGGACCATAGCTACATTTTCTGGGAGAGACCGCATAATCCTTGAACAAGGTCAGTACGCTTAAATCCCCGTCGCTATGACTTGTGACTTCGTGTTAACACAAACATCGACGGCTTCGAAATAGTTTCGTCTACCAAATTTCACTTTGGGTCAACCCGTGGTATGGTTTTCAGGCACTTCTCAACTTACGCTGTGATCGCCTCCCCAAGAGGCCGATAATATCAAGAAGTTACCCGCCTGGCAAATCGACCACCGTGATATTCGAACACACACACACACACATATATATATATATATATATATATTCATGGTTCTCCACAGATGACTTTTTTATTAATTGTGTCTCACGACACCTTGGCAATTACTAGTGATTTCCCGTCGACTACTCCACGATTTTGAATTAAGTTTTTCCTTCTCTTAGACTGACTGCTCAAGCAGTTAATTGGTTAAATAGCAGAGTAGACGGGATTTAGAGGGCCCAGTTGATCCTGTTAAACCCATAGCTTAACAGAGAAGAAGAGATGGATGTCTGCCTCTCCCAAGGGCCGAAACTAGGCCGGAATTTGAACTCACTTCGACGATTACACTTCTCGCTTCGTTAACCGTTACGCTATATAAGCAAGTTTTATTGAAGACTACAAACAAGGTTTGCTTTAATTTCTATTTATTTGTTTACTAAGGTTTTATTTTTTTTGAAAAATCAGTTATTACATAAATATTTTGCGCTAATTTTCTAAGTAAGAAGGGCCTACCATGTGAATCGGTATACGAGATATTGGTTTTTATGTGAGATCGAAAGTCAAATTATCGATAACAAATATGAATTTATTGTATCTTTTGTGTATTCTTGTAAGGGGTTTAATCATTTACTTACACATACAAGTATTTGCCGTCGTTAAACATAGAGAAAAGACAATCTTAAATATGTGTTTACTTTGAAGAGAAAGAAAACTTAAATTTATTTACCTTGCACGAGGCTAAATAACCTTCGGAAAATGAATAAGTTAGCACCATAGGCTGCAAAATAGGGGGAAAATGTAAAAGCAATGGGAAAAAAGTTTAAAATATCACAAATAAAGATGGAGTAAAATAAAAACATGCTTGAGTTGTTTCTTTTTTAGAATTATATCCTCTCTGTCTGGTATTGTTATTTACTAATCTTTGATATTACAAATAATACCATGGAAAGTGCTCGAACGAACTACAAATCTAAACTTCACGGCTAGGATCCGCCATGCCCATTACATTGTATCAAATCACCTCCATTCCATATTCCATCAGCGAGAAGTAAATTCCACTCAAACAGCTTCTTCCCGCAAACCACTGCCCTGTGGAACATACTCCCGAGATGATGTTTCCCCTATCTTAAACTTTTCAAGTCTAGAGTTAACCGTTATATTCCCCTCCTAACGGACTACATTCTTTAGTTCCGCCAGGTCTAGCCTTCACGGCTAGGACCCGCCATGCCCCTTACATTGTATCAAATCACCTACATTCCCTTCGTATTCTATCGGCGAGAAGTAAATTCCACTCAAACAGCTTCTTCCTACGAATCGATGCCCTGTTGAACAGACTATCAAGAGAATGTTTCCCCGGTTATTACAATCTTAACCTGTCTAGAGTTAACCTTTACCGACCCTTAAAATAACCCTCTATCTCGAGTGACACTGGGTTTTGTACAGAGTGAATCTAACTGCAAAAAAGTAAAATAAAAAAAATAAGAATGGATGAAATTCGGTAGGAAAATTAGGCTATGCCAATCTTTTAAGTGTTGTATTTTCTTGTGTATAATACAACATATGTATAATACGACCTTGTGTTTCTGAAGCTGGAAGCTTGAGTATAATACGCTTCGTGGTACAGTCTTACTTATTATTATGAATAACCAAGAGTGTTCTCCCCTTGTTTTGTTACTCTCCTCTTTCAGAGAGTTATTTCTGTTTACTGGGACTATAAAAGGACACTATACGCGAACCTTGTATCCTCAGTTGAATGAAGCTTTCTTAAAGCCTACACTTGCGTACTTTTGTTATTACACCTATGTAAATTTTTTTTTTGAAAGGTTGTGCCATATTACCCATTAAAATCTCAATGTCGTACAGTGCAACTCGGATATAAGAGAAACCCGGATATAAGATAGATTTTCTCTGGTCCCAAATTAGAGCCTGTGTTAATGTAAACAAAATAGACCAAACCCGAATATAAGAGAAACTCGGATATAAGAGAAACTCGGATATAAGATACTTCTTCTCCGGCCCTGACAGCTCTCTTATATCCGGGTTACACTGTATATATATTTCATAAAAAATATTTAATTTTGCTTCATCTTAAATAGAAATGAAATGGAGGTTTAGTCATTGCGTGTTACTTCTCATAATTTCCGTTTCAAAACTTTTTTTCGAATTTTGGAGGAAAGGTGCTAACTAGACATACATTTTTAGGTGTTAATTAACCTATCAGTTTTCTGTTGGATGTGACTATTATTTTTCTGTATTTTAATAAAGTATTAAAATTAAAAAAAAAATTGTCTTTCATGAAGAATGAAGAGAGAAAAATCAAAATACAAAAATACATTTATCTTGCTAGCATAACTGGGTGCATTTTCAATCTTGCTGTTTCACATAAGAGTATTTTTAAGCCGAGTAAACCTTTCTGAAAGCGTGTACTCGTGTATAATACGACCCACCCTTATTTTACCTTTTAATTTTCATTCAAAATTTATCGTGTTATTTATTTTTTTTTATTTTTTTATATTTTTTTTTTTTTTGGCTATACCCAAGAAAATACGATGGAATAATGGATAGAGGCTCGGACTGAGCAATCGGAGATCCAAGTTCGAATTCCCGTCGGTTCCACTATATTCACTTACGTGAAATTAACCTTGTGAAAGGCATGAATCTTCTTTTTCTCCTCCACCCCCATCTATGGGTAAATAACCGGACAGATGTGGGTTCTCTAGCCTTGGGCGGCTACCGGTCTAGGAGAACGTAACTCTGAATTCAAAACTGTATGTCTTCCTGGCATAACATATACTATACAACTAAGGAAAGGATCATTCACATTGGCTCGATGATCCCGACTCCGGTCGAACGATGACAATTTCAAACCAGAAAGTTTTCCTATCGGATATTTACAGTCAAAATAATGTTCTCGTCTTTATCGTTATTATTACACTTCGGCCATTATGATCTCCGGCCTTCTTCACGATTCGGATAATCGTCAGGGAAATTCAAACTGTATTGACCCCCTTTATACTGAAGACGTCAGTATAAAGAAAATCTATCATTCTCGATCATTTGCTCAAGTCTAGATTAAATGTCCTTTTACTAATGCTCACTTATTGTTAATACCGTTTCCACTGAAACTAAATTTATCCGAACCAAGGATTGAACTCACAATTACTATGTCACCGTTTCACTAATTACCGCTTGAATCCTCTTGACGATTGTCTCTAAACATTAGTGAAAGAACAATTAAACAAGACGAGCTATCCCTAGACATAGACAGCCTTTTACATGTAAATTAAATAAATTGTTCAATTTGAAATTTCCTAACGTTTACTCAGATCGATAGACACCTGAAGAGGGCAAGGGTGTACAGCGACCGAAATCTTGTGATCGTAATAACAAAAATGGAATTAGTCAGAATGTAAATAAAGTTAACTCCTCATCGCAGAAAATCAGACAGAAACTTCATCCCAATCTTCAAACAACAGCAACAATATTAATGATGATAGAATAAGAAAGTGATGATAAAACTATAGTTTATTTACTAAGCTTAGTGTGGCGTCATCCTATGAGGAACAAACTTAGTAGAAATACCAGGATATGTACTAATCATTACATGATAATAAACTGCTGTGAAGAAGAAGAAGAAGAAGAGAATAAAAGAAGAAGGGCAACAAGAAGAATAAAGGCAAGATGAATAAGATGAAAGACAAGAAGAAGAAAGGAAAGAATAAGAAGAGACAAAAAGAAAGACAAGAATAAGAGAGGCAAAAAGAAAGACAAGAAGAGAAACAAGAAGAAAGGCAAAAAGAAGAAGAGAGATAAAAAGAAGAAAGAAGTAGAAGAGAGACAAAAAAGAAAGGCAAGAAGAAGAAGAAGAGAGACAAGAAGAGTGACAAGAAGAAAAAGAAGAGAGACAAAAAGAAGAAAGAAGTAGAAGAGAGACAAAAAGAAAGGCAAGAAGAAGAAGAGAGACAAGAAGAGTGACAAGAAAAAAAAGAAGAGAGACAAAAAGAAGAAAAAGTAGAAGAGAGACAAAAAGAAAGGCAAGAAGAAGAGAGACAAGAAGAAGAGAGCCAAGTAGAATAAGAGAGACTAGAAGAAAGTCAACAAGAAAGACAAGAAGGAAGGCAAAAAGAAAGAATAGAGACGAAGAAAATCAAGAAGTATTAAGAAGAGACTCGAAGAAAAAAGGCAAGAAAAATAAGAAGAGAAGCAAGAAGAAGAAGAAGAAGAAGAAAGACAAAGAGAATTAGAAGAGACAAGTAGAACAAAAGAGAAAATAAACCAAGAAAATGAGAGAAAAAAAATTAGGTAAGATAAGGGAATTATTATAATAGAAAGTGATGAATGAAAGCGATAAAAATCAAAAGGCCAACAGAAGTGGAAAAAAGTCGGGAGACGAAGCAAAATAAAAGTAAAAGGTCTGATAATGAAATGGAAGAGAATGGATGAAAACTTACGAAAGTCATCCTGGAAGAAAATAGGAAAAAGTGACAGAAACATCTAGAAACCAGAAGAAAAATGAATAAATTTATATGTCTGTGTATATTAAATGAAATAATTATAATGTAAAGTAACAGAAAAATATATTTAAAAAAAAAACACAATGGTTCTATGTCTCCATCAACCGCTAACCGGTGTACTATCAGCTGAAAACTTATATCTTTTACCGTGGGAAAAGTGGCACCTCCCCCAACTTACCTCTCGAACTGTGTTTGTAGCGGCTACCGTCGAACAAGTTAACTTACCTGCGAGCTGCGACTTCAAAACATGCACGATTTTCCATCGAGTACAGACTGACAACTTGTTTCACATTACCTGCTTCGTCTACCTTGTGTCTTCTTTGTCTAATCCCTACCACCATTTGTTGACCACTGCCACATCCCCCGCCGAAAGTCGACGCTATGCCAGCAGGCCAGCTAACCCATCGCCACCAAAACCTTGCTTGCACGTCAACCACAAAACCGCAGACATGAACTCACTCGTTTAAAATAGCAGTTGATAAGAAGAAAATTGTTTTAAGAAAGGTTTAAAATTTAATGTTAACGTCGCTAATTCTGAGTCTGTCCGACAAATTATCAAGTCCCATTATGTACTTATTGGTTTATGAGTTAATGTCTGTTCATAGTTAGAAAAACCTCATGGAGATTCTTGAGTAAAAATTATATTGAAAATCCCTCTTGGATCCTCATGCAGATCTAAACCATTTTTTAAAATATTCATTTGATTGATTCATTGATTTATTTTTTTAGGGCTTATCAACCCTTTGCATGTTATTTAAAACGAAAAAATCTTTTTCGATGGTAAGACATTTATATATACTCTACAGTACCAAAGTTTGAACCAAACCCACTCCATAATTAGCATGGGATGAACTTGACAGAAGAGTGAAACCTTTCGATCCCCAATATGAAAAAGTGCTATTAGAGTCATTGAAAAAAGAATGGAATTAATTATCAAACTTATGCTTTGTGAAACTTTTGCAACGAATGACAAAAATTTGTGCTGCAGTAATGAAGGCGAAAAGAGGATATTTTGACGAGAGCAAAATCTAATCATAAAATGCTTTTTTCTTTTTTGTCAATAATAAAATTTCAAAGAAAAATCATGTCTCACTTTTTTTAACTATGTATAACAATTTTTAAAGTACAAAACAACTACATTTTGTGACAGTTTAAAAAATTACCAGGGCTGAACTTTTGAACTGTAGTGTATATTATGATTATATTAGTACTCTTTCATTCGTCCTTGTTTTATTAACTAACCATATATATATATATATATATATATATATATATATATATATATATATATATATATATATATATATATATATATATATATGTGTGTGTGTGTGTGTATGTATGTATGTATTTCTATTTAAATATATATGTGTGAGTGTGTATGTGTGTAAATAGTGAGGGAAATACTCTTTTACATAAACGAATTTTAAAAATTGATTTAACATTTTAACTTTATTTTAATTTATTTAACATAGATTTAAATGTAGAAGAATATGTATTCATCCATCCATACATATATATGTGTGTGTGTGTGTGTACACAACACACTACAGTTCAAAAGTTAAGCCACTCCCAGAATTAGCATAGTATGAACTTTATAGAAGTTTGAAAAAAATGAAAAAGAGCTCTTAGAGTCACTGTAAAAAGAATGGAATTAATTATTAAACTTATACTTTGAGAAACTTTTCCAACGAATGGCAAAAAATTTGTGCTGCAGTAATCAAGGCTAAAGAAGGATATTTTGACGAGAGCAAAATCTAACTATAAAATGCTTCTTTTTTTTCTTTTTTTTTCTTCTTTTTTGGGCCATAATAAAATTTCTAATAAAATATTATATTTCCCTCTTTTTTAGCCAGGTATTTTTTTTTCTTATTAAAATGTATAAAACTACTACTTTTTGAGTCAATTTTAAAAATTACCAGGGGTTTGCCTAAACTTTTTGAACTGTAGTGTATATATAATAATGATTTACTGATACAATTCCTACTGGTTAACCAATAGATGGAGAGAAACGAGGTGGATTCATGCCTTTTCCAAGAGTATTTGCGCGTATTTGTTCTTAATACGCTGCTTAGCTTTTGAAAAGCACCTTACGCTATCCCAAATCGGCTTCGGATTTTCAATGTTGCAATGTCTGTCCTCTGTTAAAATACTTCCTTGATATTTAAACTGTTGTACTTGTTTGAGTTTGGTATCTCTAATTTGTAATTTGTATGTTGAACTCTTCTTTTTGCTGATAACCATACGTTCTTTTTCTTGCAATTTCTTATGTTCTATATTCTCGCTTTCCCTTCCTACCTTCTGTAGGAGGTCTTCTAGTTTCCTTTCTGTGTCTGCTATCAACACTGTGACATCTGCATATCTTATGTTATTAAGATTGTGGCCGCCGATAATGAATCTTGGTAGGAATTCTAATTTTCTCAGAATCGCCTTACTGTATATATATATAAAAGCCTCGTGAAAAGATATATCCTTGTCTCACGCCCCTTTCTATTTTTGTATATTTACTGAATACATTTTCTATCCGTATGCGGGCGGGGGAGTCGCTGACAGTATAGATTCTGGATTATTCTATTACCTTTCTTAAATATGTCAAGGTTGAGGAAGCCATAATACACCAAGGAATATAGGAGATGGGTAATTATGCCTAAGAATTCTTCCTTATTTTTCACTGATAATTGCAAGTCAAAGGAAATTCAAGACGTCTTATAAAGTGTGATATTGTTAAACGAAAAAGAACGAATGCTACAGCTTACACTTTAATATCCGTTCTCTCTCAATAACTGAATCGCAGGCCTCATGGTCGGCATTTCAATACTCTAACCCACTGTATTTGTGATACGATCTGTTATTGCAGTGGTTTGTTAAACGTTGTCTAATCATAGGATTTCTGTGTTTTCTATGTTATTGACGCCGTGAAGACGTAAGATGGCTGGAGAAATTAACTGTACGACTTGCCTATTGACGAGACAAAAACCTCTTTTACCGAAGGCTACAACCAAAGTTAAATTTGATTAATTAGAACAACAAAATCGATGTCCCCAGCCGCCAAACTTTAATGTGCAGAAAATAACAGCATTCTGGATACTTTTTTTCTTTTTTGACCAAGGAGTAATTACATCATGAGTCGACACTTACAAGAGGCTTAATTAAAGTGATCTGTATTGTGCGTTAATCTATTGTGAACTAACTAGCTGCAGCTGTTATTAAAACGAAATATGCCGCCTCGTTGATCTCGGCAACTTTTAAATGCGATGCTAGTCGCGTGCCCGATTCCCGTACGTTCACCGAAGTTAAGCAACACTGAGCCTGGTCAGTATCTAGATGGGTGACCACTTGAGAATACCAGATGTTGTAAGCTTGGATGGACGTTATTATGGATAATGGCTCGGAATTGTTAATCGGAGAGCCGAGATCTAATTTCTGTTAGGTCGGTTATTTTCACTTACGCACAAATACTCTTAGGAAAGGTATGAATCCATCTCTTCACCCCCGCTATGGGTTAATTAGTAAGACTTGTATCACTACACTACTATTATCTACCCGCCAAAAAATTTCTCACAATCTAAAAATATTTCCTGGATTTAAATAACCTGCAAAGTGTTGATAAGCCGTAAAAAACGAATCAGTCAAGCAATCACCGAGTCGTGTGTGATGTTGATGCGCTCCCTTAAAATCAAAATTCAGTGTGTCGTTAGACGAAATGCATCGGAAATTTTAATTTATGCATAAAAAGATAAATACACTGAAAGGAAGGCGACAGTGCCACTAAGACGCAAGAGGCTATTTGGAGTGAAGGAGAATGAGAAGGCTTTAGAAGGGACCAGAAACCAAATCATGAACAGAAAACATGGGATAAACCTCTACTCCTGTTCAAAAGACCAGGAAGGAGTGTGAACCTGGCGAAAGACGAAATCAGTTAATTAATTAGAAGTAACCGGTTCGCGTCGGGTAAGGGTATGAAATCTGAGTATCATTAGATGAATCATGCTTGCCACAAGTATACATTCGTGGATCACTGGGAAACAATCAAAAAGCCTTCCTTATCACAATGTCAGGTTAAAAGTTCTCATCTTATAATAATAATAATAATAATAATGACTTGCTATTCATGTCTGAATACATACGTCTGATACGACAGCGAGTCAATTCTTGTTAACGACACATTCTCGGGAACGTTTATGTTTTTTAAACAACCACCGAGCCCAGCTGTGGTTTAGATTGCAACAATGTTGAACCGACCTTATTTACAGTTTCTGGGAGAGAGGGCATAATCTGCTGTGATGAACAGTTTGAACAAGGCCAGACTGCTGAATTCCTCGGTCACGATGGCTTGTGACTAGCACAACCATCGGCAGCTTCCAAATAGTTCGTCAGGCTAAAATGCACTTAGAAGGCTTGCGTCAACCCATGGTAGGGTTTCAGGCTCTTTCCAGTGCACCAATAGTTCGCCTACCCACACCGACATCAAGTTGTTATCTCTGTGAAAAATATGACACACACACACACACACATATATATATATATATGTGAAAAATATAGAGAAAATAGGAAAGAACTCCTTTGGTAAATAATCCAAAGTTCTTTAGTATTTTTGTTATTATTTAAAAAAAAAATATAGCTCGATACAAAGTAGAGCATAAATATAATTATTTATTTAAAAATATAATTCCAACACGCTACATAAGAAATTATATATATATATATATATATATATATATATATATATAATTCAGAATTCCCAGTGTTTTTCATTCGAGCGCATGACTAGTCGCATCAACGTAAACAAACGATGAAGTTCTGAAGGACGAAGCTCGTCAGACGAAAATTTTGTCACACACCTTTCCCATATATATATATATATATATATATATATATATATATATTCATACATGTTTCATTAAATAATATAGACAAGTGTTGTTTATTTATTTTAAGTAAATTCTTTTCATAACGTCTGATAATCTTAATACTATTATCATTAAACGAAGAAAGAAAATCACAATATTGATACATATTTTTTAATTCAATCTAAGCTTTCGGCTTACATAAGCCATTATCAAAGATGACAAATTATGAAAAGAATTTACATAAAATAAATCGACAACAATTTTCTATATTATTTAATGAAACATGTATGAATGAAAAAATGCTGTCTAAATACACACACACACACATATATATATATATATATATATATGTATGTATGTCTAAATCACTTGAAGTACATATGATATAATTAATGAGCGCACATATTTTATCAGTATTATGATAAAAAAATATAAAATAAAATTTGAATTAAATTAATAAATAAATTGCATTCATTTTGTGCGGCCTCGTTCCCAATGGAAGACCATTTCCAACGTCTTGCTTTCCAAAGAATAGCCGAAAGTACTTGAATAAAAATAACAAAATATGAATTTCGAACAGTTTATCCACAACTTCGAGCACAATACCTTATCCGGAAATTGGAAAAATACAATAAAAAATTGAAGACAGAATTTGTTGTTTTTTTAATCAAACTTGCTTGGATGAATACTTGCTTCCTACATATATATATATATATATATATATATATATATATATATATATATATATATATATATATATGTGTGTGTGTGTGTGTGTGTGTGTGTGTGTGTGTGTGTGTGTGTGTGTAATCTCCAAATGTAAAAGAACGACGTGATTTCCCACCTAATGAAACGTTAAAAAAAGTTGAAATAGGATGTAGTTTTGTAGTGGGTATATGCATATTCTAATGTAACACTGCATAATATATATATATATATATATATATATATATATATATATATATATATATATATATATATATATAACGTTCTTTTTATAGATACAAGTATTTAAGTAAATGCTCTGTTTCTAATAAACAGTATTAAATAACATTTACCGGCCTGAATGTCATAGAAAATATTCGTCCTTTGAAAATTTCTCGGACATTCAGGCCGGTAAATGTTATTTAATACTGTTTATTATAAACAGAGCATTTACTTAAATACTTGTATCTATAAAAAGAACGTTAAACATAAAAAAAAAAATATGTCTTTAATAAATAATATATATATATATATATATATATATATATATATATATATATATTTACATACATATATAGGCATTGAGGAAATTGTATGACAAAGTGGAATATGTTTACTTGTGACGCATTTCGTCCTTCTGGAGTTTTAGGATTAAATTTATGTTCGAAAAAAGAGCGTTCATTCCAAACTCTCACATGGGATTCGCGTGAGCATTTTTATATTTTTTATTTTAAAATAACTTTCTTTCAACACTCCATTTCCACTATTAAATAATGTAAGGTTTATGCTGGGAGAGAATTGTTTGATATATCGTCCCTCTCGAGTAGCAAGATGTTTCTGATAAAGTGATTTATATAGAATTCTCCTATTTTCGAACAGAATTTTCCTTTTTTTTTTTAAGTGACACAATTCATCTACTCAAGGAGGTGGTAGTGTGTCCGATATAGGTATTTGATTTGTGACAAGAAACAGTCCTGATTATTATTAGTCATCGCCTGTTTAGATTTAATGAGGTTGCTTTGAATAGTGACCACTCATTTCATGTAATATATAAATTTTATATGTTTTTTTCGGGAATTACAGCAGAAATATGATGTTTAATAATTCTTCGTATAGTGAATTTGTCCTGTCCATCTGGTTACACTACAGTATAATATGTTGATGTTTTTTGTGTGGTATTTTTTATTACTCGTGTCGTGTATTTTTTGTAAGAATAATTTTATTTTTTTAATCAATGATATAGTTGGGAAAATTATTGTTGACTAATGTTTGTTTTATGTGTTTTAGTTTGCTCTTTGAGAAGAGAAATTTTGATGTGCTCTATTTAAGAAGATTATTACTTCTATTTTATATTGTTCCAGGCATTGGCTATCATAGTTTAGAAGACAATAGTTCGTGCTGGTCTAAATGGTAAACTCTTCGGATTTTAGTTCTATATCAACATCAAGGAATGGGGTTTTGTTATTAACCAGAGGTCATATGTAAATTTTAGCGGTGAATTTCATTTTGGATTTATAATTTCGTCCTCATTTTTTATTAAAACAAAAATTTCATCAACGTACCTTGTGTAAATTTATGGTTTATCAATTGTTTTAAACATTTTTTTTTCAATATAAGACATGCAAAAGTTAGAGAAAGCAGGACCTAAAGGGTTTCCCATACTGACGCCATTAGTTTGGTTGTAGGGGTTGCCATTATGATAATAAAATGGAGCTTTCGTCGTACAGGCAACTGGGACATTGGTGAAAAGATTCTCAACATCAAGCGAAGTATTACCGATGGGATTTGTAGCTTTTAAAATATAGAGAAATTAATTTGTTGATACGTAATTGTTGGGAGTGTATGAAGAAATTATGTGATTGAAGGTTTTTAGTAGCTGATATACAGGTTTAGGTGTTTGTGATATGATAGGTCGTAAAGAAAAACCTGGATTATGGGTTTTTACATTTCCTGATTGGTAATCACCGACAATTTTCTTGATTTTTAAACTATCAACCTCAGCGTTGTTCGTTATAATAAGTTTATTTATGTACATTTTGAATTAAGCTGTGACATTCTTACTTAATTTAGTAAGTATTGTTGTATCATCAATGATAGATAGTAAGTTTTGGTTGCAATCTTGTCAGTTGACAACTACATAATTATTGATTTTATATACAAACCTCGGAGAATTTCAGTAAGATATCTTTAATCATTTCTAAGATACAACGGCTCAAAGCTTAATTTAACAGTTGGAGGATTTTGGTGTTACACGATTTGGACAATTTCTCTCTTACATACAGGTGATATATATATATATTATAATATCATAAATTAATTGATTTAAAATATGTTTTTTTTCGCTACACAGTTCTAACCATGTTTCAAAAATGGAAGCTGAAAGCTCCGAATTTATAATATTAATGCTCTGTAAATTAATATTAATGCTCTGTAAATTTACATTGAGCACTATTTTGTAAAAATAAAAATATCTATAAGAACACCGGATTATATATCTCACTGTTCTTTTTTTAATATATATATATATATATATATATATATATATATATATATATATATATATATATATATATATATGCATGCATATATACATACATATATATATATATTTCATTGTCTCCGGTCAGTTCTTATCGTCTGAGGATCACTCTGCCAAAAAAATCGGACTACAAATTTGAACCTATTTTCTTTACTTAGTATACACACACACACACACTCTCACACACACACACATATATATATATATATATATATATATATATATATATATATATATATATATATATCCTTGGAAACAGTGAAATATGATTTTCTGTGGCTTTAAAACTCAGTAAATTTAAAAAATAAGTCACTTTAAAATTCGCTTGAGGATGAAATGGAACTAATGGTTTTAATTTAATTACAAATTAAATTTGAAACTTTTAGCTTCCATTTTTGAAACATGGTTATTACTGTGTAGCGAAAAAAACATATTTTAAATCAGTTAATTTATTATATTAATGCTCTTTAAATTTACATTGATCACTATTTTTTAAAATAAGAACAAAAATATATATAAATAAATATATATATATATACTCATTATAGGGTCGATGAGGCATAACATATTATGCAACCTCGTTGAGTGTGACTACGACGAGATTTTTCGAGAGTTTTTACCTTATAAAATTAAAAAGTTTAGTCTTCAAAACTATTATGTTGAGTCATAAATAAAGCCTGGATTTGTTTATCAACTTTATTCTTGAAAAAATAAAGTACAATTACATTTTATTCAATTATATTTTCAGTATTATTTTCAACGACTTGTTGCCACTTATCAGGCAACACCTCATTATCTTTTGAGTAAAATTCCGCAGGTTTTGTTGTGAAAGATTTTCGACACACTCTTGAATCTGTTTTTCATCCATTTCCTCATCAAAGCGCTTTGCAGCGATCGAGAAACGTAATAATCGGCTGGTGAAAGAAATATGGCGGATGGAACAAAACAGGCTAACAGAACTCCAACATTTTTGCTGTCATTCTTGCTGCATGCGAACTTTATTAATCCTGACGGAGAACAGTATCTTTCCTATTGACGAGTGCAAAGGCTGTTCGGCCAAACATTTATGGACGTATTGCAACTTCTGGCCGAATAAATGTGCCTTTCGTGTTTCAATTCGTTTATGGGTACTAAATTATTAATATCCAGATGATTGCAGGACACCCATAACATTACCTTTCTTCCATGGAGCTCAACTGTTGTTGACGATTATCTTTGTCAATCCAATGCATTTTGCGTTGAACATTGTCGTTTGTTTGTTTAGCGGCACATCAACTCTTTATGGAACATTTCATGGCGAAATTTAATTTCCTTGGAAGCATTAGTAATTTTATTTACAAAAATATATTGCTGGTATTTTTATACCTTCAAAGTGTTTTGACTCCAGTTTGGCGTTTAACTATTTGCCCACAGTTGACACTCTAACAGATGCTATCACCCCGGGTCTGCGTGGTCCTGGGAACAACAGCAATTAAGAGGTGATTGGATACTCATCAAAACCTCCCAAGCAGAGGCCTTGCTGCCGGATGTAGTTAATCGTCACACCCAAGACGTAAACACTGTGATCGGATGAACTACATTCTTCAGTTCCACCAGTTCTAACCTTCGCCGCTAGGACCCGCTAGGCCACTTACAGAGTAGCAAACCACCCACATTCCTTCTGTATTCCATCGGCCGGAAGTAAGTTCTACTCGAACAGCTTCCCGCGAACCATTGTCTTATGGAACAGACTCCATAGAGAATGTTTCCCCGACTACTACAATCTTAACCTGTTCAAGTCTATAGTCAACCGTTATCCTCTTCTCTTATCCATATAAAATACCCCTTAACGTAACACTCTACATCGACCTTTTGTACATCATTGTAAAAAGAAATAGTTCATTACCATTACTTTTCAAAGAATCTTAGTGTGAAGTTATCGTATACAGAATGGAACTTGTCTCGCTGATTCCATTTTCCCGAGGATAACCATTACGGAAAGCGTTCCTTCGCTACAATCTGTGTGTAGATATTTACAAACTTTAGGTCCGAAATATATTAGGCTGAGTCATGCGTAATTTCCGTTTTGGGCAAGCAATTGTAATGACGAATGTAAAACCTTAATTACTAATCACATGTGGCAATTAAGAATAAATCTGAAGTCCACTAATATACGACAATGTTCATCGCAAAAAGTCCGTGGATTGACAAGGATAAATCACCGTAATGACCCCGAAAGCTGACCTCCATGAAAGAAAACTAAATCTTACCATGTGGTGATTCATTCTTCTTGTTCTATGTGCAGCGATCCTTCAAGACATAGGCGATCATAGCTCTTTACATCTTCTTATCCCTTGAGGCCCTTCGCAGTTCTCCTCTCTTTGCTAAGGATCCCCTCACTTCCGCCACTCATTCACACAAGCTTGTCAGGTAAGTGACTCACTGCCTCCCCCTTCTCTTGACCTCAAATGCCCAGTGTGGGTTAAGTTTTTCAATCCATCCTTCCTAATTATGCCACCAAGGAATTTCAGCTGTCTTTTCCTGATTCTGAGTAGAAATGTTCTTTCAGACTTTCTTGTTAATTACTCGCTCCGTGGATGGAATTCTGAGTATCCTTCTGTAGAACCACATTTCTACTGCCTCTATTTTTCTTCTCATCCGTGGAGAGATTGTTCAAATTTCACTGCTATATAAGATTGATCGATTTTTTTTTTACGGCTTATCAACCATTTGCAGGTTATTTAAAGCCCCAAATGTTTTTAGATTGCAAGAATGTTTTGGAGCTGACAGCGCTTTATTGATACAAGTCCTACTAATTAACCCATAGCTGGGGGATGGAGAAGAGTTGGATTCATGCCTTTCCAAGAGTAATTGCGCGTAATTGCAATAAACCCAACCGGAATTGGCAGTCGCAGAGCCGAGTCCCAATTCCGAGCTGTTATCAGTTAAACTATCCAAGCTTACAGCACCTGTTATTCCCAATCGTTTGACCATCTAGGTACTAACCAGACTCGACATCGATGGTCGGATAGAAACTGGTGTTTCAACGTGATATAGCTGTAAGCCCCAGCCATATAAGAGGATATTGTTTCCGTTTCTCAGCACCTTGTTTAGCTTTTGGAATTATTTTTCTCTTATGTTCCATAAAAATTATGCTACACTCCTGTAACATTGCTTTGCTTTCCTACCAACTCCATGTTCTTGTACCAGACACAAAACTTAATTGGTGGAAACAGCAACTCTTGAAACTAGGCGCAACTTAAAAAGCAAGACAACCACTGCGTAAAATTTTTAAATGAACACATGTATTTACAATTACAAATGGGAAAAGTACAAAACAAGGGTTGCACAAAAATTTTCTTTTGCATGCCTCTTTGGGCAGGATAACAGTCTCAAGTCGCAATAAAAAAGATTATACTCAAAAACAGGAAAAAATACAAGTCACCAAAAATGTTGATAAGACCAACCGATTCGTATACAAAATATATCAATTCAAAAATACAAAAATAAGAAAAAACTCGGAGTAAGAGGATTCACAATATGGCACAAGGCACAATCTTTTAAAAGACACCAACCTCTGTTGTAGCGGCTCTGTAAAGGACCTCTCACCTCGAAAGGGATTTGACGTAGGCAAATTCTTGTAGGTTCTGGGGTGTGAAATTTGTCGTACGAATCTGCCTTGGATATGTCACGTCAGACTTATAACCTCTGGACTGTCCCATTATGTGATGTCTTGTGAAAACTGCCCCGGTCGAAGTTGACGTTCTGCCGTTTTCTTTTCAACTCTCTTCCCTCAACTGCTGATAATAGTCCTTTTTATTCTCAATGTAGTCATAAAATTCGGCTCCAGCCAAAATTTTTAGGTGCTAGAAAAACTTGACTCCCATTGGCCAATATATGTAAAATCCCCTCTTGAATATTCAAAAAAAAAAAGTAGATTCACAAGATCTTGGCGCTTCGCCGATTGAGCCTAAAAGGCCATAAAAATGCACGAAATTTAACTTTTTTTTTTACAACAAAATAAAATTTTTATAATTCGGATCTCGGTGTTGCATTTTCCATTCTCTGTTAAAACATTTCACAGATATTCAAACTTCTGCACCTCCTTGTTAGTGATATCCTCAATTTGTAGGTTTCGTCTTGGACTTTTTCTCTTACTGATGAACCTATTTTCTGTTTTCTTTCAGTTAAACATTAGTCCCTTTAACTTGCTTTTTTTCTACTATCCTGTTTAGGAGGTCCTGTAGTTTTCTTTCCGAGTCGACCATCAACACGCTGTCATCTACGTCTTTTATATTGCTTACACCCACCGATAATAAATCTTGGTAGGGTCTCCAGTTCCATTGGAATAGCGTCGCTGTAGAGTTTGGATAAATCTGGGAAGAAGACACATTCTTGTCTCAATCCCTTTCTGGTTTTGTAGTTATTCAATTCATTTTTTATCCATATGCAGGCGGTTTGCACCCAGTATAAGTTCTGACTCATTCTCAAATCTTTCCCAAATAAAGTTTTCCTAATAGTTCAAATAGATATTGTGCCGTAACTTAACAAATGCTATTGTGTAATCTATAAAACACAAGTTCACATCTTAAAACGCAATTATACACCAAATGCACATTTACTGAAAACTATATTCAAGAATTCGTCGAAAATCATGTCACGGCAGGACTTGCGAAATCTTATTTGAAATCTATGGAAGAGCTGTCTGAGAAGTGTCAAAATGTCGGAAATAATGGTGAATATATAATTTAGAAAGATGTAATTTTGCTTTATTGATTGGAGAATAAAATTGATAAGCTAAAACGGAAATTATTTAGGACTCAGCCTAATAGGTCACCTAGTGTGGATCCTTGACTGATACGACTTTACATATTTTCTATTAATTTTTTTTGTTTCTCTCTTTTTATATTTGTTTATTTTTTCGGTGGAAGGGCTCTAATTTTCTTATTCAAATTTCCCTTTGTCTCTTTCTTTTTTCTCTTTTGTCGCCATTTTTCTTCTTCATCTTCTCTTACTTTCTTTTCTTCTCTCTTTCTCCTCCTCTCTCTCTCTCTCTCTCTCTCTCTCTCTCTCTGCCACTTTCCGTTCGACCCCCACACACAGATTATTACTGCTTCTCTCGATTTTAATATTTCTCACTCACTCTCTTACGAACGCATTCTCATTTGCTTACTTATTTTCAGCTAGAGTAATTATTTGAAGTGGGCGAGGCGCTTAATTTTCTCTTGTTCAAATTTCCTTTTCTTTTCCTTTTAGCGCTTTTTTTTCTATTTGCCTATCTCTATTTAAACTCTTCACTCTTCTTTTACCCTTTCTGTCTCTCTCAATCTTCTAACCACTCACATACACAACGCATACACAACACGCACACACACACACTTATCACTCCCTTCTTTCGATCTTACAGTTTCTCACTCCCGCACTTACTGACGCATTCTCCATTTACTAACTTATTTTCAAGTAACGTAATCACCTTCTTGAAATAATACTGCCCAACTGTTTAACTATCAAAGTCGTCGACTCCACAAGTGCCTATCAATTTCCCGCTTAAATACAAAATACGGCTGGACTGCTCTTTTCTGAAGCCGGGCCTCACCATTTGTCCTCTTTTAGCGAAAGGAAACGCATGGAGTCTGGCAATATCTCCTTTGTCAGACGCGCAACGCCGACGCCAGCGAACCAGCATGTGCCCAATACCCCCCTCGTGAATCTCAGCCCGAACTTGAGTCCACCCTGTAGGTCTTGAAAATTTAACGATAGAGGAAAACGGTTGGTTGACGTAGTTCGAGTTCCTGCGTCACAATAAATTGGTAGTCATAATTTGTTGACGGTAAGAGGTTAGGGAGTGGTGTGATTTCATTATTTGTTTTATTTTTTGTTTTATTTTTCTTTTCTTTTAATTTTTCTTATCTTTTTTTTTTTCCTTTTACACAGTGGCTCGTTAAACGCCCGTCCGCGCGCCTCGAAAGAGTTACGAGCTGCCCATGTTGAGAATGTAATGGTTTTGTTGTTGCCATTATTGCTGACTTTATTATTAATAGTATTTAAGGAAAAGGGCTTCAATTAATTGAATAGTTGCAGGGAAAAGATTAAAACCTATACAAATAAGTACAATTAGGTAGTACCATGGGTCGAATGTATCGTTTTTTTATTGAATAAAACTCATCTCAATAATTCACTTTTTGCTCTTGGGTGCAGAAAGAAAAACTAACAAACCCTCACACATTTACAACTGAGAAAATATACTTGTAAATGTATGCTTGTGTGTTTTATGCTTACGCGTACATTAAATATACAAACCCGCCTTTCTAACGACATATAAAGCATATTATATTTTCTCTCTCTCTCTCTCTCTCTTCTTTCTTTCTTTCTTTCTATCTATCTATCTATCTATCTACCTCTACGTATATATATATATATATATATATATATATATATATATATATATATATATATTCCTATTTTGCTTTTAGCATTATGTTCCTTTGCTGAAGACCTACAGTTTCCCATGTTACCGGGCACTTGCGAGGCACGCTTTCGTTCAGACATTGAATTATGTCACTTGATGTTCTCCATAGCTTGCTTAGACTTTTCAGCTAACCTGATGAATATCTATGAGCGTTCTTAAATTAAAAAAAAAATTTGAAAAACCTACATTTTCACTCTTGTATATAAATACTTGTTACAAAATAAAATCCTTGCAATTGCCTTGATAAAGTCACACAGAGGATGAAACGCGTCGCCTAAGATAAGTTTCCCTCTTGTCTTTATTCATAATGTCCTTTTACATATATAATTTATCTGATATTTTACACACACACACACACACATATATATATATATATATATAGCGTCAAACTTTGAATTATGACACTTTGGCTACTCGACATGTTTTGATTAACCTTTTCTAACCAATGACATCTTCGCTTTTGTATATTAGCACGTGGAGCAAAATAAATCCTACATTGCCTTGATAAAGTCCATCAGAGGACGAAACGGGTCAAATAAAAATAGTTTTGTCTCTTTTTATTATTTTTAACCCTCGACATATACACTGTATCTGAAAATAATTTCCACACACAGATATATATATATATATATATATATATATATATATATATTAGATTCACTCGACACTGTTTGATTTTAGTGGACGTAATAGAGAACACATTACTTTTTTTCTCAATAGGAGTAGATAGGTTCGCCTATCGTCCGCTTCACACTCCTCCCTAGTCTTTTGTACAAGAGTAGAGTTTTATTCTTTGTTTCCTTTTTAATAATGAGTTTCCGGTTCATTTTAAAGATTTTTCATTCTCTTTCACTCCCAGTAGCCCGTATATATATATATATATATATATATATATATATATATATATATATATATATATATATATATATGATGCTCTGGGCAAATATAACTGCTAGTGTTGTGTCTCTGTCTATCCTGTATATATCTACAGCTCTTCGATATTAGACATTCTTCTTTCATAAATCTAACAAATATTGAACAATGTAACTATATACATGCATATATATATATATATATATAGAGAGAGAGAGAGAGAGAGAGAGTTCCACCACGGAATATGTGATCGAGCGGCGTTATATCAAGTCTGATTCGCTACCTCTTTGTCAGCGAGGCCCGTTGGAACTGTTGATATGTCGTTTGCCTGATAATATAATTGCCCGGTTTTCAATTCTCGCTAGTGGATGCGCACTGCTGATGAGTCCCAAATATAGGACGAAACGACCATCCAGTGCATTCTGTTGAGCTTTCTTTTAGACTCGATGAATTACTTAATTATAATTATTTCAAATCCTCCTAATTTCTATCACTTGGATATCTGTCACATATATATGTGAGTGTATACTATCTTTAGAACCAGCGTCATGTCGTTAAGTT
>OZ010598.1:45493474-45500974 GCA_963932145.1 Acanthosepion lycidas | reverse complement strand
ATATATATATGATCAGATTGAGATAGATGTGAAAAGATTAAGATAGGTGTGAACAGACAGCTATATCTGAAAAGGTAGGTAGCTATGTACAGATAGAATTGATCGATCTCAGTATGAAAGTAAAGAACATTGTTTCAAAGGAATGGAAAAGTAAAACAGAAAAGATTAGATAAGGAATATGTAAATAGAATTTAGCGGGAAAAATAAAATAAGAAAGAATAAAAGAAAGAAAAATCCTCTTCGTCTGTCGTAAAAGTTTCTTGAAGGAAGACAGAAAATGAAAGAAAAACAAAACAATTATAACGAATGTGTATAATGAATGATGAATATAAATGAGAGAAAGAGAAGTAATTTGAATAAATGTCGAGCCTTTAGAAAACTAACGACTTAATTTCAGAAATAATCCCAAGTTATAATTAATCATAAGAATTAATGTGGACAGGGCCAAATAGATTCATTCACTATTTTGCAGGCAAATGTTTCGTCTCTTCGTTTTCTTTCTCCTTTCATCACCAAACTCTTATTTCTCGCAAAACCAACGAAATTAAATTCCTTGACAAAAATATACAATAAATGGGATTTTTTTTATTTTGATGTAAAATGGCAGTTCATTTTGATATGGTGCTATTTGGCCAATACGTCTATCAACGAAAATTATTTTCTTCTTCTTCTTCTTCTTCTTCTTCTTATTATTATTATTATTATTATTATTATTATTATTATTATCAGGGCGCTGTTAACTTTTTTGTTACCATTATTAATTACTATTTAGAAGCATTGATATTGTCGTCGTCATCATTATTTTCATTTTATTTTTCCCCGATAATGTTTGTGTTATTTTCATACTCTGTTTTCATCATCATCATCATCATCATCATCATCGTCATCATCATCATCATCATCATCATATTATTATTATTATTATTATTGTTGTTGATATTATTGATATTAAGGGAGAAAGCTGCGTGCACAAATATTCGAAACCCATTGTGTCTATTGTTCATGCCCATCTTAACGTCGAGCCAGATAAGATTATTATTATTATTATTATTATTATTATTATTATTATTATTATTATTGTTGTTGTTGTTGTTGTTGTTGTTGTTGTCCGTCCTTGTAGTTATTATTCTTGTCGTAACTGCCATAATCATTTTCTTGTTATTGTCAATTCAAAATTTGAAATTTTATAATTATAATATATTTCTTAAACATAAGCATGCTTAATAATTACATCTTTTACAGATAATATACGCGGCTATCTAAAGATAAGTCGATAGATAGACAGATTCATATTTAGGTTTTCTTTTTTTCAAACATGTATCCAAGCAGAATTGATTAATCCACATATATAAAACAGATACACATACACACACACACACACTTATATATATATATATATATATATATATATATATATATATATATATATATATATATATATATGCGTGTGTGTGTCTGTAATAGTTCCTCAGAAGTTTTCCAGGGTGGGACTCTTTGATGCGTGGCAGATTGGACAGATATTCGTAAACAGTAAATGTTAAATCGACTTGTCATATTTACAGTTATAATTCTCGTAATATAATATGACATTCATATAGATGCACACGCACATATATATGTGGTTGTGGGTATATATGCATGTGTGTATATATATATATATATGTATGCGTGTGTATATATATATGTCTGTGTGTATATATGTGTGTGGGGGCATCCCTGGCAATTTTTTTAAGTTGGCTTAAAAGTAGTTGCTTTGTACTTTAAATAATAGAAAATTATTATAGATGCATAAAAATAAGTGAACAAAATTTTTATTTAAAAAAAAAAAAATCATTTTATGATTAAATTTTGCTCTCGTCAAAATATCCTTCTTTTGGTTACTGCAGCACACACTTATGGTGTGTGTGTGTGTGTGTGTATATATATATATATATATATGTCTATATATATATATATATATATATATTTATATATTTATATATCTATATATATATATATATATATATATATATATATATATTTATATATCTATATATATATACATATATATATATTTATATGTATATATATATATATATATATATATATATATATATATATATATATTTATATGTCTATATATACATATCTATATAGATATATATATATGTGCATATATGTTTGCATATCATTATATATATATATGTATGTATATATTTATATATGTATATGTGTGTGTATGTGTGTGTGTGGTAATAAATATAAGTAAATGCTCACTTATCTTATCCCAACTCTGCTTTTAGCAGAAATTATAACCACACGTTAGGAGATTTGATTTATTTTAAACTGCTTGTGTTTTTCTTTGTTTTGTTTTTTTATTTTTTATTTTTTGGGGTTTTGTTTTATCTTTGGTTTTGGGTTTTTTGGGGTTTTTTTTTGTGGGGGCGGTTTTTTGTGGTGGGGGGATATCTTAAACAAACTTGGGGCGAATTATTGGGTTAAAATTTGAACTAAAAAGAATATTACGTTGTAAAAAATTATTTGTTTGGTAAAAAAAAAAAATATATTTGCTTTCAGCATTTGGCTCCGGAATTACTGATGACACTCAAAAACACTTACGCACATATATTTAGCGAAATTATTTGTGTATGTACTGGTACCTACACACATTTATAGATAGATCCATATAAAGAGTCAGATGGATTTTAAGTTACAAACGGTCGAATTCATTTAACATTTAAAATTCATAAACACATGCTCGCATATGTCTGCACATGTGCAAACAGACATTCACATGCATAGGCGCATAGACAAAAACTCCTCTGCACAAATGCACACATACATACAGTCGTGTGCACATTTATTTGATGAACGCTAATAATTTTAGTTTTTGTTTACGTTTGTTTTTACGAAAATTTATGAAGAATTAAGTTGTTAAATTCGTCTCTTAGATTGAACTGAACATGACGCACGCACGGACACACGCACGGGCACACACAGAGACTGACACGCACAGACACTGTATGTGCAACGTATATTTGAAAAAAAAAAACAACTACTCTTTAGCAAGCTACAAATGGAAGACGTAATGTTCCGCGGCATGCGCCAAATCTGTTTCCATTTCGACGTTTCGAGTGCAACAACATCTGGCACATGAAATGAAAAGCACGGTATTTTCTTACATACATACATACTTACATACATACATACATACATACTTACATACATACATACATACTTACATACATACATACATACATACATACATACTTACATACATACATACATACATACTTACATACATACTTACATACATACTTACATACATACATACATACATACATACATACATACATACGCGCATAGATTTTACATATATTTTGGTTGGAGAATATGGTACATAGATGTCTACCCATCTGAACGATGTTGGGCAAATGAAAAATTTCTGTGCAGCACGTTTAGTCCTGTAGAAGGGCTTCGTTCGACTAAAAGTAATGTTTTCTTTTTTCCCTTTGTCATTCATTTGCCTACCATATGTATGTATGTATATATCTATATGAAGTTGGTCATACGTGCTTGAATAGGTATCACTGTTTTTTTAAGCGGTAAAATTAATGTCTGTCGACCTAGAGATCGATCTTGTATTCCCGTTTTTATTTTGGGAAACTGTATTAAATATAACGTTCATAGTAATACAAAATAATGACGGATTAAAAATTTACTTACTAGACACACACACACACACATTATGCAGAGTACATCAATAATTCAGCCAGTCAGTTATGCGCCTTTCGATACATGACTGACGAGCCAGATTTTTCCTGCAGTAGGTTGCCATTTCATTCTGTAGAACCAGTAGCCATCCAAGGTTATAGAACCCGGATCTGTCTTAGCTGGGGGGAAAAGAAGAGGATTCCCAAGGGCATTAGCATGTAAGTAATGTAATGAATTCGAACTCGGCTCTCCGATTCCTCAATCCGGGCCGCTATCCATTACTCCACCGTGTCTTCCGTAGCCATCAGTAATGACCGTGTCATCAATAATTACATATCCTGAAACTGTTATTAGCTAAATTTTGTTGCGAAATTCTCGCTGTATTACGTTCGATCAACAGTGATATTAATGGTGAAAATGTTGGTTAAAAATACATTGAAAAAGGAGATTATGTCGAGAAATATTTGTGGTGTTAAATAAATATATTTTTTTTTCTGTTTTAGATAATGTACTTATTGATTTTCCTGTGTGCATGCGTTGTGTATTGATTTCTGGTCGAAATAAAAGCATTCTCTCTCTCTCTCTCTATCTCTCTATCTATCTATCTCTATCTCTCCCCCCCACACACTCCATTTACGTGTGATTGTCTATTTATTACAACTCATTTTATTAAACCAGACTCTTCCTCGATCTCATCTTTTCCCTATTTAAATCTCCTTTGATAGATATTAACAGAGTGAACTTGTTTGATAGAATGAGACAATCCAATACATACATATATAAGAATAGACTAAAATAGATTTTTTTAAAAAAAATGATAGAAGTTTCGTCAGTTCTTTGCATAAGTTTTCCTATTCGGAACATTTGTGAGTTGTGCATGATTTTCATTTCATAAAAATAATAATAATAAAATCTTTTGTAAATGTTCCTTTTTAGTTTTGTTTGGCAAATGGGCCTTCTAAATAAAAGTATCTACTTTTATAATAAAAAGCCGATGATTGTGTCGAATAACTGGAGTTGATAAAGATTTGATTATATTTCACACGAGGCTTTCATTCAATACTGATTTAATAAAATCAATTATTTTGCATCCTTCTATCCATTCTCTTCTTACAACTGCCTATTATTGTTTGCACACAAGCACACACGCACACGTGTAATCACATATATTCATGGGTACATGTAATATACTGATATGTCGGTGAAAATATTTCTGCATGTACTGATGCGCACACCCGCCATACATACACACATTTAAACGTACATATATACATACATACATACAGATAGATAGATAGATAGATAAGAACAGACTGATGTAGAGATAGATAGATAGATAGATAAGAACAGACTGATGTAGAGATAGATAGATAGATAGATAGATAGATAGATAGATAGATAGATAGGAATAGACTGATGTAGAGAGATAGATAAGAACAAACTGAAGTATAGATAGATAGATAGATAGATAGATAGATAGATAGATAAGAACAAACTGAAGTATAGATAGATAGATAGATAGATAGATAGATAGATAGATAGATAAAGAACAGACTGAAGTAGATCAGAACAGACTGTGGTAGATGTAAATAGATAAGTCTAGGTTTCTTTCAGTCTGTTTCATGCCTGAACGCCATCTTCAGACCTGTAAAATTGCATTCAAGCGTCATTCTACTTTGACATTCACTTTTATATTCGCATACGCTCTATCACACACACACACACATATATATATATATATGTACATAATGTGCGACGAGTAAATTGTCGCAACTTTATATTTTTAATTTCGTGCATGCACTTTGTTTTTGATTTTGTCGACAGCACAGCATAGTAGGGTCAGTTGGGCACTGTCTGTCAGAAAAAGAGCACCATGACGCAATTCGCTCCGCCAGAAATTTAGAAACGGCATTCTGTACTGTTTGGCTTTCGCGCTGGAATCCCCAATATAAACATTTCAGTGTGTTTGGGTGTCAATCTGAGGACAGTGCAGAGGATTCGGAAAGAGTTGGATGAGTCTAAACTGTAATGTCAACGTACGACAGCTCGGAAAACTTATTCTGATCGTTCTGATAAGAAAAGAACTCTTGAATTTGTTGGTGAGGGCCTCAGATTCAATACGGAGACCTACATCTAGTGCCTTGAGGAGATCGTGACGTCCTGGGTCAAGAGGGTGGCTGCTGGAAGACCCGATTTCTGGCAACAGAACTCAGCGAAAGAAGAACCCAGTCATGAGAATTTTTGCGACCATCTAACTCCCCAGACTGCAGCCACCACGGAGAGTGAGAAACCAAGAAAACTCCTTGTGAGGCCAAAGTTGAACTGAAGGCAAAGATTATGCCAGCATTCACCAACTTAAACAAGGAGACTGTCCAGAAAAGATGCAGGAGATTCTGAAGTCGTCTGAAAGCCGAGGTTGAAACCAATGACGATTTTATGGAATAAATTTAATCTTTATTATTTAAAGATATTTTTGTGTAATTTTGGTAAATATATACGTTAAAATGTCTGTGTTATTTTTATGTTTGCTTAATTTAGACGACATTTTATCCATGGCACTATATATATATATATATATATATATATATATATATATATATATATATATATATATATATGAGTCTGTCTATATTTCTGAGATGAGGTATTATGTACAGTATTTACATTATGCGGACCATTGTCCTCATCTTTGTCGCCATATTTGTCACAACGTTTCGGCCGTTGTACGCTCCGGCCTTCTTCAGGTGTCCTCAAGGACACATGGCACATGGGATAAAGGCGTTGGTTAGATCCAGTGACAAACCCAAAGAGTGTGAGTTCAATACCCGGTTAAGGCAGTGGAGAACTTTCAGAGGGAAAATTAGCAGGAGATAACTGATAACTGACATCCATCAAACATGGCACGTGGAACTAGAACAGTCTACCCCAGGGATCGAAATAAAGGGTTCAGTTCGAAATTCCAACCACCTGAAGAAGGCCGGAGCGTACAACGGCCGAAACGTTGTGACAAATATGGCGACAAAGATGAGGACAATGGTCCGCATAATGTAAATACTATATATATATGAATTATTTTTTATTTATTTTGTATATATATTCATGCATGTATTTAAAATCTTATCTCACGACCAAATATCACCATTTCTTTTGGAATTTCTTATTGGTCAGTTCGATATATATTTACTTTTCATTTGAATATATTAAAATAAGTTTCAAGTCACTAACCAGTCACTAAGATGTCAAAGTTATATTAATTTTTGCGTAATTTAGGCGACAATTTATCCATCGCACCCTCTCATTCTCTCTCTCTCTTTCTATATATATATATATATATATATATATATATATATATATAAGAATTTTAACAGAAAAATTAACATTATTATATATATATAGAGAGAGAGAGAGAATAATATATATATATATATATATATATATATGAATGTTATTTTTCTTTGCTGTTGCCGATTTCTTTAAAAAATGAAGACGTGGAGAGACCAAATATTGTTGAAATGTCAAGCTCTAATGCAAAAACAAAGAAGCGTGTGAAACCAAGAACACTCACATTAAAAAGTGAGAATGAGATAGAAGAAGGTGGTATATACTGCCTGCACACGCACATACATATGTGTGTATGTGTATATGTATTTATCTGCCACTCAAATGCATTAAAATCATAAGTAAAAGCACATATATGCGTGCGAATGTGTGTGCCAATAGTATATAGTTTAGTCTATATTACGATTAAGTGTACCAAAAATCGCTGTTTTTGTGGGGATTTTTGTTTGTTTTTGGCGGGTGGGTGGC
>OZ010598.1:45458474-45488474 GCA_963932145.1 Acanthosepion lycidas | reverse complement strand
ATATATATATATATATATATATATATATATATGTATAAATATATATATATATATATATTACATATATAATATATATTATATATATAATATATATAGATAGATAGATAGATACATACATACATACATACATACATAGATAAATAGATAGATAGATAAGTCAGCATACATGGCTACAAAAATTTTTTTTAATTTATATATATATATATGTGTGTGTGTGTGTGGATAGATAGATAGATAGATAGATAGATAGATAGATAGGTAGGTACTAATGTATATTTGGGCAGCAACATTTCTTTTAACCTTTCATTGAATATGTCAGATGTGGAAGATTTACTGTTTAATACACACACACACACACACACACATATATATATATATATATATATATATATATATATATATATATATATATATATATATATATATATATTAAATAGTTTTGTTTTTTCAATTTGTACTCCGAGTTTTATGGAAATTTCCATCCAGTTTTCAGCAGACTGTGAAATGATTTTATTTTCAGATCATGTTTTTCTTTGTAAAGAATAAAAAAATTATATATTTATGACGATGTAATTGTAAATTGTTTTAAATTATTTCTGTTTATGATGTAAATTTGATTTTGCCAATTTTGAATTTGTTCCGTTCTAATTATTAAATCCTGTATTAGATAAAAGTGAAATGCTGATGGAATAGCAATTGAAATTTATTAATTTAAACGATATTAGATATAATATCTGCTTCGGTTGTTTATACAACGCTTAGTGGTGATTTATGTGCAAGGAGGTGGCGGCGTTTCAAACATGAATACCGGATTTTCATAAACCTATTATTATTACCGGATTTTGTAAAAAGAAAAACCTATAATTAATACAGAATTTTTTTTAGAAACCTATAATTAAGTACAGGTTTTCATTCAAATCTAGGATTTTACTGTGGGTATTAATGGGTAAAAATCACTAACAAAATAATAGTATATTCAACTGTTTTATAAATGGAATCTCTATTCAAGAAGTACTTCTTAAGTACTAAAATTCACTACTGCTTCCTTTTTTAATATAAGAAATTTAAACTAATAAAGCCGTCAAAACCAATAAAATCATAATGTCCTGGAAACAGTTAATGTATCAAATAGCTGATCATGAAACAGTCTTCCATGCTCATGACATGCAGACAGAATCGAAGAGTCAAGGTTTCTACTCTCAAGTCTTATTTAGTGAGCTTATTTCAGGGAATAGACCACGTAATTGCCCTCTTCGAATATACAAGGATCAACACTGAAGGCGACTGGACTTGAGCCTAAATTGTTTGAGACACAAGCACATGACTGTACCAACTGGCAACGTTCCATCAGCATTGAAACCAAAAACTTCGAAGCCATCGGACTAGAAAAAGAAGTCAAACGACGAGAGACAAAGGCTTAACAAAATCGACCTAGTCGTCCACCAACATTACCATTCAGTCAGTCCTATCTGCTCTTCCATGCAAGAATTGGTCTACTTAGTCATCAATGCCATCGTCATAAAGAAAGCGATCAGAAAAGAAGAAAGGAAATTCTTGGATACGAGATAAAGCCGACGCCGACGATGACGAATGATAAAGGTTTGGAGCGTGAAATAAAATGGACATATGATTTGCAAAGGTTAATTTCCCTTTCTGTCTGGCAACAAACGCTGGATAATAGGAAAAGTATATAAACCGAAATGTGCAGTCCTTTAAAGTCATTTTTAATTATTTCCTAATAAATGTAGTCGCTTAAATGGACAAACAATTCTGATTTGAAATTTGATCATCTTGCCGTAAATGAAGCAACAAATACCGAACTAATACACGCAATTCTTTTTTTTATCTACGGCCCTTCAGCACGTGGGTGATCACGGATCTCTACAACTTCCTATCCTTTGTAACTCTCCGTAAGATTCGTCTTTTCATCATCCACCCTGCTCTGCGTTCCATTTAATCATGCGTATTAGGAAAATTACTCGCTCTTTCCTTCTGATTTTCTTGCATTATTTCCTATGAGTGTCAGATTCTCCAAGCCCTCTTTCCTCATTATATGTCTTAGAAATTTCAACTCTTTCTGATCCTAGGCAAAAGTGTCCTTCTCATTCCTATTTTCCTTTAAACTTCCTCTTTAGTCGCACATTCAATCCATGATATTCTCAACATCCTTCTGTAGAACCAAATTTATGATTCTTCATCTGTGAGGAGGATTGTAAACCATTTACTGTCATATAGGAGGACCGATATTACATAACGTTTCAGGAGTCTTTTCTTTGTTTCTAGCGAAATTTTCCTATTTCTTAGTACTTTGCCTAGCTTTTGGAAACCATCTTTCACTATCCCAACGTGCCTTCGGATTTCGGTGTCATATTTTCTATCCCTTGCTAAAACACTTTCCGGATATTTAAAATTCTGTACTTGCTTGATTTTTGTGTCTCCAAATCATTATCATGGAGCGAGCGTGTGAGCAACGATGAGTTCTTGGAGAGGATGCAGACAAAGAGAAAGCTTATACTTAACATAAGAAAGAGGGAGATGAAATTTCTGGGACACGTAATGAGAAAGGAGGGCTTGGAGAATCTGATACTCACAGGTCGAATAGAGGGAAAAAGAGACAAGGGAAAGCAACGCATGACATACCTGACGGGCTTAAGCAAGTGGGTGACAGAACGTGGTCTAGGGGAGGTGGTAGAGGGACGATACTTATTGAGAACTACAAGGGATAGGGGAAAGTGGGGAGCCATGATCACCTACGTCCTGCAAAGACACGGCACATAAAAAGAAAACGAATTCGCATCGTCGGCTTCTATATTTAAAGGAAGGTGTTGGTGGGGTGATCGTTAAAGTCACGGAAATGGACACGTCGTTTGGAAACTTTTAATTCCGTATACGTATATAAAGATTTTGATTTGATTGATTTGTTTTTTTACGGCTTATCAACCCTTGCAGGTTATTCAAAACCAGAAAATATTTTTAGATTGTAAGATTGTTTTGAATATAATTATGATTTCATTTAATTAACCAATAGCTGGGGGTAGAAGGGGTGGATATATACCTTCCCTAATGATATTAGGTTGGTGCAAAAGTAATGTCGTTTTCTCACATAGTAACATATGTGAGAAAACGACATTATTTTTGCACCAACCTAATATTTGAGCGTAAATGAATATAACGAACCCAACTGGAATTGGAACTCGGCTCTACGATTTCCAATTCTGAACCCCTATCCATTGCACATCCAATTCTTACAACACATGGTATTACCATGTGGTCACCCATTTGAGTACTGACCATACTCGACGTTACTTAACTTCGGTGACCGTACAGGAAACGATGTTTCAATGTCATATAGTTGCAAGCCTATGTCTATGACGAACCAAGCCATTAGATTTTTTTTTTACTAAAGTTGACCCAATAAACAGACCAAGAGCCACTCGAGGCAGAGCATGAAGGAGTGAGATGTGTGATATGAACATTACTGACAACCACGCATTCTTACAATTGATGTTTCATCCTTTCTTCTCTCTTTCCTTTCCTACTTTCTGTCGGGGTTCCTGAAGTTTCTTTTCTTTGTTTACTGTCAACACCGTGTCACCTGCATGTCTTATTTTGTTAAGATTCTCTCCACCAATACAAATAATTACTAGTGTTTATATATGTCAAGCACTGATATCGTTCGCTGAGAGATGTCGTTCGGGTTTTGCACAATAATAAATTGTATGTAACAAATGATTCTTAATAGACAAAACATTGCAGCCACGGGACTCGAAAGTTAGTGAAGAAACCCCGTCATCGACCTATTTTGTAATTGTTGATATTTTCGGAGATCAGCAAAATGAGTGAAGATTAAATAATTGTAATTTAAATTCTTTATTCAATGCGTACTTTTACTTGTATTTTTAATTCCTTGTTTGTTTAATTTAATGATATAGAATTAGAAAGAACATACTGTTCGCAAAATAATTGTCCCTTGTTATCTCTATGAAGAAGGTAATTAAAATTTATGTCAGGTCATTCTACGAGTGCTTCTCGTACCATGTAACCAAGTACTACCTTCCACATAGGTGGATCTTCAGCGGCTTAACCGGTTACCCCAGCAGACTTTTCTGGCGAGGTGAGTGGCTAGACACCCAATTTAAAGAAAGCAAACATTGTCAAAAGGCGGAGCACAGTGGAGGTAGACTATGCTCTACTGTACAGCTAGTACAAGGAAAGCACAGCATCGCCGGACAGAGTGTGGGGGGGGAGGTGATACGTAGGCTGAACTCAACAGCCAGGGCGGAGGGTTCCTCCGATGGAATCAACGACCACGTGTTCTACAACGTCGGCTATGGTTTGACCTGGTGAGAGATGGACTTCGCCGGGTCTACTTGGCCAAGTCACTCCACTATTCAACACAAATCTGTGAAGGGAACTGGTCAGGTGCCCAGCTGCGCAGTGACCCTACGACCACACTCGGTAACTCGGGACTGATGATGATGATGGCTATCGTGATGATGATAAATGTATTCAGTTATATAATATGCATAAATGAAGGCATATATACAAAAACATAAAAGTTTTTTATTTTTATTTATGTATTTTTTACAAAGAGAGAACAAGGAGAGTACTTAAGTTGGTGAGCGCACAATTATATATATATATATATATATATGTATTAAGTTGTTGCAAAAATAATGTCGTTTTCATTTTTGCACCAACCTAATATATATATATATATATAATGTCGTTTTCATTTTTGCACCAACCTAATATATATATATATATATATATATATATATATATATATATATATATATATATATATATATATATATATATATATATATATATATTAGGTTGGTGCAAAAATAATGTCGTTTCCTCACATATGTTACTATGTGAGGAAACGACATTATTTTTGCACCAACCTAATATATATATATATATATATATATATATATATATATATATATATATATATATATTTCTATGTGAGAAAACGACATTAATTTTGCACCAACCTAATATATATTTTGTTTATACGTTATTTTTATAGATACAATTATTAAAGTAAATGCTCTGTTTATAATAAAGATTATTAGTTACATTTACCGGCCTGAATGTCCGAGAAATTTCGTAGAAAATATGTGTCCTCGGACACGAATCGAACCTGAACCTTAAGTTTATACCTCGCCTAATTCGCAGGGCATCCCGAAGGGCTATTTAGCAATTGCGTTTGTTCATCAAAAGGCCTGCGTTCTTTGCACATTTTCACAACGTTGAATTTTCTTAAAATTATTATGTTTTTGTCACTTGAGATTTAATCATATTTATAATCTGCTGAAGGCTGAGGAAGATTGTGTTGCGCCAATGCTCGAATTATAGAAAGCATTCGCTAAACTCGTTACTTGAGTTCGAACACCGACCATGGATGCAAGTGAGAAATGCGTAATCACTTCGGCCACAAATGAAGAGATAAGTGCCGTAATAGTTAAAGGTACAGAAAACGTAATCGTCATTTGGACACCTTCAATTCTGTATATGTATATGTATATGAAGCATCCATTGATCAGAAATGAGGGGGTTATTTTTTTTGCTAAACGACCAAGAGCCACTCAAGGTAGAGGATGACATAATGAGGTGTATGATATGAACGTAAGAAGTGGAATTGAAGTAGGAAGTGAAATTTACGAGGATATGACAGATGCCGAACCACCTCGGCATCTCCTACGTAGACCGCATCGCAAATGATGCCTTTGCAAGACATCATCAAATGACGTATTGGGAAACATCATCAAACAAGAAACAAGCTCGTTAGAAGACCTCATAACCACAATCAGGAAAGAGAGTTTAAATGGTATGGCAGCCTCATGAGTCAACAATCTTTCCACTGACATGATACAAAGCAAAAGAAGAAGAGTCAGATAGAGGTTTAAATGGCTGACAGAGTGAACTGGGAGATTCTCCACAGAGACTCAGACATTGAACTGAAGCCTGTAAAGGGAGCTGGTCAGGTGCTCATTTGCGCATAGACCTTACGAGTATACCTGATCATGTGAGTGATGATGATGATGATGATGATGATGATGATGAATCTGTAAGAAAAGACAGTCTTGGGCGGTGAGCTAGCACAGTAAAAAAAAATTGAATAAGCACTCATAGATCGTTCGAGAAATGGAGACAACAATCACTGGCTCATGCAGCGGATGATATGAAAAGGCTTTTTTTCTCGGTTTCACGCTTACAATAAAGGTTACGTGCTGAATTTGGTGGCTTATGAAGAGAATTGCCAGCCATGAAGTTCAAAACCAAAATGAAATAGTTAATGAGGTGAAGTATTATCAATTGGAAACATTGCACTAAAAGATTCAGAAAAAGAGCTTGTCATTTCTTAGATCGTAAAGGTCTGTTGCTATTACACGATAGTTATCCAACTCTCTGGGGAAATATTATGGTATTAAATATGTAAGTTTCACCTTAGCCTTTTCACTCTCCTGACTTTTCTCCAT
Organism: Acanthosepion lycidas; assembly: GCA_963932145.1. NCBI lineage: Eukaryota > Metazoa > Mollusca > Cephalopoda > Sepiida > Sepiidae > Acanthosepion > Acanthosepion lycidas. The sequence continues at coordinate 45,481,983 of OZ010598.1, read as the reverse complement.
CTGAGTCTCATTTCTTCAAACCCTTACAATTTTTCATAAAGTGGGAAAGAGCATATTAATTGTGAAGACGTTTAAACTGATATCGGCTGCTTTTGTATTTGCTTTTTTTTTCTTTTTTTTTTAATCGAAATTTTATTCAGGGGGCTCAAAAATTTGGTACATGGATTGGATTATATTATCGACAATAAGAAATATTATCTTCATTAAATATATTAATTAACACCAAAAAATCAGTGTGTTGCTGCTAAACGAAAATTCAGGTCAAGTCATTAAATAAAAGTATTATGGCGTTAAATACGTATTTTTCTCATATTCTTTACTCTTTTGATCTTACTCCATCCATCATTTTCTTTCATCTCATTCTTTCTTTGATATCGGTTCTTATATTTGTTTCCATTGTCATCACTGATTTCCTAATTAACCATTAGAAGACGACAGGGCCGATCTCTCAGCCGAAAAGTAGAATGACGAAGAAGACGACTGGGCCGATCCTTTAGCCCGAAATACAAGCCATCAGATTAGCTGACTGGTCTTCGTACCAGCAAATCAGATTTCTTTTCTCATTTCTTGCACATCTGGGTCTTTAAATGGCGTTTTCTATGACAGTTTTCTGTGTTCTTTGGTTTCATCTCATTTTTTTCGTGTACGTTCGAAATGTGAGCACTGAAACACCAAATGAGGTTCCGTCTCCAAAACGTTAAAACAGTGGCCTCCAAAGTTGCCATTGAGACATTTCAGAGAATCTAACTTCACTAGAGGATTGGCTGAGGATTGATTGATGATTTGAGATTGAATGCAAAAATCGTATAATCCAAGAAATAAAAATGTCAATTTTTATCTTAGTTGCATTAAATGTTGAGCAAAAGAAGTTAAGTAAGAGCATTATGGTTAATTAAGCTCCAAACCCACCAATTTATCAACGAATTATAACGATCTTCCCAACCACATTCCTATCATTAAGAGATGTCAAAAGAACACTAAGCTTATTTTAATTTAGTGATTTATTGTTAGGAATATTTCGACCAAGCTTTCATCTCTTTTATTATTGTTCATTTGCTAAAAAGCTACTGAACATTTTATAGTTCTCGTCTATTTTTATAGTAGTTTTTCTCCCTCCCTGCCGCTGCTATTTCTCACTTAGTGCTAAGGTTCACGAGATTCTATCAATAAGTACGTAGCCTCACAGTTAACTGTATATTGTTCTTAAATGTTCAGTGTATTAGTTTAGAAAGAAAGATCTGACGCATTTGAGGGATGAAAAACAATTCTTTGGTCTTAATTGATATCAACGTAATACTTCTCATTAGTGATAACATAATCCTATCTATCTTAAAAAAAAAGGAGTCAGATGGAGCAAAGTCAGGAGTGTAAGGCGGATAAGGTAAAACTTATATAAAACTTATCCTTATATTTAAAGGAAGATGTCGGTGGCGTAATGGTTAAAGACACGGAAAATGAACGCGTCTTTTGGAAACTTTTAACTCTGTATACGTATATAAAAATTTTGATTGTTTTTTTACTGCTTATCGACCCTTTGCAAGTTATTCAAAGCCAGAAAATATTTTTAGATTGTAAGAATTTCTTGAAGATAATAATAATTCGAGAAATCTAAGTAAAGAAAATGTCCTCCGGAATGGATCGAAACTAAGTCCCTTCTTACATAAGTGGACGACCGCTTAACCCTGGCTGCTTTACCGCTCGGCCACAAGTCGATCTTTACATTGCTTCGCAAAAATGATTTTTCTCGAGATCTTCGTATCAAATTATTTTCTTGCTTAGTTTCGTATCGGAAACATAAACAAAACGATTTTACAGGATTAATGGATTTATTTTTTAATCTGACATTTTAAAAACAATGATTAAAAACAATGTTTCTTGGAAATTTTTTAACCCTTCGACATTTTCAACATTTTAAACTATTGGCGATTTTCACTAAGAAAGATCATACGTATCTTTTACTTAAGAAACAGGAAATATTGATATTTTTTTCTCAAAAGAAATATATTTTTTCTGTTCTTTTTTTAATATTTTTGTATAGTCAAAAAAATACATTTTAGAGACAAATCACACGCAAAAGCGTGTGTTCGTCACTCTCTCATCTGTGATAATATTATAGCGATACATTATTTTTTTAATTATGGAAAAAGGTTTTCACCATAGAAACAATTATCAACTTTTCCCCACTTATAAAGCAAATGCTTAATCTTTTATAATGGCTGGGGCACCTTCAATGAAAGATTACCTCGAATTTTTTATTTTATTTTTTATTTTTTAGTACTGCGACCCGCCTTATGATGAGTCATATTTCATGCGGCCCATTGCACAAAAAAAAAGGTTGCGCATGCGTGGTTTAACATAAGTGCATTGACAAGAGAAGAGTTTCTCATGGAAAAATATTTCTTGTATAAAATAAATGTTTTTTTAGCATTAGGCTACGGAATTACTGATATTACTTACATAGGCAAGTGATAGATTGCTTTATAATAAGAGTGGCGTCAGTTTCGAACTGAAGAAAATTAATCGTGCTGTTTTGACGTCTTTTCATTACAGAAGCCCTCGTCATTCAAAAGGTTCTGCATGTAGCGAAATGTGTAGCAATAAGAGACAGTAATATAGGTGTGTTGGTGGGTGCAGCAAAACTAACCACTTCAGCTGCAACAGTTTTTCACGCACGAAAAATTGTTGCACTAAGATTTTGCACTTTAATGAGCGTAAGCAAAGGTTACGTTTTAGGTAAGGTTTTCGCTTATTTTACAGTATATCAACCTTTTCCAGGTTATGTCATGCAAAATTCTGACGTCTTAATAGATAGGAAGACAGAGTTTTAAGAGTCAAAAAGTTAGACATAGTTTTGATTTGCAGAAGATTCAAAAGACAGTTTAACTTGGATAGTAATTAGATTAGTAATCTTCATGTAATATCAGCCATACTATATTTTGTACAATTTCCTCACAGATCAAGAGAAGACATGAGGCAACAGAGATGTAGTTCTAAGAGAATTGTGCTGAAAATTACATGGGTAAAGCATATTAGTAACGAGGAAGTTTTAAGGAAAATCAAAGCAAAAAAAGGACAGATACTCAAACTCAGAAAAAGAAAGCTGACATTTTTGGACACATAATGAGGAAGGTGATCTTGGAGAATTTGGCACTCAGAGGATATATCGAATGTAAAAGGAACAGGCAGCGCGCCAACCAACTGATATGTTTGTGTAAATGGATGGGGGAAACACGGTGTGGGAGATATAGCAAAATTCAAACAGAATGAATAGGAAGTTGTGGAGAGCTGGGATCGCCTACATCCAGATGGGATACAGCATGTTGAAGACGGATACTGCAAATCAATAACATTGTTTACATTATTCGGACATACTGCCCGAATAATGTAAATAGTGTACATAATACCTCATCTCAGGAATATAGGTAGATACTGAAGGATCGGTAGTGACCCGATACACCGTAAATATGGAGACAAATTGAAAAATCCTACCAGAAACTGGCACGAATATCGAACCATCTGTGATAAACATGGCGACAAAGATGAGAACAATAGTATACATAATACCTCATCTCAGAAATATAGACAGTTACTGAATCAATAACATCTATCAAATACGTAGAATTACTAGAATTTTACAAAGTCAATGCATCGAGTTATGAGAACGCATTTTTGTTGACAGTAGATATGATGTGCACGAGAGTCAAAAATGTTGATATGGGTTTGCTTTTCTCGAAGGGCAGAAATATCGACAGAAGTATTGTAAACAGGCGTCCACTTTTTGGTGGGTGTTAACCCTCTACACGGCGACACCTTCGGCAAATTCTTGACCCCCCCCCCCAACGGACAGGTTGTTAATCAACGGTTACATCAGTGATATACGCAGATTCATACAGTACCCTTTGGTAGTGATCGTCTTATTCGGATCAAGTAGTTCCTTGTAAACAACGCTTTGTCCAATAGCGCATAACACTTTTGTGATACAGATCAAGCTTTCACTTGGCTAGGACGTTAGTATTCTTGTCTATCAATTTTTGGTTGTACGTCGTGTTGACATAAAATTCACTAATTTCAGTATCTTTTGTGCTAGTGTTCAATTATGTACGTTTGTACTTGAGTGACCTCAAAACTGTGTATACGCTCAAATTTTGCTCCATCAGTGAATGCGGTATTTAATTTTCAACTTTAAAGACTTTGATTGTTGTTAAATAACACAGAGATATATGTAGTTAAATTATTCTGTTATGTGTCGATGTTGCTACCAAGTAAATAGTTAAGAAATAACAAAACAGGAGGTTGCACATAAATCGTGTATTGAACAGTAAATACAACGGAAGAGTATTACACGACTTGGGAGTGTGTGTCGGTTGACCAACGTTCAATCTATACGACTGTTATATTTACCAGGATCCCCGCGAGGTAGGATGTGGTACATGGTCGAGTTTAATGTGGGATAATCTGAGCCCGTAGGCTGGGCCAGAAATTCCACATATACCCCGTATAAGACGGGGTCAGTTTGCTGCTTCCCGAGACGAGACTCTGCCCTTCGACATATCCTCGTCTCGTCTGGGGATCTTCTCTGCCCGGAGGCAGAGAGTTTGACCAGCACAGCTAGAATAGATCTATTCGACTGTTATATTTAACAGCCTCCCAAAAAGGTAGGATGTGACACAAGGCCGAGTTTAATGTGGGGCAATACGAGCCCATAGGCTCGACCGAAAGTTCACCATAGAGCCCGTATAAAACGGGGTCGGTTAGCATCCCAAGACGAAACTCTGCCGTTCGACATAGTCTCGTCTGGAGGCAGAGAGTTTGACCAGCACAGCTGGAACAGATCTATTTGACTGTTAATATTTAACAGCTCCCCCACCCGACAACAAGGGATGCATGTGGCACAAGGCCGAGTTTACCGTGGGTTCTCCGAGCCCATTGGCTCGCCCAAAAATATTCCCTTAGAAGCAGCATGAGCGGGTTCAGGGTCTGTCTACCGGACGATTCCTCTCTGCTCAAGGAAGAGAGTTCGAGAGTAACGATCAATCTATTCGACTGTTATATTTAACAGCCCCCCACCGCCACGAGGGATATATATGGCACAAGTCCGAGTTTACTGTGGGTTCTCCGAGCACGTAGGCTCAGCCAAAAAATATTCCCTTAGAACCTGTATAAACGGGTTCAGGGACTGTCTACCTCCCAGGTCGAAACTTTGCCCTTCGGTAAAGCGTCGTCCGGGTTCCTCTCTGCCAAAGACAGAGTTCGACAGCAAAGTCCGAACAGATCTTTTTCGACTGTTCCCCCGAGGCTTACTATCCTACTATTTTTATAGTAAGTTGAAATATCCACAATAGACTGATTAGAAATAGGACTCCACAGTAGTCGATTGATCCTTTGTGAATTCGTCTTGATCCGATTCTAGAGTACGCAACCACGTCGAGACTTGTAGGGACATCGTGAACCAATCATGATCTGTCATTGCTTATTAAGAGTAGCTTAGTTTGTTACAAGGTCACAAGTATGGATATCCAGTAAAGATCGGACTTCTTTTATGTACCATGTCCCTTCAGAACTTGAGTGATCATAGATCTCCACCATTTCCAATCCTTCATAACTCTCAATAATGTCTATTCGTCTATTTATTTTTTCTTTTTCTTTCTGTTTTTTACTATTCCTTCACATAGCTCTTCTGTTCGCTAACCCTATGCTGGAGGCATTATATAGTTTACTTTGGTATAAGGCCGCAAATACAGGACACCTAGTGAGCATCGAGTTCACTACTCTGTAGTATCGTCAACCAGATTAGCTTACGAACCATTACCCATCCCAAGTCACCTTATTTTTAAGTTCAAGTTTGTTACAAAGCCAGAACTAGTGATCATCTCATTATTCTGTAGTAATGGTTAACCAGATTATCTCGCTAACCATCCAAAGCATTTTAATTAAATCTATGTCTCTTTGATACAAGGCCATAAGTAAGTGGCACTTATTTAGGATCAAACTCACTATACACTACTAATGGTTAACTAGATTATTTCGCTAACTATTGCCCATCAAAAATCACCTTATTTATTAAGCTATGTTTGGCACGATCCTACAATTATGGGGAAAATCAGTGAAGATCGAATTCACTACTCAGTAGTAACGATGAACCTATAGTTGGTTAAGTGTAACCGAGTTTGGCCAAGGGCCACAAATAAAGTTGCACCCAGTGAGGACCGAACTCACTTTTAACAATATCGTTCTACAGACTAATAAGAACACGACACTAAATATCCCATACATAAAATTGTTGTTTATTTATTTCCGGGCCTCATCGGCGTGTGGGTGCGTGGCGTTGAAGGTTTTCTTTGAATGTGAATTCTTTATGTCTCGAAGATATGAGAGACTTTCATCCTCTTCTCTCTCAGGTGGGGTGCTGATACTCCTTTATTCAATATTTTGGAATCACACAGCAGACGCGTTTTCAGTTGCTCGCGGGAGAACATAAATTCTAATATTGTAAACATTATATTGTGTAAAAACCGGATTATTATGAAGACCTTAGCTGAAAAAGGTTCATGGGAAACGTTTGCCAAAGAACAAAACACATGTAATGTCACCTTGTCTCGCCTAAGATATGCCCAATTGAAACCCCGATGATGACATATGGAGGCGTTCTGATGGACGACCTATACAAATAGGTAGATGTATATTCATCCTCAAAGCACTAAAATATTTTTAAAATATAAATCCAAGTTACTTATTCAAATATTGATTAGCAACAAATATGCTTTTCGGGATTACTTTAATTTCTTTTTTATTACTTTATTTTCAAGTTGTATTGATCATAGCGTAATACATGTGTGTACATGACTATAACGTACGAAGCTCAAAGGATAATAAAAACGAAATTGTGAAGCAGACAATAATTAATGTTGAGGTGACGTTAGCCATAACCCATTGGGTCTATAATTGATTCTTGTATTAATAATTAAGTCTAAAATGACTCTTCATTGCCTCTAATTAGAAGTTGCTTGACCAGTCCTTATTACACATCAACTGGTATAAAATGTCCGGAATTCGAATAAATACATTTTCTAGATAGTAAAGTGGATTGCTGATTGAATTAGTGGCATTCCACATAGTAAAAACCTATTGCAAAAAAAATTACTAATACGAGGACAAAAGCAGTATTTCAACGACCAAACATGAAAATACAGATTTTGGGAATAAGGTCGAAAACCAATTCGCATCCGTTCGTACAACTTAGATCCCATGAAAATTGGTACGGTTGCTAGTGACTGAGAAATGAAATCGACAAATCGATTTCAAATTCTGATTGCGACTGACTGCGCTACTTATCTCTTGAAAAAGGCATGAACCCTTTTATTTGAACTATGTTGTATCATTTTGATTGTAGCCTTGTGCACATACATTTGATGATAGACAAGATAGATAGATAGATAGATAGATAGATAGATAGATAGATAGATAGATAGATTTAACAGAGATAGATAGATAGGTAGATAGATAGATAGATTTAACAAATATATATAGATAGATAGATAGATAGATAGATAGATAGATAGATAGATAGATAGATTTGACAGAGATACATAGATAGATAGATAGATAGATTTGACAGAGATACATAGATAGATAGATAGATAGATAGATAGATTTGACAGAGATAGATAGATAGATTTGACAGAGATACATAGATAGATAGATAGATTTGACAGAGATAGATAGATAGATAGATAGATAGATAGATAGATTTAACATAGATAGATAGATAGATAGATAGATAGATAGATTTAACATAGATAGATAGATAGATTTAAGATAGATAGATAGATAGATAGATAGATAGATAGATAGATAGATAGATAGATTTAAGATAGATAGATAGATAGATAGATAGATAGATAGATAGATTTAAGATAGATAGATAGATAGATAGATTTAACATAGATAGATAGATAGATAGATAGATAGATAGATAGATAGATAGATAGATAGATAGAATTAAAACTAGGATAAATACAAAGATATATGCTGTAAACGAAATGGTACAATGAAATCGAAAAAAAGACTTTAAAAATGCGTGACTAGCAATGAACGTACAGACATGAAGTAACAACTGATCGAATAGGAAATTGTCTTTATGCAAAGTCGGTCGTGCTGAGGTTCTGTCGGCTTTCAATCGATGAAACTGCGCAGGGATCTGTACAATTCATTTCGTTAATTCCCACCACAAAGACCCAGTAAGAAATTAGCCAATGGAATCAATTACGGACGCTTAACTCAATTTAGTTCCAATATTAAAATCCTAAAGTGGTCTTCCCCCCTCCCCCAATTATTAAATGAATGAACGATTTTGTTTGATCAAAAGACGCGTAATACACAAGTCCGGAAGCGGGGAGAAAAAAATGGACATTGAAGAGCGAAAAAAGTTAAAGAATTCGTAATAGTGAACAATCAGGAATTCATTTCTTAACATAGCAAACAAGGGAAGTTGCTCTCATGTCTGTAAAATTTTGAGTGAATTTGTCAAGTCTTCAAAATTAGCATCGTCGTAAGAATGAGTGGAGAGACAATTAAAAGGCGAACAATTTTTTTTTTTTTTCAAAAACTGTTCTACTGAGGTTCTTCTCTGATATTTTATACGTTACAGTGTAACCCGGATATTTCTCTTATATCCGGGTTTGGTCTATTTTGTTTAGGTAAGTATGGGAACAATTTGGGACCAGAGAAAATATCTCTTATATCCGGGTTTCTCATATACCCGGGTCTCTTATATCCGGGTTACACTGTAGTAGTTTTACTAGGATCTGTAAATGGGCATGAATTAAGGTGCATTGAAATGGGGAAAAGGCCTTCCAAAATTAAGTAAAACATTAAAAAAACAGGAAAATGGCTGTTAGCAAAATTGGGCAGTCCAAGATGCGAGCTATCGAGTGAAGACGTCAGAAACGACCAAATACAGAAATTTAATCGGGGAAGTGTTTAATAGAGTACAGAATATATGACACTAAGTAAAATATTAAGAAACAGGAAATTTTCATTAGAAATAGGGAAAACCGTACTGAAATGATGCGTTATATAAGTCCACCTCTATGGCAATGAATTCTGGACATATGCTTCTCACAGACTAAGAAGAAATTTAAAGAAACACAGATATGTTCTCCAGAATTATAATGAGAATGCTATGGACGGGACATGTGAGCGAGGTGGAAGTTTTAAGAGAAATAGTAACAAAAGGAACAGGGGATAGTTAAAAATTTCTTTGACACATAATGAGGAAAGAGGACTTGGAGAATATGACACTCACATGACATAACAAATGGATAGAAGAACGAGGACTAGGGATGACATTTAGGAACTAACACTGCACGGAGCTACGAAAGATAGGAAGCTATGGAAATCCATGATTTCCAACATGTTGTCGGCCAACATATGGACCATTCTGTCAGTGCAACTAGGAAATGTTTTGATATTTTAAGACGACAACAACAGCACTATTTATGTGATATTCACATGTTTTTACATTTGTTGCTCTTGTAGAGGCGATTGAGAATGAGTGTGTCTGCTACTTTCCACTTATAATGTGTATACAAAATTCCACTTTAGAGATAATGACAAATTACGTGGCAGTACATAAAAGAAAATTCAATACCTCAGTGGAGCTCCCACGACACTCAGATTTATTGGCAATAGCTTGTGGCAGGCAATCACTGATATAGACCTCTAATAGAAAATATACCTCAGAGCGAAGGGCAGCGCAAAATTCTTGACAAAATTATTTCATGAAGATTTACTAAGCGTAGCTTAAATATGACACAAGGCCGAAAGAATGGGACACCCAGCGCTGATCAAATTCACTATTCACTACTCAGTCGTAAATGATCTAGCAAAACAAATTTGCGAACCATTAAACCACGTCAAAATTCTCTGTGATTTTCTAAGCGTAGCTTAGTTGTAAGACAAGGCCGAAAATATGGGGCACCCAGTGCGGATCAAACTCAATCGTAAATGATCTAGCGAAACATGGTTGCTAACCATTACACCACGTCGAAGTTCTATGGGATTTTCTATTCGTAGCTTAGTTGTAGCACAAGGCAGATAATATAGGGCACCCAGTGAGGATCGAACTAACTAAAGATCCTCTCGGCTATGTCGATAATTATTAAAACAAAACGAAGTATTATTATTTATATTCGAACTATTGTCCTCATCTTTGTCGTCATTATCACTAGGTCTCGGTCGTTTTGCCCCCCCACAAAAAAAAACACCCCACCCTCCGGCCGTCATCATGTTTATATCGGGAGCTTACAGCGACATCTCCTCGAAACACCGGTTCCCGTACGATAACCGTCGAAGCCTGGTCAGTACCTGGATGGCTGACCGTGTGGGAATACCAGATGCTTGTAAGTTTAGATGTGCGGGTGGTGTAACGAATAATGGTTGGGAATTGTTCATCGGAGAGCCGAGTTTCAATTCCCGTTGGTTTCGGTATATTTACTTATGCGAAAATATCCTTGGGAAAGATAATGAATCTACCTCTTTGCCCCCCTCCCCAGCTGTGGACTTGTATCACCAAACCATAATAATCGCAAAACATCTCACAATCTAAAAGTATTTTCTGGCTTTAAATAACCTACAAAGGGTTGATAAATTGTAGAAAACAAATCAATCAATCAATCATGTGTATATCGATTTGAGTAACCTACAGGGAATAGTGAACTGAAAAAAAAAAAGCGGTTTCATACTAAAATACTAATTTTAAATTAGTCTGGAACACAAACACATGTTAGGAAACACAGCCAGAATCGATCTGTCTCTAACAGCAATAATATACGAAGGACGCTTGTAAATCATTGCTCTAGAAAAAAAAAAGTTCAGATTATTTACAAAACTTGAATTGTCATATCGATTAAAAAAGAAAAACAGTCTCGCTCCACTTAGAATAAAAGGATTACTTTTAGGGGTTATTGATATTTACTAGGCTTAGCTTAATAATTAGCTTACAAAGCCACAAGAAGATTATGTGAGAGAGTAACTCTATAGGCCTGTATAAATTAGCGGTCGTGTTGTCGGCCAACATATGGACCATTCTGTCAGTGCAACCAGGAAATATTTTGATATTTTAAGACGACAACAACAGCTCTATTTATGTGATATTCACATGTTTTTACATTTGTTGCTCTTGTAGAGGCTATTAAGCATGAGTTTGTCTGCTACTTTCCACTTATAATGTGTACACAAAATTCCACTTTAGAGATAACGACGAATTACGTGACGAATAGATTTTTCTTTCAGACAGTTTACATTCTTTCGACTTTTAGATGCAATGATCCTGGGAAGTGAGTGTTCTAACACTGAACGGAAAGTGCAATACTAAAGACCGAAGGTTCACTGGGATAGCGAAAGACGCCTTCCAAACGCTAAGCAAAAGATTAAGAAACATAAAAATTTCTTTAGAAACAAAGAAAAGAGTAGTCAACTGTTACGTGACACCAGTCTTCCTGTATGGCAGTGAATACTGGACAATCTCCTCAAAGATGAAGAAGAGACTTGAAACAACAGAATGTCTACAGAAAGATACTGAGAATGTGAGCAACGACAGAGTTTTAGAGAAAATGAAAAAAAAATGAAAAAAAAAGAAAAGACTATTATACTTAATATCAGATAGAGACCATTAACCTGGGCATATAATGAAGAAAGAAGACTTCGAAAATTTGATACTCACAGGACAGATTGAAGGCCAGAGGGACAGAAGAAAACTGCGTGAAATCTACCTAGCGAGCTTGTGTAAATGACATAATTTATTAAGACCTTTAAAGAACAGGAAATTGTGGAGAGCCATGATTGCCAATGTCACACGGCACATAGAAGTCCCGAGGTGCCTGTCGCACACAAATGAATGGCATGCAAAACATGAAATATGTTAAAAGTGGAGACCCCAGTGTTAAGTAAGTGCTTAAAAAATATAACCTTTTAGCGGGCAAGTTAAATATGTAGCACCTTGTTTCTGTCTTCAGGATGCATTAGCTGTTTTTTTTCTTTACTTCTTCATGTCCAACATATATATGTCAAGTAAATATACTCGTGCTAAATTTAATCATAAGCGTGGTTAGTTTAGGTTAGTTTGTTTAATTTAATGATATATCAAGTCATGGTACATTACTTAATGCCGAAGCCATATCATGTTGAACACCGGTTCTCGTTCAATCACCAAAGTTAAGCAACGTTATGCTACGTCAAGTTTTTGTCAGTACCTAGATGGGTAACCGCTTGGTAATACCAGATGTTGTAAGTCTGGATGTACGGGTGGTGTAACGGATAAGGGCTGGGAATTAGAGCTTGAGGAGCCGAGTTCGAATTCCAGTAGTGTTCGTTATATTCACATATATGCAAATACCCTTGGGAAAGATATAAATCTATTTCTTTCCCGCTACCCCGCGCGGCTATGGGTTAATAAGTAGGACTTGTATCAGTAAATCATTATTATCTCCAAAAAAAATCTCACAATCTATAAATATTTTCCGGCTTTAAATAACCTACAAAAGGTTGATAAGCTGTAAAAAATAACAAAATCAAGCAATCAAGCTAATGTTGAATATAAGTGTTATAGGATAAGAAATCGCGATAATTCAATAGATATAAGGACATGTCCGGTTTATACGTGAATAAAAATAGATAAACTTTGTTCTGGGTTTTACTACAATCAAAAAGATAGAGATAGGTTCTGTTTAAACTTGGATCAAAAATGTGGATATTTATCGGGTTTATACGCCAATCTGCCGAGTACAACATAGACGCAACATTTGGGCAACGAGGAAGTTTTAAATAGAATTGCAACATTTGTACTTAAAATCAGAAATAGAAGGTTGAAAATGTCTTTGATAGAGGGCTTGGCGAATTTGACATTCACAAGACATTGAAAACAAAAGGAATTTCAAAAGTTAATGAGGGAAATCATCAGTTTTAAGGTCTTAATAATAATAATAACACATTGATTATTGTGGTGAAAGCATGGATTACCAAGCTGCAAAAAATTAGTACGAGCATGTGCCATCCAAAACAGTTGAAGAATTTGGAAAGTAGAGACTATTCGGTGACCATGATTTTTAGACAGTATTACGCTAACAGCGTCCGAATAATATTGTGCTTGATAAAGGGACCAAGGACTGTCATATTATTGATGTCACCATACCAAATGACACAAATACAACAGACAGGATGATTGAGAAAATGACAAACTACTCTGATTTGAAAATTGAGATGGAAAAATTGTTTGAAATGCGAGAAAGGAAACTCAAGGTAATACCGGAGGGGATTGGCGCACTGGGATCTTCCTTGAACAGCCGAGGATACCATACCAATTTGGAACCATCCCAAAAATCGGCTCTTTTAGTCACTGCACATATTTTGAGGAAAGTGTTGTCAATCTAAAGTCCTTGTTGAGACTTCACTCACACACACACACACACACACACACATATATATATATATATATATATATATATATATATATATATATATATATATATATGGGGAAAATCCGTGGGTAATTAATCTAAGTAGATCCTAATAATATAAAATATTAAAACTGATCCACTCAAGTGCGCAATATATTTATTATAGGTCATATAAATGAATTAGATAAAAATGAAACTCTATTATCACATTCAGATGGCCATTTCACCCCGGGATATTCTCCCTGGGGTTTGTCAATGCAAAAACGTTTATATATATATATATATATATATATATATATATATTATAAATTCATGAATCATTCATACAAAAAACAAATATAGAGGTTAATGATTTAAATGGCGAGAATACATTTATAAATTATATTTGCTTTTCCTTTTAATTGAAATTAAAATAACTGATCCGACGTGCAACTCTCGAATAATAAGTGTGACATTACTGTAATTATTGAACAATATAGTTCATGCCATATTCACGGAAAATCTACCAGTAAAAAAGAATTCTCTTATTGCTATATTTGTACAAAAACGCAGAACCTTAAAATTTAAATTCAAACTCAGCGTTGTGACCGCACGTTCCAAAACAATAACACATTTCTCATAGCATTTTTTCGGATTACATCTCTATTTTCGTTGTCCTCTTATTACCGAGAAGTATAAACAAGAACACAATCTATTTCCATACCTGAGGATGTCTGTAGGAACAGACGAAAGCTTGTAAAACTAAAAAAAGACCTTATGCAACTGGAATTTATAAACGGGGATCATATCATTCATATACAGGTTCGGGGTTGGTGTATCTTATTTATATAGTTTGCGACGATGTATTCTCGCCATTTAAATCATTAACCTGTATATTTGTTTTTTGTATGAATGATTCATGAATTTATAAATTATATTTGCACCTTTAATTGAAATATATGTCTGTGTGTGTGTATGTATGTATGTGTGTGTGTGTCCTAAAAGAAGCGATGAACATTTACAAGTTTGTTTGTTTTTTAAATTTGTGAGGCCAGCTGCATATGTCAGAGATAATATGTCGTATTGGAATTTTTAATGATTCCAATTACTCAATGTGAAAAAATAAGGAAAAAGAGAAATTAGTAATGAGGGAGAACAAAAGAAGAGTAATCAAGTCGATAACGATTGAAATCGAACCTAAAGTTTGAACACAAATAAATTAATGTACACAATATATTAAAAAATCTTACAATGTGTGGCAAAACATAATAATAACAATATTAATTCACAGTTCCTTTTTTTTTATAATTTAAAGGCAAGTAAATGTAATATAATTGTAAAATAAATTGCACAGGAAAAGAAAAATGACAATTCCTGTTGATGTGAACCTGTCGATCAAATTATTAAAAAAATGACCTTGAATGTAAAACTCAGAAAATGTGGATCTTAACTACAAATCCAATTTTGGTCGGCCTTTTAGGAACTATTCTCAAAAAATATGCAAGCACATATCACCCAACTTTCAGATGAGAAAAACTCAACCGAAATTCAGAAAATTGCAAGGATGGTAACTTCTCATATCCTTAAGAAGATACTATCAGTATCTGTCTATATTTTTGAGATGAGGTATTATGTACACTATTTACATTATTCCGTCTATTGCCCTCATCTTTGTTGCCATATTAAGGACACGTGGCTCAGTAAGTAAAGGCGTTAGTTAGATCCAGTGACAGGACCCAAATAGTTGTGAGTTCAATACCTGGTTAAGGCAGTGGAGAACTTGGAGAGAAGAATTAACAGGAGATAACTGATAACTGACAGCCATGGAACTAGAACAGTCTACCCCAGCGAGCGAAATAAAGGGTTCAGTTCGACATTCCAACCACCTGAAGAAGGCCGTAGCGTACAATGGCCGAAACATTGTGATAAATATGGCAACAAAGATGAGGACAATAGTCCGAATAATGTAAATAAAATACTATCAGTGTGAAATTTCTGGATAATTTTTGTTTGATTTAAAAAAAAAAAAAAAAAAAACAGAATAAGATTTCATTCAAGGTTTTAGATTTAAAATTTTTAAAGATTTGATTCAAATTTTTACCAATTCTTATGCCATCATAATTTTTATTTCTTTTAACATTTCACAATTTTTTTTATTCATTTTGCGATTCTGGTCCTTTATTCATATTCTTGTTTTCGTTAAGTTTACACAGCTCTGAAACTAAATATATTGCTATCAGTTAAGACATCAATTTGCTGTCTCTTAACGTTTCTGGGAAACTCGTATAACAAGCGAGCAGATTCCAAATATAAAATAATCGTCATATAATTCTTCTTGTTCCTTTCTTCCTTTCTTCCTTGGTTATTTATTTATTTACTTAGTGAGTTAGTACATTACGCCCTACTAATATGTCATAAATAATGGCCTATTCTATTTTGATTGCGTGCAAAGACGGAAAAGAGAATAGTTGATTTCAGTGAAAGAAAGAAAAAAGATAAAGATAGCAATAACGCTTTCATGTATTTATTGTCTGCTACAATGAAATGAAAAAATTGTCATTTTCAAATCTTTTAATTTATATCCTCTTACTTCTTTAAATAATAACCTACACTCAGTGACTATTGCAATATTTTATTGTTACGCTCAAATATTTAACGACGCAATATAGGGATTTTATAATGGTGGAACTCACAAACAGCTTATTCAATTATTGACTTACAAATTATGCTTCATCAGAAAATTCAAATAGGAAAAGCGGGAAATGTTTACAAGTGGTGCTAATAATAATAATAATGCAGATGACATTTTTCTTCTCGTATGTATCGTGTTTCTCCAAGAGGTGGTCGATCATGATTCGGTAAAACTTTCTGTCTTTTGTAGCTCTAAGTAATGTCTGTTCTCTTAAATTCACTCAACGCTACTCTGCCGTCCACTTATACAAAGTATAAAGTAGGTTGCTCAATGTTTCCCTCATCTTTCTTGTCTCCAATATATCCTGTAATCGTTAAATTCTCCAAGCTTTCTTAATTAATTATGTTTTGTAGCTATACATCAAAAGGAGATTTTTTTTTATAATTCCTAGTCCGGGATTTTATTTTCATTTTATTTTATTTTTTTATTTATTTATTTATTTATTTATTTTTGGTGGGTGGAGGTTTAACTAAAAAGAAAAGATAAATCAGTTTTGAAAACAATTGTTGCTAAAAATATGAAAAGTAGACACAGTATATGGCCTTACTGTACATTTAAAGAAACATTAACTTCAAAATGAAGAGCTCTAGTTGAAGTTTTATTTCTTAAAATTGACGCTAGGTGCTCCAATTTATGGGCCTGGGCGATTTTAAAGCAAAAATAATGGTGTGCAATAGTCGCTTGTAGATTGGAGGCGGATTATTAATCATTGCTGGTCGGTAAGCCAAAAATTGCAGTCTTTCTCAATTGCCCTGCGTTTATCGGCTCGGATAATTACATGGCACGCAAAATAGAATAACAAACACCTTCCTTGATATTTATAAATTGCAAATATATAACCTGTAATTATCACTACTACCCTTACGATAACATTACGATCGCTACTACAGTGATTGTTCATAATTCAACAGTTTCGTCATTCAACAAATTTTAACCGTACCCTCTCTTTCTTACACCCTATATATATATATATATATATATATATATATATATATATATGAAGGATGATATGAATAACGATATATATTTTTATATATCAAGAACATTATTGATGAAATTGTAAGACAAAATGGAAGATGTTTATTTGTGAGGCGTTTCATCCGTTAGGACTTCATCTGACTGGGTTTGTTGACGTTATTGTTCACTACACATGCGCATGAATGAGAGACGCTGGCAGTTTCAAAATTTTTTGAAAAAATTTTTTTTTAAAGAATTTTTTCAATCTAGCCAATCTATACTCTTTTTTCTTTTTCTTTCCGTCATCTTTGTTTTTAAATATTCCACATTGTGATAACAGAAAAACTGCCAAGAATGGTGAAGTAATTTTACTATGGTTGAACTAGCGATTAAAACAATTTCTAGACATTTTCGTGTTAGCGAATTATTTTCTCTTTTAATTAGAGAAGCATTTTTATATCAATATTGTGGTCAGTTTCGTTACGATGAATAACCAATGGGTTTTGTGTATTGTTTTTTTAAAATGTCTCTTTTGTGTTCATATTGTCTTTTGTTTAAACTTTTTGAGGTTTCTCCAGTACATACTTTCTGGGAAATCTCTGAAAAAAAGAGCACCATGACGCAATTAATTCCGTCAGAATCTTGGAAACGGCATGCTCTACTGCTTGACATTCGAACGGGAAGCATCAATACGAACATTTCACAGTGTTTGGGTGTGAGTCTAATGGTGATTATGAAATTACGGTAGCTCGGAAAACTCACTCTGATTGTTCTGATAAGAAAAGAAGTCCCAAATTTGTTGGTGGGGGCCTCAGACTCAACACAGAGTGTGAAGTGCCTTGAGGAGGTAGTGCTGTCCTGGGTCAAGAGGGTGGCTACTGGAAGGTCCTATGTCTGGTGAAAGACATCTGCACAATATCACACAAGCAGAAGAACCCAGCCATGGCTGTCAGACAATTTCTACAGTCACATCACTCCTTACATCTGGCTAAATAACTCCTCAGACTGCAACCCCCTTGATTATTATGCGTGGAGCGTAGTTGAGCGAGAGACCAACAAAACTCCTTGTAACATCACAGGTGAACTGAAGACAAGGATTATGGCAGCATTTATCAGCTTATACAAGTAGACCGTCCAGAAGAGATGCAGAAGATTACGAAGTCATCTGGAAGCCATGGTTGAAGCCAATGTCGATTTTATTGAATAAATTTACTCTTTAGCATTTCAAGATATTTTTGTGTAATTTTGGTACCTATATTTAGACGACAATCCACCCATCGCCTCCTTGATATCTGTTAAAATGAGACGTCAGTGTTATTTTCATTTTTGCATAATTTAGACGACAACTTATCCATCGCACCCTGTATTTACGTTTCTGGAGTGTGATCGGTTTTACTCGACATAACTTTTTTCTATTGTCTAAAAAGATGCTTTGAGTCATAAACCCAATTCAGTAGGTTAAATAAGCAACATCTTAACTAGATGAGCCATGTCGCCGTCTCTTTGATGTTTTAAATGCACAAAGATATTTGTTCCCAAAGCGGACACAACAGGTAGCTTGCTTGGCAAGTCGCCATATTGAATTATCAGACATTGCTAATCAAACATGAAGACTCATTTATTTTAAATGGGTTGGGATTTTTAAGGCCTTTCAGAGAAAATTCAAGATGATTGATTAAAATACTAAGTGGTCTGACTTTCGACAAAATTATTTATTTTTTATTCATTTATTGCATATGTATATGATTGAATAAAACTTTTTTTTAAATGTTAGCAGAGCATTTTTTTTTCTTAACGGAAGATATCTTTTCTTTTTTAGGATATAAAACAGAATACAGAAAATTATGTCGTTTTTTTATTTACTGTGTCCCTTCAAGGCATATATGATTATAGTTCTACAAAACTTGCTATGCTTTAATAATATTTGTCCTATTACTATATCTTTCATTACCTTTTCTGCCGTTCATTTACACAAGCCTGTGAGGCAGGTTATTTGCTGTTTCCTTCTGCCCATTTTATCTTTTATATATATATATATATATATATATATATATATATATATATATATATATATATATACTGGCAGTATAACTGTCTTTGACCGGGTCTTTCATTACTAGAAATTTTTGCCGTTCATTTGGAGCATTTTAAGTTATCCCACCGAACATCAATATTAATAACAACATTTGGGTGCAACTGAGGCACATCCCCAAATGGGGGGGGGGGCTGAAAAGAGAACTGTATAATAATAATATCGTAATAATTTAAACTATTTACTTTTATGAAAGTTTTTATGAAATATATATATATATATCCAAGAACAGATAGTAAATAGTAAAACATTGGTGAGAGTTGTAATGGACAGGAAGTAGTGGAGAGTCATTGTTGCCAATAATTTGGGCTCAACACCGGCACTGAAGAATTATCTATCAAACAAAAAAATTTCATCAAAATCGGATGAAAACTATGGAAATACATAAACAACATCCGATCACGCACATTTTGAGAATTATATATATATATATATATATATATATATATATATATATATACAAATATAGATAACTAGACTCGTTTCGAAAAAACCTCGAATTTTTGATTTGCCAAATCAATCTCGAGGGAAAAAAGGTTTTAAAAAAAGAAATAGCCACAAACATGAACAACTGCCGAAAAAAATCGCACAGATGCAGGTCTGAAGCACAAAGAAAAAACCCCGATACGAGTAAACAACTAACTAACAAAAGAGCTCGATACAACCGTAGAGCACACCTAGTGAGCCAGACAAACCTACCTAGGTTTTACCTAAACGGATCGTCAGGGAAAGTTCGGCTAACGAGGCAAAGAGAAACGCATATTTATAGGCGGTAGCTAAAATTATACCACGTGACCAAAGAACCACAAACACAAACACCTAGGTTTGGGGGTTTTTTTTGGGAGGGGGGGTAAATATTTATTCAACAAAATTGGGGAGGGAGGGGAAAAAAACCCATTAAGGTGGAATGACAAATAAGCGGGAAAACGTCTAATTTAGTAGCCAAGATTTTTTATGTCTACATACGATAGGATTTCAGTTTTGGAGTTTAATAGTTGGTTAGGTTGATCATATAAAGCTATGGCTAATTTCTCCTCTGCACATAATTTACAAAATTTATGGCCTGCTTTATATTTGGGGCATTTTTTTAATATTTCCCATTTAAGGATGGGGTCTATATTATCTTCTTGTTTGGTTTTCCATACATAGGTAGATAGCGTGGTACTATGCTTAATTTTTTCGTTTTTATAACTACTCGTGTGGTTATAATATCTTTAAATCTAATAGTAAAACCAACGAGAGCTATGGATTTAAGACTAATGCCCATCCCCCGTATGTTAAGGAACTCAATAACTTCGAATCGGAGTTAATTGGCATTATTAAAAAATTAAAATATAGGAAGATAAGGAATAATAACGTGCAACAACAAATTACTAAGAATATAAAAGAAATAATGGAAGACAAGAATATCTACGTAAAAGCTGATAAATCTAAATTCTTATATAAAATGAGCCCCAATAATTACAAAAAAAAATGTTACATAAAGAGGTAATAAAACATTATATAAAAGCTCCAAATGACATAGAGACTAAAATTAACAATGAGGCTAGTATCTTAATTAATAAATTTGGATTAGGTAATCGGGTTGAGAAAATAAACCTAAACACTTGCTTTATCACCATAAAAGATCATAAAAGTAATTTTATTAATAATCCTGAATATAGACTTATAATCCCTACCAAGACAGAATTAGGTAAAATAAGTAAAATAATTCTGCAGGATATATGTAAATCCCTTAGAACTTTCCTTAATATTAACCAATGGCAATCTATTAAGGATTGCATTAAATGGTTTGAAAATTACAACAAAAATAAAAAGTGCTCATTCATTAGGTATGATATTAAGGAATATTATCCGTCTATTTCAGAGAAAACCCTAAATGAAGCCCTCAGCTTAGCCAAAGAATACATCCAAATTTCTGAAGACAAAATAAACCTAATTAGACATTGTAGAAAAACATTGCTATTCCACGATAATACTTTATGGAAAAAAAAAAGATAATATTAACGGTTTTGACAACCCTATGGGAGTGTATGATGGAGCAGAGGTGTGCGAGATAGTAGGGTGCCTGCTGCTTCATAGGCTTAATGAATATATAGACTTTAATAACCATGGGTTGTACCGCGACGACGGTTTAATCATAGTGGGCAATAGTAACCCTCAAAAATGTGACACTATCCGTAAAAAAACTGCACTGTTTTTTTTTAAAATTCGGATTCAATCTCGATATAGAAACTAATTTGAAAATCACTAACTCTCTAGATATTACGTTGAATTTACAAAATGGCACAATATCTCCGTATAAAAAAGAAAACCAAGATATTTAAACATAAAATCTAACCACCCAGCCCATATCATAAGACATATTCCAAAAAATATTGGGTATAGACTTTCTACTAATTCCTCCAATAGGGACATTTTTGAGGCCAATAAAACAAGTTATGAGGAAGCCCTATTTAAGAGTGGACATAAAAATAAATTAGAATATATTAATATAAATAACCACAATAGTACTCAGAATAAACGTATTAACAGGCAAAGAAAGATTTTGTGGTTCAATCCTCCTTTTAATTTAGCGGTAAAAACAAAAATTGGCAAGATATTTTTTGATTTATTAGAGCAACATTTCCCCAAAAAAACTGAGTTACATAAATTATTTAACAAAAACAATGTAAAACTTAGTTATTGTTGCATGCCGAACGTAGGGACTATAATAAATGGATTGAATAAGAAAAAAAGCTAGGAATGATCCACGCAGTAATCCTCCTACTTGTAATTGTAGAAACAAAAACATCTGTCCATTACAGGGAAAATGTCAGCAAGAATGCGTGGTTTATCAAGTGAAAATTTACAAAAATAGCGAGGATACTAACCCGAAAACATACATAGGTGCTACTCAGGATAAATTTAAAAAAAGATATTATAACCACACGAGTAGTTTTAAAAACGAAAAAATTAAGCATAGTACCACGCTATCTACCTATGTATGGAAAACCAAACAAGAAGTTAATATAGACCCCATCCTTAAATGGGAAATATTAAAAAAATGTCCCAAATATAAAGCAGGCCATAAATTTTGTAAATTATGTGCAGAGGAGAAATTAGCCATAGCTTTATATGATCAACCTAACCAACTATTAAACTCCAAAACTGAAATCCTTAAAAAAATCTTGGCTACTAAATTAGACGTTTTCCCGCTTATTTGTCATTCCACCTTAATGGGTTTTTTCCCTCCCTCTCCATTTTTGTTGAATAAATATTTACTCCCCCCCCAAAAAAACCCAAACCTAGGTGTTTGTGGTTCTTTGGTCACGTGGTATAATTTTAGCTATCGCCTATAAATATGCGTTTCTCTTTGCCTCGTTAGCCGAACTTTCCCTGACGATCCGTTTAGGTGAAAACTAGGTAGGTTTTCTGGCTCACTAGGTGTATCTATCTATCTATCTATCTATCTATCTATCTATCTGTTTGCATGGTTGAATTTTCAAGTCTCCTTATTTATTTTTTGCCATTAAGAAAACAAAGACGAAACATAATCTCGATTGAAAGAATATCATCCTGCCATAACAAAATTCTACGATTTACCATAAATACACAAACACCAAATCGTACTAGACAATTTTTATCCAGAATCTATCTTACATATTTATAAATCTACCATTCGTCTGTGCTTTGAATATTGCTGCCACATATGGTCGTATGCTCCTGCTATATATTTAGAGATCCTTGATAAAATCCAAAGAGGAATCAGCGATATTATTGGTCGTGACCTGGCATCTCGGTTTCAGTCACTTTCCTGCCGCCCTAATGTAGCTATCCTGTGCCATTTCTATAAATACTTCCATGGAAACTGTTCAGATGAGTTTTTCACTATGTTACTTATACTTTAAGAACTTAAGCGCAGTACTAAATTGGCTTTATCCTAACATTCTCTTTACTCGTTTGTGGAACCCGCTTCTGGCTCCGTGGTTTTCAACCAACATTGGTCTTCGAAACTTTAGGTGCAATGTCAATCGTTATCGACTTGATTACCCTTCTTGTATTCTCACTCCTTAATAATTTCTCTTTGTTCTCATTTTTTCACACTAAGTAACTGAAATGATTTAAAAATGCCAATGCGATCTATTATCTCTGATATATGTAGCGGACCTCATAAATTTAAAAAAAAAAGCTACTAAATTTTTATCGCTTCTTTTAGGACACACACACACACACACTATATATATATATATATATATATATATATATATATATATATATATATATATATATATAATTATTATTTAAAAATATATATTCATTGCGACACAGAAATTACCATGTTTCGAAACTAAA
>OZ010598.1:45425974-45453474 GCA_963932145.1 Acanthosepion lycidas | reverse complement strand
CGTCTATTCAATGCCATACAGGGTGTATAGATATGACATCGCATTTCGGCACTGACTTGACACATCAGAAGTGTGGTTCTACAGAAACACGCTGAGGACACCATGGACCGAATATGTGAGCAACATATTGAGGAAGGAGTGATTGGAAAATCTGATACTCACAGGGCGGATTGAAGATCACGAGAGACTGAGGAAAACAACGCATAACATACTTGACGAGCTTAAGAAAATGGATAGGGGTACAGCGTTTAGAAATAACGAAAACAATTGATTTAGAGCTGCAATAGACAGGAAATAACGGAGAGCCATGATCGACTACGTCCCGAGCGGACACGATACATAGAGAGGGATTATTCCTATACGTTTAATTTCTCTCCTCCTCCTTTATTTTTCACATCACCAACTCGTTGCACACTGAAACGAAGCTATATACGCGATAATTCCCAGTGAAAACACATCTGGGTTCAAGTCACTTCGTGTCTTAGTTCCAGGCTTTTAATTTGAGATTTGATATCAATTATACGCAAGCAACCATGAATCAAAATCAAATACCCTCCACCTAGTGACGTTCATTTGAGACGTCTCACTTTCTTGGCGATCCGTTCAAATTGAAAATTATTTATTAATATCAACACTTTATATGTAAACTTGATACGTTATTTTAACGTATATTTAAGTATATTAACACTGTAGATCTTACCATGCTACTTACCATATTCTTGTGCTATTTTTGAACTACTGTCCACATCTTGGTTGAAATAGATGTTATTATAGACACAACATTTCTACTAAGTACCCTCTGGTCCTCATAAGCAGGTATGGGATATCTTTTGATTATTGCGATATTTTGTCACTTTGATATCAGTTATTGTTCGTTCCTGCTGAATTGGAGTATCAGTAACATCCAAACACATGACCACTAGATGACAGTAACATGCATAAACAAATACTATATATACTACGCCACCGTCCCGAAGCTATGGGGTGTTTCAAGCCTTCTATATTCAAAGTCAGGTTTTTGACACAAGCCTTGTGAGGAAAATTGAGTAGACAGAACTCTGGGGGTGGGGCATCGATAGCTTTGCTAGCACAAAGCCACAAGTCATCGTGGCTGAGGGCTTGAGCGTGCTGGCTGTGTTCAGATTGTTGATCACGCTAGATAACGCGCTCTCTCCCAGAACCTGTAACTGAGGTCTGCTCAGCTGCACTATAAGCAACAGATGGGCTCTGTGGGTGTTGTCTGAGTGAGCGTCTGCAGTAGGGATTGGCTAGCTGCCCTAGTAGAAGGGTATCCTCAAATACGAGAGGCTAGCTATTATTATAACGTCCATATTAACCAAGACGAGAACAATAGTTCAAACTAATACAAAAATATTGACAATTACTCATCTCAAAAATGAAATACTAAACTATTTACTATAATATGATTTCTTTAGTAATGTTCACTTAGTACAAGGCCAGGAGCCACTCAAGCTAGAGGGTTGTTGTGTGGAGTTGAATTAGCGTAAGAAAGAGCAAGATAACACCAAAGACAAACAGCTAATTCTAGAGTTGAAGATATCAAGATTTAATTAGCGAATAAAATTTCAGAGATCAGGCGGAGAAGTTAGGAGTATAGAGTTGAAGTAGACATTAGAAGAAACCGGAAACCCTGTCCTAAACAGGGAACAAGGGTTAAACCTCTAATCCTGTCCAAAAGACCGGGGATGAGTGTGAACATGGCGATATGCAAATCTATCTACTCCTATTGGGAGAGTTAAAAAAAATAGTAATTATCACCGAATAAAATTTCAGATTTCAGGCCGAGACGTCAGAAGTATAAAGTAGAAGGAACCGGAAACCCAATCCTAAACATGAAACAAGGGACAAACATCTACTTCTGTTCAGAAAATCAGGAAAGAGGATGAGAGATAGAATTGTAATATTACTCTCCTTCGGACAATACACGAGATTTAATCTCTGATGCGTAACATTGCACTTAATTTAACACTGGTCTTTTTCCTAACATGGATCCTACATTTTAGTACAGCTGTCTGCGAAACTATCTTTTCTCTTCTCTGGCGTAGGTGCTTATATATCTACCAATTATATGCATTTTCCCACACGCACATACCAGGAGCAACGGGGAAGATCGCGTGTTCGCATATCGAAGGAGCTACTGACATTGGGTGAATCGTGGATCTCCTACTTCGGCTAAAAGGTTATTCACTCAGGTCAACCCTGCACCTGAATTCTCTGAATGACCCTGCGTGTAAAGTCTATTCTGGAATCATCTGAGGCGAGTCATATACTAGGAATCTATACTATAGTTGTACACATAAAATACAGAATCGATATTATAATGATTGTGTTTGTTAAAGCAACGCAGCAAAAATGACACATCCTAGCGTGATTTTTGCTAGGGCAAAACGATTAAAATATATGGTAGTGAATGCCGTTGAATTCCCCCACAGATGAAGAGAAGATTGGATGCAACAGAAATGTGGTTCTACAGAAGGATGTTGAGATCTTATGGACGGGGCGCGTATGCAGCAAAGAGGTTTTAAAGGAAATTGAAACAAAAAGGACACATAGAATCAGAAAGAGACTGCTGAATTTTCTTGGACACATTGAAGAAAGATGGTCTGAAGAATCCGACGTCCACAGAATATATCGAACGCAAAAGAAACGGCAGGGGCAGCGGGTCAGCTTCCTAATGAGCTTGTGTGAATGAATGGCCGAACGATGAAGTAGAACTTGATGCAACAAAAACGTTCTACAAACGAATGAGGAGAATATCATGGAGAGAGCACGTGAGCAATGGCGAAGTTCTGAAGAAAATGGTAACTTCAAGAACACTATTTAAAATCAGAAAGCGGCAGTTGAAATTTCTGGGATGCATTACGAGGAAAGTGGGCGTGGAAAGTTTAAGACTTACAGGACATATTGAGAGAAAGAGTAACAGAGGAAAGCAGTGTGTAACCTAATTTCTCTCCCTTCGCTTCCTGTTGCTTTCTTTCTCTTCTTCCTTTTCTATTCTTCTCTTCCTAGCTTTCCTTTCTTTCTCTTCCTCATTTTCTGTTCTTTTCTCCCCACGCCCGTTTCCTTTACTTTCTCTCCTCTTCTTTTCTTTTTTCTTCCTTCGCCACACCGCTTCCTATTTTGTCTATTTTCTTCCCTTCTTCTTCTGCTCTACTCGCCTTCCTTTACATTTTCCATCTTCTTTTTTCTGTTCCTTTCTTCCCCTTTCCTTTTCTTCTCTTTTCTTTTTCTCTACTTCTTTCCTTTGCTTCTATTTTTATTTTCTACCGTCTTCTTTTCCTGGAAGTTTTATCCCAAATATTTAGAAGGAGTAAACCTCTCTCTTTTGAGTGGTTTGTAACGCGTCTATTTATCATCTCTCTGTTGCGTCTCTCTTTTGGGGCAGAGTGTGCCCAGGGGGTGGGTCCGTCAAAGGACAAAGTCGCAACTGAGGAAAATTGTACTGAGAGGTGCCCAGCCCTGAGGAACAGCTGCCCGAGACTTCGCCCTCTCATTGCACCAGAGAGAGGGATCAGTGCTCACACCGAGGCGAGCGCAACGGTTTCGGGGGCTGCGGGCTCTCCACATTAAAAACTAACCTTGTGTCACAACTCGACTTAGTGGGGAGACAGAGTAAATACCTAGTTAAAAAGAGTAAAAATATCTTGGAGTTTTCTCCTTTGTCCTTTATTACACTGTTCCTGGTTTTACTTGTCTTTCGTATAATTTTTTTTAGTTTGTTTTGTTTTTTTGTTGTTTTTTTTTTCTGACAATTTCTTTTCTTTTAATCATAGACAATACTTCGCTCTCTTTTCTCCTCATTTCTCAATAATTACTCCTAGTTCTTTTCTTTCTCTTTTCTCTTTCTCTCTCTCTCTCTCTGTTTTTCTCACTCCCCCTATGCCTGTGTATTTCCCATGTATTCTGTGTATTCTTACCCCATTCCTCCTACCAAATAGTAAAAAAATGATATAAGTAAGAAAGAAATCGAAAGTAAAGAAAAGAAAAAAAGTAAATTTTCTAAGCTCGTCACAGTCGCATACCTCCGCCCCGTTTAAACCATGTAAGTTTCCAGTTCACATTTTACGCACACCCCTTACCGACGCCATTATTTCCCGGATAAGCTTGTTCCTTCTCCCATCTCCGACACTATCCAAATTCCCGTTCCTATTATCTTTCGTTCGGGGCATAATTCTAACGGAACTACACGAATACACATCAGACATAGTATAGATGCGTACACAGATATATGCGTGCGCACACACCAACACAAACTCTAAATACATCCGTGTTTACATAAAAGAAATGGCAAATAGCAGACGACGCCGTTCGTATTAAATTAGGAGACACGCATGCGCTCGTAATCTGTTAATACAACATTTCCACGCATGTACAGTTATATCCATTCAAAAAAAAAAACACAAAAAAACATGGATGTGTGTACTTTAAGTACTCAGGTCGACTATTAAAAGCTTGGCTGCATATACTTTCGCCTATGTGCTGACGTGTGTACGAATAATGGTTGTCTTTTTAGCCTCACGTTTTCAACTGACTTAAACTGGAATGACTAAATCGAATCAATAGCTGCATCTACTGCAAGGAAATTTGTGTCACTATGTCGTGCCAGAAGTTTTTTCTTGTCAGAGTTCAACTTGCACATTTACAAGTCTACCTACCATTCATCCTCGCATTGAATACAGTTGCCATATGTGGTCAGGTTCTCCGGCTACTTATCTCAAGGTTCTTGACAAAATCCGAAGGATCTGCCATGTAATCGATCCTGATATGGCTTCCCTCTGTCTTTTCTACAAATATTTTCACGGCTACTGATGTGACGAGCATTTTTCCCTAGTGCCCGGACTACGTGAGATCAAGTGTGCCAACAGATTGCCATCTAGGTCCCATCCTCTTATCGTTGAATTAGGTAAATGTAAACTCCGACATTTTCTTTTCTCACACTTCCCACCTGTGAAACTCCTTTCCGTTTCCGTGCTTCAAAAATTTAAATGCAACATCGGTCCTCACTATACCCAGTCTTTTCTCTCAACATCACTCTTTGTAACCCGCTGTCTACTAGTGACATGCTTAAAAAGTTTTAAGTTCAGACGCCAAGATCTGTCGGCTTAATTTGTTAATGGATTTTCCCTATTTTCGGAAAAGATGTTGTATATCGCAGTCGAAATTGTGAATAATCAGTTCAAAGTTCATATATTTATCACTATTTATTCGAGTACATTCAACTGCCTGTGATTATTAAGAACTCAATGCAGTCAGTAATGACTGGCATGCCCGAAAGCGCTTCTAGACCGGTTGCCTATCAAAGCTAGAAAAATCAGTCAACTCTACTGGGGTGAGAGGTGGAGTGGAGGACATGGAATGGTTCATACCTTTACAAAGGTTATTTGGGCGAACGTGAAAGTGATTGTATTCTAATCTCCCACTTTACACACAGATAACCAATATATATATATATATATATATATATATATATATATATATATATATATATATATATATATTATTATTATTATTATTATTATTATTATTAATTAAATGATATCAAACACTTAAAATTCCATAGGTAATAATTTTATTTCATGGGAACTCCAAAAACCATGAAATAGAAATTATTACCTCAGGGATTTTAAGTATTTGATATTCTTTAATTAATAATAATTTAGATCTGTCTTTTTACATAGGGCTCTCTCTGGATCTATATCCTCCTGAAACTTCCATACGGATTACCATATTGTATCATTACTATATATATATATATATATATATATATATATATATATATATATATATATATATTCCTCAAATGAAGTTTCAGAAACGAATAATTTATTTTTTAAATACCTTTTAATAAAAAGAATTACGTGGTGATGAGTGAAGTTTTTAACATTGCTAAAATCAACAGTTTTTAAAAATTAAAAAAAACTCATTACAATCAATTTAAATTCGTTTTGAAATACACCAAAGTATTTTGCTTATTTGAAATATTAAATTTATTCTATTAGCTTGAAATTAAAAATAGAATAAAATTAAAAAGCTTCAAGAAATTTATCATGTATCACATTTCTTGGGCAGTATATATATATATATATATATATATAT
The DNA here is from genome assembly GCA_963932145.1 of Acanthosepion lycidas. Lineage (NCBI taxonomy): Eukaryota > Metazoa > Mollusca > Cephalopoda > Sepiida > Sepiidae > Acanthosepion > Acanthosepion lycidas. The sequence goes on along the minus strand of OZ010598.1, from coordinate 45,447,357 downwards.
ATATATATATATATATTAAACACACTGTATGAACAGAATAAGTAATCACTTATACGAATACAAGAAATATTGTTATAAAAGAGGATTTACTGAACAAATACAAAGGTATGTCAACGAAGAGTAACATACAAGCATACACACACACACATACATACATACATACATATATATATATATATATATATATATATATATATATATATTGTATATTTGTGCAGTAATCATTCTTAATGTAATGTTTTATGGGGTTTTTTATTCTGTTTTTCTAGTGTTAATATACTTTTAAATTTTATGAAGACGAAGTGAGTGTAGAAGCTATCCGTGGTGCTTACGGTCCCAAGCGTTTTTGATCAGTATATTCGCCGTTTCTAGAATTACTACTATAGAACTTACTAACCGCGAATCCCTTAAAAATGAATAATGAATCGAGAAACAATAATGAAAAGAAAAGGTAAAGTAATTTCTGCTGTTGAAAAATCATCATTTTATATATATATATATATATATATATATATATATATATATATATATATATATATATATATATATATAATATATATATATATATATATATATATAAAAGTGAATAGTGAAGTCAACACTTAGAGGCGATAGGCTGTTTCATGCTAAACGCAATCGTCAGGAACACTCGTGGCCTGACGATTGCGTTTAGCATGAAACAACCTGTCGCGTCTAAGTGTTGATTTTACTATTCACTTTTATATTAACACACGCTCTATCTCTGATATTGAGCACTTTATCCCATAAATATAGAACACCTTTAGACTATATATATATATATATATATATATATATATATATATATATATATATATATATAATTTCACTTTATATATATATATATATATATATATATATATATATATATTTAAATTCATTTTTCACCCTTGAAAGTGTGGTCTCATGAGCCAGGGAAAAAGAAATTCCCTGGGGAAATAAATTATAACCAATGGACCCTTAAATTGTCTATTTTTATCATATATATATATATATATATATATATATATATATATATATATATATATATATATATACGCCACATATTTCCGTGTATAAGGTGACCTTTCGATAAGATATTGTCAAATAATATAGCAAATATTCATGAATTTATCCTGTACCTTTAGTATAAGACGACTGCTTATTGATTATATCAAGATGATATTACTAGAATTGTTGTTACTTACTGTTACTGTATCCTTAGAAATTCAAAATAAACGAAATAACAAAACCGATTCTATATCATGTTTTCCGAAAAGGAAAACCATTGTTTTGTTTACATTTCCTCACGTGATCTTTTGCGAATACTGATTCTTCTTCTTCTTCTTCTTCTTCTTCTTCTTTTCTTATATCTAAACATTTACAGATGGCCATTTACTTATATTAGGTTGGTGCAAAAATAATGACGTAATAATGTCGTTTTTTGACGTTACGTCAAAAAAACGACAGTATTACGTCATTATTTTTGCACCAACCTAATACTTCATCGAAAATCACAAAATACCACTAATAACATTACGATAATGTACGATAATAGTACATTCCAGTTTCAAATTTTATTTTAATATTATCCTAAATGCTATTACTGTGTAATTAACACTAACATGATGATTATTCAAAGTTTAGCGAAAGATAAAAATTGCCGTGAATGCATTCATAACTCTATGTTTACATCTCAACGGAACTTGCATGGATACAAGATGATTTCATCGTAATTATTCTTCGAATAGGCACTTTATAAAGTTATGCCAGTAATAAATAAGGTAGAAATAGTTTTATTACCTTTATTATTAGTTTAATTTTTTTAATGTGAATTGTTTCATGTACGTTATTGGTTATCGCACCGAGGCCGAGGTTAGCTTACTGACATCACTTAGAATTTAAGGTTTCTAATGAGAACTGTAGTAAATGACCACCCCCACTTTTTAAAGGTGATTTAAAGGTGGTCTTATACATAGAAATATACGGTATTCAATATTGTTTCTTCTGGACATAGTTTGTTAGTCCTTTGCTGAGTCATCACAGGTATCGTAGTGTTCTTTAATATTTATGTCTGCAAATGAAATACACAGACGGGAATATATGAAAACTAATATTAATTTCCAAATTATTTCACTGGGTTTTTCAATCCAATATTATTTATTAGTCAGTAATGAAATACTTTTCTGTTGTCTCCGCTATATCACTAAAAATGTCCTTTTTTTCAATTCCAAAAATCCATTTCAATATCTGTTTATTATATATTTTGATTGGGTAATGAGAAATGAATATTATGCTATCCTAAATATTATTACTGCCATAATTAACACTGCCCTATTGATTATTGAATGTTTAGCGAAAGATAAAGGCTGCTATGAAAGCAATTATAAATTGATGTTTACATTTTCTCAGCTGATCTTGCATGAATACAAATTGATTTCATTGTAATTATTCTTCGAATAGGCAATTTATTATTAAGTTATGCCAGTAATAGATAAGGTAGAAATAGTTTTATTACCTTTATTATTAGTTTAATTTTTTAATATGACTTGTTTTGTGTGCGTTATTGGTTATCGCACCGAGGCCGAGGTTAGCCTACCGAAAAATATCACTAAGAATTAAGATTCCTTTTTTTATTCTTTATTTTGGTGGTTTAAAAATCGTCTCATACACGGAAATATATATATATATATATATATATATATATATATATATATATATATATATATTGTCATCCATAGATAGACAGTTTCGTTGTATCACAGCTCTTCAGTGTGGTTAGACGTCCGATTGCTTCAAGCTGCAATCGAAACCCGACCGATTTGGCATCAATCAGAGATTCTGCCCCTAGGCTATCGTCGCACGGTAGAGAGAAAGATAAATTTTTAATGTTTTTCTATACGAAATATGCCAGTGGCCCGGAGATCTCAATTCAATTCGGTTGAAGAGCAATGCGTTAATTGCAGAATGCGCCACTGTTTTTCAAAATTAGCCTTTTCTTAAGAGAGCACAACCGGACATCCCGGGAGTAAATATATTGTCATCCACAGACAGATTGTTTCGCAGTATAACAGCTCTTCAGTGTGGATAGACGTCAGATTGCTTCAAGCCGGGATATATATATATATATATAATTTGTATATGCCTGGGTGTTGAAGAGGGATCAAGAATTCCATGAAGGAGTCAATGGTATAAAAATATTGAGGATCGTATTATATGTAAAAAAAAAAAAAAAATGCGTATTTCCCTGCCTTATATTTTGTGTGCTTTTCTGCCTTCCTGCTTGTTTATCAGTTATTTCATCTTTTCAGTTGTAACATATTACGTCACGACCGAGCAGTCGTTAATTCTTCTTGCTCAGCCCTTTCCCCTGTTCAATAAATAAATCGGTACTCAGCTAAGCTTAGTGATTAAGAGGATTAACACTAACGTCGGATTAAATATTTCTTTTCTTTTTTATTTTATTTTATTTTATTTATTTATCTTTTTGAAAGTGAGCCTCAACATATTCGCTTTTTATTGACATTTTTACAGTATTTTTTTTTATATTAACATTGTTCAGTTCGGTCGATATAGTTAGCAAACCTTTTTTGCCTTCCATTAGCATAAAGAGTGACTCCTTGCACATTCTCGGTCTACCATTTATCACAGTGACGAATAAATCGTTTGATATCAACCAACGTCCATTTCAAACGTTGAGCCTTTGACACCATGAACTCTACTCTGGCTTTCTCTCGACTTTCTTTCTTTGAAAACGACCAACAATAATCGAAAGCACTTGTTACATAAAACAAGTTTTCAACAAACATCAAACAACTTATTCGACACCAAGAGAAACTCGGGAAAAAGGCTTAACGGGCATTGACTGTTCGTTCTGTTTAATGGAACATGTTTAAAAGAAGGGCTGCTACCTTTAAATACCAATCTCATCGAAAGCGATCGAGACAGAAACATTGGTAATCTAATAACAATTTCCATAGCTTCCCCAGGGATACATGCAGTACTGAATTCAGAACTTTCTCCTAGACTGAATGCCAACCAAGACTAAAGCGTTCAGTCTTCACTGCTATTTAACCAATATCTGGGTGTAAGAAAGTTCCATAGCTTTCCTTGACAGAAATTCGAACTCGACTCACTGGAGCCATCACTGTGGATCCAACTCTCTCTCTCTCTCTCTCTCTCTCTCTCTCTCTCTCTTTCTACTTTCTACTTACTTTCCTTGAAAACGCCCATCGATTGGTAAAAGTACAATGAAAATAAAATATACTTTCTGTAAGTCCCTTTGATTGATTACGTTATTTTACGAGAACATATTTCTATATGTTATGTTAAACAGAACAAACAGGTAATTTATATTAATCCTTTTCGGCGTGTCTCTCCTGGTGACGAATAAGTCGTTTGATGTCACCCAACGTCCATTTCAAACGTTGGGTCTTTGACACCATGAACTCTATTCTGGCTTTCTCTCGATTTTCTACTTTCTTTCTTTGAAAACGACCAACAATAATCGAAAGCACTTGTTACATAAAACAAGTTTTCAACTAACATCAAACAACTTATTCGACACCAAGAGAAACTGTTGTAACCTAGAAAAGGTTATTGAATGAGGAATAACCAAAACGGAGGTTAGAAATGAAATGGTAACAACAAAATACAATACTCGCCAGCGGCGTGAAGTAGGTAAACCACTGCTAGTGGTGGACTAATTAGACAACATATTATTCCACTTACAATCGTGTCCAACGCATTTATGAGGATTGGGACTTACCCACTAGTGTTCATATGTACGGTATATAACAGATAATTTCTTTCAAATGAACGTGTGCGATCATGACTGTTTATAAATACCTGTCATTTGTCTTTTTATCATGTCTACCACTTACTGTTCTGATATCCCTTTAGGCAAGCACCTTAGGTCGGATACTTGCTCTTTCTATCTGTTTCTCTTGCTTTTAGTATGTCCTGTGAGGCCCAAATTCTCCAAGTCCTCTTTCTTCATTATGTGCCCCCAGAAATATCGTCTCTTTCTGATTAACAGAAACCACACGACTTGAGGACTTCCAATACCACATTTAACTCAATGGGAAAGTAATTAAATTGTTGTAACCTAGAAAGGGTTATTGTATGAGGAATAACCAAAACGGAGGTTGGAAATAAAATGGTAATCTTTATAACATCAACAAAATACAATACTCGCCAGCGGCGTGAAGTGGGTAAGCCACTGCTAGTGGTGGACTACTTAGACAGCATATTACCGCAACTTACAATAGTGTCCAACGTATTTATGAGGATTGGGACATACACATTAGTGTTCATAGTTACGGTATATAACAGAAACTCAGGAAAAATGTTTAACGTGCATTGCCTGTTCATTCTGTTTAATGAAACATGATTAAAAGAAGGTTTGCTACCTTTAAATTCCAATCTCACCGAGAGTGGTCGAAAGCGAATCATTGGTAATCTAATAACAACTTCCATGGCTTCCCCAGGGATACATGCAGTACTGAATTCAGAGATGTCTTTCTCCTAGACTGGATACCAGCCAAGACTAAAGTGCTCAGTTTTCACTGCTATTTAACCAGTATCTGGTTCGAAGAAAGTTTCAAAGATTTCCACAGAGTATTTGTGCTAAAGTTGCCTGCAATTCGAATTCGACTCACCGGAGCCATCCCCGTGCAACACTACACTAGTTATCTCTCAACTTTTTATTTTCTTTCTTTGGATACGACAAACGATTGAAGAAAGTCGAATGGAGATGAAACATAATTTCAACAAGTTTACACCTGACATCAATCGACTTCATACTAAATTTTACCCAATACAAGGCGCCAGAACCACTCAGTGTAGAGTGTTAAAATAAACATGATAACGATGAATTAAGTATGGGATATGAAGGAAATAGAAGGCAGTGGGGAATTTCAATTATGAGGACAAGGAGTAAAAATCACGATTTACTATAGAGAAAGAGGTCAGTATTGACGTTTTCAGGGAAGCACCCACTTGGGAGTTTATTTCACAAAGCATCAGTTCTTTGGAGAAAACCTGTCTGCGAGGAACTTCTTACATTTGGAGCACGGTGGAAATAAGAATCTTGCCTACGTGGAATTGGTATGGTGTGTCTGGGTTGTCAAGGTATAAACTAGTAGAAATAAGTAATGGATCTCATGTCATCAATTTCACAAACCTACCTAAGTGGATTAAATAGTAGGTTGTGGAATTTGATGATATGATCATTGTGAGTTCAATCCCTGGGCCGAGCAGTGTGTACTTGGACGTGAACAATAACTGAACAAGTTTAGAAATAATATCTAGACGAGATATCCCAAGACACGGGCAGTGATACGAGAACAGTATATTAAATAAAAGGTTCAGTTCAGACTTCATTGTAGGTTACCCAAATCTATATGCACCTGACGAAGTCACAACAACTGAAACTTATAACATCTAGGACAATAGTCCAAATATAAATAGTGTAAACAAGCTGCTCCATCTTACTATTCTCCAAGTCATCGTTCGGCCATCTATTTACACAAGCCTGTTAGGTAGGTTACTCGCTGTTTCCCACTGTTTCCTTTGTCATTATCTCCTATCAGTGTCAACTTCTCCAAACTTTCTTTCCTCATTATATGTCCTAGATATTTCAACAGTCTCTGATTTTTTTTTTCCCTAAATTTCCCCGTTACTTCATATGTTTGTATATCTCTGTAAACATTGGTTGTTTATGAATCTGTTTCTGGATGTGACCAAGTACTCACGCGCGTGTGTAAGTGTCTGTATATATATTACAGCGTTGTGTGTCCGTGTGTGTGTGTGTGAATAACGTCTGATGCAGACATTCTTATTTTCCCTCTTGTAAGCAGAAAGCTTTCATTGTTTTGTTGCCCAAATCTTATTTCACCTTCTTATCAAGCGATTTGGATTAAGGGGCGAGACCTTTTCTTCTTTTTTTTTTTATTACACTTCTTAAGCTACTGAAATATCTGCAAGCACGAGACGATGCAATTAGACACTAATGAACAAGAATGCGTTAAATTTATATCTACCACATATTTTCATCCATAGATAAACAGACAGCTGTAAATAATCTGACTGACATAGATAGATAGATAGATAGATAGATAGATAGATAGATAGATAGATAGATAGAAGGTAGTAATAATATTATCGCGTGTAATATCTCTTTTAATGTCTATAAAGAATATGAACATACTGGGATAGATATTCTTGATAATTTATCGTACAAATACAAACATAAAGTTCAGTTTTATGAGAATGAATACGATTTACTACTTTATTATTATTTGATATATATATATATATATATATATATATATATATATATATATATAGTACTCTAGTTGCCAGCTATATATATCTATATCTATATCTATATATCTATATATATATATATATATATATATATATTATTATTATTATTATTATTAATAGAAATCTTATAAGTATAAGAAACTATACTCGCTCGGAAAACCTTCGGTATATTGATTTGCAAATAAACAAGCCAATACCAAAGGGAAAAAAGATATTAAAAAAAAGAAAGAACCAAGAACATGTACGTTAACTGAAAATAATCGTCTAGCATACGAGTTAAAGGCCCAAAGAAGAAAAACCTTAATGTGAGTACCCAAAACAACTAAATAAAGTGCTCAATACAATGAGTAGAGCAGATCTAGTTAAACCTAGAGAGCCAGACAAACCTACCAAGGTTTCACCTAAGCGGATCGTCAGGAATCCCTGACGATCGGCTTAGGTGAATGTCGAGTTGCGCCATCATATGACTAAAAGCCGGTTTCCTGTCGTCCCTAGCAAAGCACCAACTAGCCTAGAAGACGAAAGCAGCAGTGTCAAGGGGTACACATGCTTGACTTTTAAGATTTTTTAGGAGGGTAGATTTTGTCCTTGAACAATCTGAAAAAAAATCCTTTTTATCGATTCGTGCATTGTTCATATATATATATATATATATATATATATATATATATATATATATATGGCTGGCAACGAGGTATTCGAGGATACGCGTCTACTAAGGCGGCTAGCCAATCGCTACGCAGGCGCATTTTGTGTTTATTCAAACCCCACAAACTCAACCCATGGTTGACATATTAACATTAAAACAGCATAATTGCATATAAGGATTTTTGTTTGTTTTTTCCGTATATTTTTCTTCATACAAAACATCCGACGTTGACATATTAACATTAAAACAGCATAATTGCATATAAGGATTTTTGTTTATTTTTTCCGTATATTTTTCTTCATACGAAACATCCGACGTTGACATATTAACATTAAAACAGCATAATTGCATATAAGGATTTTTGTTTGTTTTTTCCGTATATTTTTCTTCATATATATATATATATATATATCATAAAAGCTCAAACACTAATATTCCATGGCTATAATCTATTACATTGGAATCGTAATCACGATCCAATTCATCAGACCTACAAATTCAAAAAAAATTACGATTCCAATGTAATAAATTATAATCATGGAATATTAATGTTTGAGCCTTTTATATTATATTCTTACTCTGTCCTGGACACTGAGCTCTACCTGGATTCTATCCTCTTGGAAATAATTGACCAATATTATCAACACACACACACACACACACACACACACACACACACATATATATATATATATATATATATATATATATATATATATATATATAGAGAGAGAGAGAGAGAGAGAGAGATATAGATATATATATAGTGTGACGCGTTTTGTCCTTTAGGACTAGGTTTGTTTACATTATTTCGACTACATATGTGCACGAACGAGGAACGATAGCCATTTTTAATTTAGAAAATAAATACTTTTTTATGTGCTTTGGATATATAATCTAACCAATTACATTTAGAATCTTTTTGTTTACATCATCTTTGTTACTATTATTATTATTATTATTATTATTATTATTATTATATACGAGGCCTGATTAAATTATTATTATATATATGGATCTGATTATTATTATTATTATTATTATTATTATTATTATTATTATTATTATTATTATTATTATATACGATGTCTGATCAAAACTTTTGGGACTGGCGATATGATAATGCTATTAAATTACACAGAGTGAATCCGCTTGTCACACGGTCTCGCTCACTTCCGTTGTTTATAACAATGCTTAGAAAGAAAGTGTGTGGAGTGTGGTCGTCTCACCACAACACAGAGGTTCCATCCGTGACCACGGTTTGTGCAGCAGTTTTTAGCTAAGAACAATATTCCCAAGATCCGATAACAACCATATTCCCCAGATCTAGCCAATTGAGATTTTTTTCCTCTTCAAAATTCAAATACCACTTGTAAGATACTGTGTGGTGAACAAAATCAAAAACAAACTATGCGCTTGCGCGAAATTAAAAATATAAAATGTCGACAATTTACCCATCGCACCTGTATATGTTTACATGGATCCATATAGCTGTATATATGTATATATTATTGCAAACATATATTTATTTATATCTAAACATAGTGGCGAATCTACTATGAAATTAATGAAGCATAAGCTTCAGGTCGCCTAATCCTAGAAAGGACCCTGAAGCAACTATTTTTAATGAGTGAATTTTTCAACAAAATCGATAGTTTTTTAAGTGTTTGTTGTTAAAATAATGCTATTTCAGTGATATAATCATAAGTCTATGGATTGAAACAGCTAATGCTGGCTTTAGAATCTGCTCTAATACCCATTTTATATAGCCTCAAAATTCCACTGTAATTATTCAAGTTTCAAAATTTTCTTGGTGGCTTGCAGCGCCCAACCCCCTAGATATATAGGCACGTTGAACTCACTAGGATCTATTCATAGCCAAAATTTTGGCAGTTTTATTAAAAATAAATACGTCTAAATTTACCCTTATTCCTGCCGTGCGCCATTCGTTTAAGGGCAAAATCTCCGACTTATGCCGAATCAGTCAGGTTTCGACCCCGTCATGACGCATTCGGGTGTCTAGCCACACTAATGAGCTGGGAAGCAGCCTGTTTGCAGATTACAATATATATATATATATATATGATAGTTTCATTTACATGTATGTAATAATTTATGTATATTTTTTAAATATATATTTTATTTGCAAACAGTTTTTTTTTTAAATTTAACCAACAGGATGTGTCTGTATAATTTTCATTGAATTTTTTCAGTTTACGAATAAGATGTTGCCCATCTGAACGAAAATTGTGAATAAACTGTTCAGTTTTCATGTTTTGTTGTTGTTTAATTACATTCGACCATCACAGACGTTATCAGGAAGTGAATATTATCTGTATGATAGATAACATTTTCTTGGATGCATATATATATATATATATATATATATATATATATATATATATATATATATATATATATATATATATATATATTGTCTAACATGCGTCATAGATGAAAAATGCAAACAACAAATTTAAAAATACGAAGTTTGTACTTGACATTTGTTCTAAAATAAATTAGTAAATTTAGGTAATAATTAACTGGATTTTGTAAAAGCAATGCTTAATTTTGCTTAAATAATATAGAAAATTACGTTTATTTATGCACGGTAGCCTGAAATATCATAGGTCACCTGCAGTAGTTTTCCAATCTCATCCCAACTCTTAAAATCCACGCAAAATATTAAAAATAATCAATGCCATACAAAACACCAGCAGGGCAATAATTTACAAATTAGTATTTACGTTAAAAAATAAATTATCTTTAATCTTATATAATCAATAATTTAAGAAAATGACTTTTTTTATTTTATCCGTTTTTATAAAACTTAATAAGTAAATTAAATATTATTTTTATACTACATTAGATGTATAAAAAAGAAATTCATTAAATGAATTTAATTAAATTTTCTCAGTGACGTCGATTTTAATTAGAGAAGTATAGTCAGTCAAAGAAGGTGTTTCAGAATTATATACTTTTTGAACTTCCGAACTAAAATAAGTTGCAAAATGAAAAAAATTCTTTGAAAAAAGGTTCACACTCGACAATAGAATTAAACTTTACATTTTTCGATTCTTCAAACACTACTTTATTTAATAAAAAAAAAACTCTTGTTACGAACAACGATATGAATTTCAAAATCACACTGAAAAATTATTTTTCTAAGAATAAATATTAAGAGTAGATTTTTTTTTCTTTGTTCACTCTAAAAGAAAATAATGTTTCATTAAATTATGCGTGCACGAACAACCAAAAAACTATTTTTTGAGTTCTATTGAATTATCTTTGATAAAGTTCGTGACAAATTTACATTATGTTCCCATTTGATATTCTGTATTTTTACTGAAATAACATCTTCGAAGTTTGTTCTTTACATAACTTACATAACATAAAAATGTAAAGTTAAGAAAACTCCTTGGAAATGTTATTTCAGTAAAAAATATGCAATAGGCAGCGCCCAAAAAACTTTACCTAAGTTTTAAAATGCATTTTAAAAATGTAAAATTTTCTTGTGGCTTTTACCTTAGTTTCAATTCCAAGCTAATAGATTAAATTTAATATTTCCAATTGGCAATATACCTTGCTGTATTTCAAACCGAATTTAAATTGTTTGGAATCGCTAACATTGCTGCAATTGGCCTATTAACAAATGTCAACACAGCCTAATTCTCGTTATTTTTCAAAAATAAAATATAATTCTCGTTATTTTTCAAAAAATATAAAAAATATAATTTTCTGTAATTTTATTTGAGCAAGATTCATTGAGCCAAAGGCATTTTGCCAAGACTGATGTAGGTGTTTTATGAGGTGTTGACACATTTATCGATAACCAGATGTTTGCGAGCTTTATGTAGACGGATTTTTGGATATTAGCCAAGTAATTTTAAAAATTTGAAGTATTTAAAAATTTCTAATATTTTATTGAATTTTAGATACTTTGTCTTTATAGTCCGACTTCCGAAGACGTCTGTTGAGAAAATGTTATGAAATTAACAATACATTTTAAATTAACTATAGTTAATTACAGACATAATGAACACGCAAACACCCCTTGTCTGGTTGAATTGGATTTCTCCGTATCCTTGGAAACGTGAATTATGATTTTTGCTGTGTCTTTAAAACCCAGTAATTTTAAAAGTTACTCCAAAATTCGCTTGAGGATGAAATGGAACTAATGCCTTTAATTTAATTACAAAATTAAATTCAGAGCTTTCAGCTTCCATTTTTGAAACAGGGTTAGAACTGTGTAGCGAAAAAACACCATATTTTAAATCAATTAATTTATAATATTAATGCTCTGTAAATTTACATTGAGCACTATTTTGTAAAAATAGAAATATCTACAAGAACACAGGATTATATATCTTACTGTTTTTTCTTTTTATATATATATATATATATATATATATATATATTGGTCGTTTTCTGAGTAAAGATTAATTCTGACTCACAACAAATGATAGCAAATATTCATGCTGTCTTATAATCGAACTTTAATAAACTTTATATTACAGGGTAACTCGGATATAAGAGACCTGGATATAAGAGAAACCCGGATATAAGAGAGATTTTCTCTGGTTCCAAATTAGAGCCATACTTACCTAAACAAAATAGACCAAACCCGGATATAAGATAAACCCGGATATAAGAGACTTCTTCTCCGGTCCCGACAACTCTCTTATATCCGGGTTACACTGTAATAATCGTTCCCGATAATCTTTGTTTAAGATAATAAATCCGAACTATCGGTCTAAGGACTGAGTCGCGAATGTTGAGGAAGGGTGAGGAATTTATTCGGGTGTTAAAATTTTGTTGACTTGACGCCGAGAAAGAAATAAAGCTCGTTGTTATCGGCGCAAATAGACTTTTACACGAGTCCGGACGTTAACACAAGCACGTGAAAAACATAAAACATAATAAGGAATTATATTACTGTGGCCGGTCAGTCGCCAATCAGTCGACCAAAGGAACTGATCTTGTTCGACGATGGAACCATCATGGCGCCAGGAAAAGAAAGAAATTTATTTTAACAAGCAAATTATATTCGCGAATAAAACCAGTAAAACGAAAATCATGCCCTTAAGAAAACTTTTATAATCACAGAAAATGGAAGTAATTCTGTGATGCCTACTTGTAATAATCAGTATTCATTAACAGCACAAATATGCGGAGTATTGTAGACCAAAATCATCTTGTAGATCATTACTATTGTAGGTAAATGGATGCTCGACGCGATCCTCACACTTGTGACCAGACGACGTATTGTATGAAACTAAGAGTAGTAAGCATATCTGTGTTTATCAGTGTGTAATTATATATATATATATATATATATATATATATATATATACAATGTAACCCAGATATAAGAGAGTTGTCGGGGGCGGATAAGAAGTCTCTTATATCCGGGTTTCTCTTATATCCGGGTTTGGACTATTTTATATACATTAACACAGGCTCTAATTTGGGACCATAGAAAATCTCTCTTATATTCGGGCTTCTCTTATATCCGGCTTACACTGTGTATATATATATATATATATATATATATATATATATATATATATATCCACAGACAAACTGTTTCGCTTTATCACAGCTCATCAGTGTGACTAGACATCCGTTTGCTCCAAAACTTGACCGATTTGGCATCAGTCTGAGACTCTACCCCTAAGCTATCGGCACACAACAGAGAAAGGGAATCTTTTAGCGTATTATATACGTGATGTATCAAAACCTGCGGAGGGTCGTTTGGGAACCTTGTGTTACGTAGTGCACCAGGTCTCTGCATTTGGCCCTTCATAGAGTATGGTTGGCTCTGCACAAAACCCTCACTACTATGATCAAATCATATGTGCTGATGTTTGGCTGTCGGTTCCTAAGAACTGAGCTGCTTGACCGTCATTCGTCGAATACGACAGGAAAGTTCACCATAAACGTTAGACCAGCAGCCACGGCGCTTAATTCTGATGATATATATATATATATATATATATATATATATATATATATCAAGTATGTGGTGCAGTTCAATCTACATTACATGAATCATTCATACAAAAAACAGATATAGAAGTTAATGATATAAATGGCGAGAATACATCTTTGCAAACAATTTTAATAAAGTACATTAACCCCGAACCTGTAGATGAATGTTATGATCCCTGTTTATAAATTCCAGTTGCATAAGGTCTTTTTTATGCACATATGAAAGCTTGTAAAAAACTAAAAAACACCTTATGCAACTGGAATTTATAAACAGGGATCATAACATTCATCTACAGGTTCGGGGTTAATGTACTTTATTAAATATTATTTCGAACATTATTTGCAAAGGACGCCCACATTTGAGTAGACATTTTGTTTTATTTTAAACAATACCGACCTGAAGCAATAAAAATATGTCGGATTAAAAAATAAAATCCATTAATATATATAATTCAAATTGTAATTCTTTAAAAAAAATTTACAGACATAAATTAAGTTACCTTCCTTAATAACGTTAACTTTTGAGTCAACGGAGCGCGTTTCAAGCGCATATGCAAAAAATTCACAACTATCTATTACATTAGTTTTTGTCTTAACAATTCACCAATGAAGATAATCTTGTATGAGATTGAAAGTACTTGGGAAAATAAAAAAGACGAAAAAACTACGGTGCCTTCCTTAATGAGTTAATGGCTACACTAAGAAATTGATTCGTGAGTTTGAAAGGTTTAAAATAAAATAGACATAATATGTCTAGATTATTCAACCAAGCATGCTTTAATATATATATGAATATATATATATATATATATATATATATATATATATATATATATATATATATATATATATATATATTTAAATGTAGCAGACAACGAATGTCTATTATGTTTTATCATCAGTCTTTCCAAGCGTCGTATAGTTTTAGTTTCAAGACAAAATAAAGAGAAAAATTGTCCAATATAATAAAGAAATATCCAAATCTTGCTACCCCTATACACTATATATATATATATATATATATATATATATATATATATATATATATATATATATATATATAAAATCACTACCATGAATAGAATCAGTTTCGGATTATCTTTAAAGAATATTCCCACCACAAACAAATGGGATTATTTCCTCCATTTAACACTACATTCAATATCATCAGAAGTGTTGAAGCAAAATGGCTATTTTTTTAGTGATTTTATAACATATTTATTTTATAATTTTCGAATAAATTTTGTGTGTGTGTGTGTGTGTGTGTGTGTGTGTGTGTGTGTATTCGGGGCATACTTAAAATCCTACCAATAATTGTAGCCGCATTATATACAAATTTCGGGAAAATATGCTATAATGAAGTTAAATATTGCAGAAAAGAAATAACGCAATAAAAACATAAAATAAAATATGCTTTAAGTTTATTCATTCTTGTGTTTATGAGAAACATGAACTTGGTGAGTTTTAGCGATTTCTTCAATGTTCGAACGTAAATTTGATAGGCAAACTCTCATTGCTTCGTCAATACATTGAAGAGTTCCTCTATTTTTGCACTTCATTTTGGTGAGAGCAGAAAAGCCTAATTTACATAAATAAGAATGAGACGGTTACAGCAATATAATAAAGTAAATATATTTATTTCTTATATTTGTCTGGAATGCCAAGGCGAACCTAGACATCTTCCACGGTGCGCCAGTGCAGTGCACCCAGGCGCACCATTTGAGAACCACTGGTTTAGACATATTCTGTCTACTAATTTTTGTTAAGATCCTTTCACACTCTCAGGTAAGTTTTTTGATGTCATTACCAGGGAAAATTCGCCGTGTTTGTACATATTTGTTTTATTACCAAGTACTTTCGACATATACATGTCATCATCAGGGTATCTTTATAATAAAATAAGTATTATAGCGTCCATTATTGTCAGAGACAAATTGTTGTGTTATTTGAAAGCCAGATCGCTAAAAACGTTCTGAAAGTTAAATTTCTTACAAATGAAGTGAGGAATGCTGTGTAAGTTCGTGACCGCTGAAACCGTTTGAAGAGAGAGTTTTTTACGACATGAGTATTAAAAAGAAAAACTATTATTGTAAATCTTGGCATTTCAACGTGTATATTATACACATTGGATGATTCATTACGAATGATTGTATTAGATATAGTAGATTTAGTGTAGTATATAATTAATTTTATTTTTTTAGTAGGATCTGTAGTTGATATATTAAGTTTTATTATTTTTTAAAGATATTTTCGTCTTTTTTATAATTTTTTGTGATTTGTGAAGTATTCATAATTAATTTTATTAAGGTTTGGTTTCAATTTTTTAATCTAGATAGCTTCAAAAATTTTATTTTACGTTTTCTTTTCGTGAAAAGTATAGAGGTATTTTCAACAGGGATTTTTCTGAATTGCGAATGTGGACAGGTATATTGTTGTAAATGTTTAGTAATGTTAGACATATTATTCAAATGAAAGCTTAGCTGCCGAGACAACGTTGTTGTAGCATGCCGAACATAAATATTATTTTTAAAATGGGAGATACAATCTCCCAGAGTACATTTAAATTTATAAACACTGTTTGTTTTTCTGCAACACGTTAGTGGGCGTGGATGATTCATTACGAATGATTGTATTAGATATAGTAGATTTAGTGTAGTATATAATTAATTTTATTTTTTTAGTAGGATCTGTGGTTGATATATTAAGTTTTATTATTTTTTAAAGATATTTTCGTCTTTTTTATAATTAGAATGCATTTGGTTACGATATAAAAGATTGATATGTTTAGGGTTAGTAGAAGAAGTATTATATTCTATTTGTTTAGTATAAAGATCTCTGATGGAGCATCTTATTTGTTCATCAGCAATATAGTTAGGGAAGTTTTTACTGATGGGAGTTTGTTTTATATTTTTTAGTTCACTGTAGAAAATCAGTTATTTATTCTTTTTTTTTTATAACTGCTATTTTATAGAAATTTGGATATTCACTCTTATAATTAAGAGTACAGGAATTTATGCTGGTAGGTCTTTTATATAGGGAGAGTGAACTTATTGTTATTAGTATTTATCAGTATATCTAGAAAAGGAAGTTTGTTACTCTTATTAAGTTCATATGTAAACAGAATTGTCCTGGAATTGGTTTTGGAGTTTATGTATTTCTTCCGTATTCTTGACTAATATAAGGACATCGTCGACGTATCTTAGGTAAATGGAAGGTTAGAAAAATTGCTAAAAGTCGGACCAAGAACTGAACCCATGAACACCATCACGTTGTATATATATATATTATTTTTGTGATCACAGAATGGGACTTCGGTAGTGCAAGTTAGCAGTAGTTTTCGTAATATACTAGGTCTAATTTTAAGTGGAGGTAGAGATGGATTATTGTATATATATTTTTTATAATAATATCAATAGTTTCGAAAACAGGGAAATTAGTGAATATGTTTTCAACATCAAGGGAGACTATAGTTTCATTGTTAGGTTTTTCATTTTTTTAGAATTCGAATTACCTCGAAAGTTGATTTTTATGCTAAATTTATTAGAAAGATATGGTGCGATAAGTTGGTTAATGACTTTTGTTAATTGATACACAGGAGTGGGAATTTGCGATATAACAGGACGAGGAGGATTGTCTTGTTTGTGTTTTTAAACACATAAATATACAAAACAACTACAAACTGCGCTAAGGAAGTACGTAATGACCCGGACATAACTGTCAAAAAAGCAGACAAAACTAACATCTCTCTTGTCTTAAACAAATCAGACTACAATGAAAACCTTAAAAAAATACTCAATGGCCACACAAAATTTAATAAGATTAACAGAAATCCAAGTAAAATTAAAAATTAATAAATTTATCACTGCTAATAATGCCAAACAGGATAGGTTAAATCTTCCTAAAATCGTTGGTGATTATAGAACTGATTACATATATGACACTTTAAAAAGAGTAACTATAAAATGATAAAGAATTAGAAGAAGAAAAAACCGTTAATTGCACAAGCCTCTCTTACTTAAAAAAAAAACATAAATTAATCCCAAACTAGAATAATTTAAGTATTAACTGTATAAAAATTCAACATGATTTACTGATTTTCATTTATTAAATTATGATAATTAGCATCCGCCATAATCTACCTAGACATTTCAGATAATCTGATGAATATTTATGAGCGTCTCTTAAATTTAATTTTTTGGGAGATATATATATATATATATCATCCAGATGCAGACTCTTTCGCTGTATCACAGCTTATCAGTATTGCTAGACATCCGATGGCTTAGAGCCGGGATCGAGACTCGACCGATTTGACATCAGTCAAAGATCCTTACCACTTGGCTATAGGCGCACAGTAGCAAAAGGGAATTTTAACGCATTATATATGTGATATATAAAGGCCATACCGGCCGCCATAGCGCTTAATCCTTACGAAGAGTGATATACATTTAAACCAGCAGTAGCCGTTAAAAGTTCGATTTCCTCCATAGTCCTCAATCGGCGAACGACAGCATAGCTACGTTTGTTGATATATATATATATATATATATATATATATATATAAACGTAGCTATATATGTAATTATTAATATATACTTCATAGCTCTTTTTTACTACAATGAGCACTGTTTTGTTTACACCATTGATTAAATAAATAGTTATTCGCTCACCTGTATATGTACGTAATCGTTCATATATATATATGGTTGATCGTATCTCTTTCGTTAGATCATTTCCACACACACACACACACACACACACACACATATATATATATATATATATATATATATATATATATATAAAATAAAAACAGACCATTTTAAAGTTCCATGTAATAAATTATTTCACCACAGCCCTTTTAAAGGACTGCGGATCATCAGACTTTACTTCCAAACAAAAATGTCAAAAATAATAATATATATATATATATATATATGTATATATATATATTACGTTGACATACAAGATTACGGAATAGCAAACGCAGTTCCAGATGCGGTTCTATGATGTTATACCACACGAGAGACCGAAATATTAACTACAGAACCATGGGTTGTGACTAGTTTTTCACCAGAAATTAAAGCAAACATATTAGGTTGGTGCAAAAATAATGTCGTTTTCTCATATGTGAGAAAACGACATTATTTTTGCACCAACCTAATACAATCTTTAGAACGGCTCTTGATCAGACATAACAGACATTCATTATCTGTTTTATATATATATATATATATATATATATATATATATATATATATATATATATATATATATATATATTAGCCTATATCGTGTATATTATACACTATAAGCCAGAAGAAATTTATCTGTTTTAACAATTAGTAAGTTTCGTACGATTTATGGTTTAATTGACTCCTAATGAGCTCTGGTGAGAAAATATTTAATCCATTAGTGCATGACGTTCAATTTTTTTAGAGAACATATTACCTAAAATTTCCAATCTGTCTGCCCTAAGAATGCCAAGTTGGATGAGGCAAAAAGAGTTAATTTCTTATTAAACTTTATACCGTAATTAGTTAATTTCTGTATCATTATTATTATTATTATCATCATATTTTGATTTACCAGGTCTGCGGGAAGACCAATGGCAGATAGCGGTGTGTTGTTATGGATACATTTCATGATTTGTTTTTCCGTCTTCCATAACATCACGAGCGTTACATGGAACAAAGTTCTTCTTAGTGCGTGGGTTGTAGTTATGAAGACTTTTTGTATTTCCCTTAACCTCGGATTTCTAGGGATTTTTTCAATATGTTTTTGTGTTCCTTCTTTTTATCATTCCAAGGGCACCAACTGCTGTTTAATTATTATTATTATTATTAAATTTCAATTTCTGCTATGGTCACACTACCTACCAAGTCTGTGGGTTGACCTAAGGCAAGTAGTGGTGCGTTGTTATAGCTACATTTCATGATTTGTTTTTTCAACTTCCATAACGCCACTAGCGTTTCATGGAAATATTTCTTCTTAGTGTGGACTATTATTATTATTATTATTATTATTATTATTATTATTATTATTATTATTTCCTTTGATTTCTCTTGTATACACATTTCCTTCCTGGTCCCAATCAGAGACCTAAGTTTAGAAATGGCTTCATTATATGAGCATTATTATAAAAAAAAAAAAAAAAAGAAAAAAAAAATGTCATACTTATTTTACATAGATAAAGCTTTTCGTAATGGGTGAGCTGTATTCGTGAGTACAAATTTTTGTATTTCTTTAAGGCACGGGCTACCCACCTCCAAATCAATCTATCGGGGCCTTTTCCAGTCAATCCGAGGACTCCAACTACAATTTAAATTATTGGTGTCCTCATGTTCAACATTTTTTTAGATTTCCACTTCAAGATCCTTGTATTTTGATAGTTTTTTTAAGAACTGTCAAGATACATTACAGACTGCCATGTCAATAAGAAAGGGCTATTATTATTATTATTATTATTATTATTATTATTATTATTATTATTATCATTATTATTATTATTATTCAGTAAGAGAACGTTCCTCTTGCCTGATGCGAAATAGTATATTAGTTCTGAAATGGGCATGCGACCTTCAATTTTTTGGCAATTCTTCGAAATCCAGAAATTTTGTCCTGAAGCCTATATGTTATTATTTCCGAAAAATCTAATAATACGAAGATGATACATCACATCAACTGTTTAAAAACAAAAAACGATTGCAAATACGAGAAGCATTAAACATAAAAACAAACAACCCAGCATTAATAAAAAAAATATATATTATCAAATTTAGAAATAAAGATAGTAAATATATTTCATTGAATAAAGAAAAACACAAACTGTCACGGAAACTCACAGAATCAATGAAACATTAGACAATAAATATATGACAGGGGCGATTACATTAAATGTATCGAATGCCTTTGACAAGCTGTGGAATGGTGGGGTGCTACACAAGCTCTCCAGCTATGGAATCAGTGGAAGGATCTTTTCAATTACCAAGTCCTTCCTAACGGTAGTTATTAACGACCAGTCCCTTGAGGCCCATGAGATCAATGCAGGCGTCCCCCGAGGATCGCTTAGTGCGTCCCTTAAACCCACTTTCTGCTTTATATTAATGATCTGCCTAAAAATATACTCGGCTGTTTTGTGAATACCAGGTAATACAACAGTATGTGGGTACACCTCCCAAAATCTAGATGACCAGATATGTAGATTTTTATGTGATGACTGTGTTTGTAAAATGAAAAAAACATTTCCATCAGTATATATATATATATATATATATATATATATATATATATATATATATATATATATGTGTGTGTGTGTGTGTGTGTATATATATATGTATATATATATATATATATATATATATATATATATATATATATATACAATCTACATATTCAGTTAAAAATAAATTTT
>OZ010598.1:45413474-45420974 GCA_963932145.1 Acanthosepion lycidas | reverse complement strand
GGGGGGGCAGGAGTAAAGGTTTATCCCTTCTTTCCTGTTTAGGGTTGGGTTTCCGGGGGTTTTTTTTAAGGTCTTATTCTCTTTCACTCAGAGTAGCACAGAGTTATTCAGCTAGAAAGAAAACAGGTCAAAAACGTTTTGTGTCAGTACTACTGCTTACTTATTTATTCCTCCAATAAGTTTTTTTTTTTTTTTTTGGAGGGGGGGGACAGGAGTAGAGGTTTATCCTTTCTTTCCTTTTTAGGGTTAGATTTCGAGTTATTTCTAAGGTATTCTCATTCTCTTTCACTCACAGTAGCACCTTGCGTGTTAGTAGATTTTTCTCCTTGCAAGAATCATAATTATTATTATTAGTAGTAGTAGTAGTAGTAGTAGTAGTGAATTGAATTTAAAAAAATAAGAGTTTGTGTCCTGAACTTCTCGGCGCGACGCATTTCCCAAAATCAAACCAAATAACCAAAATTTGAACTATTTTTCTCTTTTAGAGTCCCATCTTGATAAGGGTGAAAACTTTTCAGCATTATCTGGAATCTATATTTATGTTAATTCAACAATAAGCATGTAGAAGTAATACGCAGAAAGCCCTTATCTATAAGTATGTATCTACATCGACCTACCGGCATTTGTTACCAATCAAGTCTTACAAGAAGATTGGAGTTTTTGTATATATATATATATATATATATATATATATATATATATATATATATATATATTTATATATATATATAGTTCCTCACTCTCAGCCTTAATAAAGTTCAAAATCGTTTTTCGTAGTCTATTTTCTACCCTGCAGCCTCTTTCCTACTGTCACAACATCGCAAACCTGTCACGATTTCCATGATAAATGTTCAGATGAGCTCCAGCTTTTAGATCCATCAGTTCAGAACTTTACAACTACGACACGCCACGGAATTGAATCACCCGCATTTCCCCTGTATTCCAAATGGAAGGTTAAAGTTCGTTCTAAACCGCTTTTTGCCTAAGAACTTTTACCTGGTTGCTTCAGTCGTTATCTATAGGAGGGAAGGCGACAAAGCTGTAGAAAGAAAGAAAGAAAGAAAGAAAGAAAGAAAGAAAGAAAGAAAGAAAGAAAGAAAGATGAAAAAACTTTAGAAAACAAGAGGAAAGAAAGAAAAAGAAAGAAAGGGTTAAGGAAGACAAAAAAACTTTAGAAAACAATAGAAAGAAAGAAAGAAAAGGTGAGAAAGAAAGAAAGAAAGAATAGAAAGAAAGAAAGAAAGAAAGAAAGAAAGAAAGGATGAGAAAATAAAAGAAAAATCATATTATTAGGTTGGTGCAAAAATAATGTCGTTTTCTCACATAGTAACATATATGAGAAAACATTATTTTTGCACTAACCTAATAACAGAAATGAAATGAAACAAGAAAAAGTGTAAAAGTTAAAAAAGGAAAGGGTAAGAAATAAATGCAAGAAAAGAATTTAAGAAAAAAGAAATTAGAAAACCAGAAATGAAAATACCATCAAAAAGAAGGAGATAAAATTGGAGAAAGAAATGAAGAGAAGTAAAAGAAAAATGAAAAAAAAAAAAAAAAAAAACAAGATATGGATAATAATGTCCCTGGTCACACTTAAACTTTAGTTAATGTAAGGAGTTTTATTTTCACTTGTTGACCTACTATTACGGCCCAATACCAGACTCTATTAAATTTAGCAAATATCTATCAATCTTACTACATAAATAGGTTATTACATACAGATGAGTGATGAAATGCACAGACACACACCTATATGCACACAAACACACATATTTCTTTAGTAAGGAATTCTCCATTTCTAGGACGGTTGACATTAATTTTACTGATCAAAATAACAGAGATGCCATTATAAACACGTGAACATGACAGTTTTTCTAATAATATATATATATATATATATATATATATATATATATATATATATATATATATATATATATTATTTAAAAAACAGGTTGGTAGCAACTGGCCACTACTATAAGTTTAATGTGCTTGCACATAATCACTGGCTGCCTGAAGAGCACATGAAAATTATAGTAATAGCCAATCACTGCCAACCTGGGTTTTAATAAAGAATATTGAAGTTCTGGCATTTCTTATGGTATTGAGCACTTTTATGCCGGTAGGTAAAGGAATCATATTGCGAAGGAATCAT
Source organism: Acanthosepion lycidas (assembly GCA_963932145.1). Taxonomy (NCBI): domain Eukaryota; kingdom Metazoa; phylum Mollusca; class Cephalopoda; order Sepiida; family Sepiidae; genus Acanthosepion; species Acanthosepion lycidas. The sequence goes on along the minus strand of OZ010598.1, from coordinate 45,418,819 downwards.
ATTTTTTTTTAAAATAATTATAATTTAAGCTCTACTTCTGTATGGAGCACTGTTTTTTTTTTTTAAATAAAAACGAAAATACTAAAGAACTCCGGATTACTTACCTAACGTGTTCTTTCCTATTTTTCTATATATTTGCCGACACACAAACACACACACACACACATATATATATATATATATATATATATATATATATATATATATATATATATATATATATATATATATATATGTATGTATTTAGCATTTCACTCCAAGCAAGACAGGAGTGCCACTAGCAAGCAAAGGATTACAGACAATAAAAAAATATTAAAAAATTAAAATCTTCAGACACACTGGGCTGTAGATTAATATTCTTTCGTTTTTTTTTTTTTGTTTTTTTTATTATTATTTCATTTAGATGGCCGTCATCAGGAAGAGAAATATTTCTGCTTGTTAGTAGCAGTGAACTACAGAAATGAATATATATATATATATATATATATATATATATATATATATATATATATATATAATCATTGAAGTCTACACCCAGGAGTGACAGTCTGTTTCATGCTAAATGCAGTCGTCAGGCCATGATGATTGCGTTTTGCATAAAACAGACTGGGTGTTGACTTCATTGTTCACTTTTATATTTACATCTATCCCTGATATTTAACCCATAAATACAACATACCTTAAAACTATATTTCATCATATGGATGGACTCTCCCGTCGAGTTCGACGTATGAGGTTCCGACGACCACCTACTAATTATCTGCATGCCTATGACGGGCATGACTTTTGAGACTGGCTCGAGAATTGCACAAACGATCACAAACAGTACAGGAGAATGTATTGTATCCAAGTGCAGCAGGAGTCCTGCTAGCTGTTTTATTTCGTTTCCGTGTTTCACGCCGTTGGATGATGTTTACTGCTTGATGGTGCTTTATTCCTGCATGGCAGCTACAATGATACTCTGATCTCTTCCTAGCTACCTCTTCAAAGTTCTTGAATGGAATGTTGACGCAAGAAAGGTTTATCTTTATACCTGAACCAAGTTCCCCCAAAATTTCCATGACCACTATGAAGTTCACTATAGAAAAGAACTTTTGGTATGCAATCATCACGCATCTTTGCCACATATATATTGTCTATTAATTTTGTTTCGTGCCATATCAACCTCTATACGCTATTTAATATCGAAATCCCAATTTTATAGCATCAACTAATAAAATATATTTTGAACGAAATTGTTTGCCTTGAGCTACAGAAAATTTATTGTTTGTAAAATTTTTATAAAAATATATTACTGGTATTTTTTACTATAAAAATTTATTTTTATACTTTCATATTGCTTTGTTTTTGTTGGGTGGGGATCACTATTTGCCCATAGTTGAGACCCTAACAGAACCTACCACCACAGGTGAGGGTAGATCTGAAAACAACAATTAAGAGGTGGTACCACGCTGCTCAAAGCCTCCAACCTTCTGATGAGAGGCCTTGCTGCCGGATGTAGTTTATCGTCATAACCAGGACTACTTGCGCCAGCAAGCAAGCACACGCACACACACACACACACACACACACACACATATACACATATATATATATATATATATATATATATATATATATATATATATATATATATATGAACAATGCACGAATCGATAAAAAGGATTTTTTTTCAGATTGTTCAAGGACAAAATCTACCCTCCTAAAAAATCTTAAAAGTCAAGCATGTGTACCCCTTGACACTGCTGCTTTCGTCTTCTAGGCTAGTTGGTGCTTTGCTAGGGACGACAGGAAACCGGCTTTTAGTCATATGATGGCGCAACTCGACATTCTCCCAGGCACGCGCCCGAGCATAATAAACGCATTATACACTCTTTTAAAGATACAAGCTGGGTCTATCACCTATTTTTCAAAAAGACCCACACCCAGTCACTCTCTTTTCTTTCTTCACTCTTTTCTCTCTCTCTCTCTCTCTCTCTCTCTCTCTCTCTCTCTCTCACACACACACACACACAAACGCGCATATACATACTGTCACTTCATTAGAATCGAACACGGCTTTAAGTCTGGATGCAAGCGAGCGTACATTTTTACCTGCTCAGAAGAATCTTGCGTTTTTTTTTATATTCTCACCTTCCCTGTCGCATAATTTTAAAATACATATTATTTTACATTCGTTCACTTTCACACAAATGATCCTTGGAGAAGTATGAGTCCGTCTCTTCCCACCATCCATGGGTAAAATAGCAGGGTAGACTGGGCTGTTAGACTGAGCTCTGAATTTAAAACCGCGGAGAACGTAACACAAAAAAAAATCCACTATCTTTTCCAAGAATGTTTTGCAATTTGTGGAAAATAAAGAAAAGGAATCTGCGGAGAGTAATGATCGCCTACGCCTTGAAAAGAAATGCAAGTAAATTTATTTATCGCTTTTAAAAGGCTCATCTGTGACTAAAGATAGGTTTCTCATCATCAGGTATGTGTCGTCAGTATTTACTCAGGGTAGGCAGTCTGTGACCTTTATGCAGAAAATATACCAAAAAATAAAATATTTGCGTTTTATGCATTATGATCAGAGAAACTTTCATAATTTTGCTAGATTAGGCGCATATTGTTTGACAGAAGGAAAATGAAGCTGCTGACATATATTATTCAGAGTAGGCACTGCTTACCTTGCCTACCTAGACGACACATCCCTGATATATATATATATATATATATATATATATATATATATATATATATATGTGTGTGTGTGTGTGTGTGTGTGAAAAGTGTGTGTATATAAATATAAATAAATATATATATATATATAATTATTTATACATTATATGCGCGGTACTTATTAGAAAGCGCTCAATATCAGAGATAGAGCTAACATATAGCTGATATCATTTAGATTGGCTCTTACAACATTTCGTAATTCCTGGAAAATTTTCTATTATCACTGTGTTGGATATCTAATAAAAAAATAAAATTATAAATTCCCAGCATCCCTCGTTCGTGCACATGTGTAGTCGCACCAACATAACAAATTTAGTCCGATGAACTCCTAAAGGATGAAAAGCGTAACGCGAAAACCTTTCCACTTTGTCATATATATATATATATATATATATATATATGTGTGTGTGTGTGTGTGTGTGTGTGTGTGTGTGTGTGTCTGTGTGTGTGTGTGTGTGAAAATATTGTAGAAAATAGGAAAGAAACTGGTTTGGTTAATAATCCAAATTTCCTTAGTATTTTTGTTATTATTTTTAAAAAAATAGTGCTCGATACGAAAGTAGAGCATAAATATAATTATTTATTTAAAAATATGATTCCAACTCGCGAGTTGGAATCATATTTTTAAATAAATAATTATATATATATATATATATATATATATATGTATTATACACTGTTACTACTACAATTGTGCATTTTGTTTCGACGTTTAATAACAACGTCTCATCAGGTAGTTAACAATGATGCTAATAAAAGATTAAAATTTCAAATTATTAAACAGCACCTTATATATATATATATATATAATATGTACATATATATATATATATATATATATACATATATATATATATATATATATATATATATATATATATATATGTATATATATAATTTCTATATATATTTTATATATGGGCGATGCCATATATATATATATATATATATATATATATATATATATCTCTATTAGGAATTAATGCAATTTTATTTATAATCCTACATTATTTCCTATTATTCTTACTCTAAACATTATTTTTAATGGATACTCATGATTGAGCAGATGCCTCACTTTTTGTTCATTTGTTTTGTTTGGTTTTTTGTTTTTGTTATTGTTTTATAAAACGGTGTGAATTACGTCTACTGGCCAGCGTATTTGAGAGAATAAAATGAATATGCTCTCTGGCAGGGTTAGTTTCACCTACAAAGTGGTCGTAGAAAGAGCGTTATAAGAAAATGGTTTGGACAAGATCCCTAAGAGTGAAGTATGTACTTGCATGAAGTACTAAAAAGCAAGCATAAAACTGTGAAATCAAATAGATGCATTCTTTTTTTATTATCTATACCTGGTAGAAAGTGTCTTATATCTGGCCCAACTTAATTTTTTTTTCTTGTTTCATACAGATAAGTTGCTGCATATTCAGCTTTAAAATAAAAATCAAACTTTGAAAAAAAATTGGCAGAATTCGAACATAGCCCCTCGATTTCCCTTCCGGGTTTGCCAACTGCACACTATCCGTAAAACATCTCTATCTATAAAAGGCAGGATGTGTGTGCCTGTGTAACGAATGCACGGCCGCAATTTTCGACGGATTTTCATCAAAATTCACATGCTCATGCTCCAAGTTAGCGGGAAGGCCAAGACCGACTTTGCATTTCCCAACTCCCATCGATAGTGGAAATAATCGATTTTTCATCCTTCTACGGCAGTTTTCATGTAGTTTGCGGCCATTTTCTACTGGCCAGAGTGAGAGCCTATAGCTGGCTGCCACGAATAGGCAGGCAGATTCTATTGGCCAGCGTGAGAGCCAACAGCTGACTGACACGAATGTTAACTAGCATGCAAAAAAATCGATAGCTGCATTGGTCACAAGTGGGAAAAATTTAAATCTGTATGGCACTTTACTGCAATTGGCTCATTTGCTTGCTTAAATTCAACGTTGATTCTGATTCCGCAGAACTGGGTTCGGTGCGAAAAAGTATTTATTGTTAACATTCTTTTTTCATTCGGTTTTTCCAGTTCTGAGTCCTTTTTTAAAGCTGATCGTTTTGTGTTCATTTTTTTTAGTTCGTTTTTCGTAACAGATTTAATGTTTAGTATAGAGCTTAGAAAAAATTTGCAGTGTAAGATAGGCAAGAAGTAAGGCATGTAGCAACATCAGCACGGCAAAGGGCACTCCTTTAAAGGCAAGGAAGGGCAAAAATATTTTAAGTCGAGTGATAGCGATTGCTGTATGAGTCGTACGATTTTTGAATCAAGCACGGGCAACGCCGGCCCATGCTGCTAGTAGTATATAAAAGTAAAAAAATTTCCGTAAATATCTGTGCGTATCTAATTTATACCCTAGAAATGTTTGAGCGCATGGACATTTAAGCGATATGTATTACCCAGAGATTTAAATCACCGAAAACTACTTGAGCTATGTACGCATTTTCGATAAAATTCTCTCTCTGTGTGTGTGTGTGTGTGTGTGTGTGTGTGTGTGTGTGTGTGTGCGTGTGCGTGTGCGTGCCTGCGTGCGCAGAGTTGAGGATTATTTTTTTTGTTTTTATTTGTTTTTGTTTGTTTTTTTATCTCTGGTTGCTTTACTTTCCACCTTCGGGCGAGTCTTTCCATT
>OZ010598.1:45328474-45408474 GCA_963932145.1 Acanthosepion lycidas | reverse complement strand
CATTGCTGTTTGACTCACCTTCGTATATATATATATATATATATATATATATATATATATATATATTATCATTATATTCTGATTTCTGCTATGGTCACACTACCTACCAAGTCTGCGGGAAGACCTAAGTCAGGTAGTGGTGTGTTGTTATGGCTACATTTCATGAGCAAAGTTCTTCTTAGTGTGTGGGCTGTACTTATCAAGTCAATTTTTTGTATTTCTCTTAAGCTGAGATTTTCCAGTGATTTTTTCAGTGTGTTGTTGTGTTCCTTTTTTTATCCTTCTAAGCGCACCTACTATGAGTTGGTGTTATTCTTGTTTCCAATTTCCACAAATATACCAGACTGCTAGCCATTATCGTCTCGAATTCTGTTTGCCACAGATGTCTACAACTACGTCCGTGTGTTTTCCTTAAATAGGCATTGACATTCTCTGTCATACTCTCTTTCTATTTTCTCTTACACGGTAAGGAATAGGTCGCAAGTGGAGATCCCACACCGGGGAACGAACGCACGCACGCACGCACGCACGCACACACGCACCTTCCCTATACCAAACTTCATGCACACAAACACATTCTCTAGTTTAAATGTTTCTCCTTTCACATATCATTGTTGTACCACCCGCAACAAACATTCCAGCTCACTGCCATTCCTAGCATACAACTTTGTCAGCCATGTAAAATAGATGGCTTATTTTCTTTTGAGATTTCTTATAGCCATATTCCGTCCTGTTAAATTCATTGGTTAATGCTATTAGTGATATACAGTGTAACCCGGATATAAGAGAGTTGTCGGGACCGGATAAGAAGTATCTTATATCCGGGTTTCTCTTATATCCGGGTTTGGTCTATTTTATATACATTAACACAGGCTCTAATTTGGGACCAGAGAAAATCTCTCTTATATCCGGGTTTCTCTTATATCCGGGTTACACTGTACAAAATAATAAGGGAGACAAAGAGTCACCTTGAAATATTCTTCTGTTGACGTTCATTTTACCAGACTTATAGACGCCATTTATATGATTGAGGTGAAGTGTTGTTTTCCATATCGACATCCATTGTTTGCTGAAATTGATGACGCCCTTGTATATATTTTAAAACTTTAAGATCCAGGAATGCGGTACACTATCGAATGCCTCACGGTAGTCTATTAAGGCAGTACAGATTTTTATTTGTATTGAAGTAGTTTTCCAAGATCATCCTCTTTACATCCGGAAGAGCCACATTTCCACCCTTTTGTTCAAGAAGCAGTATACATTTTTTTCTAAGAAGGAATATAATTGTTTTGTCAGAATAGATGTGAACAGTTTGTAAGTAGTGGGAAGACATGTAATTGGTCTGTAGTTTTTGGAACATTTGCGTCACCATTTTTGGGTAGAAGGACAGTTATTCTTTCTGTTATCCCTGCCGTTACTTTGGTAAAATCATTGATCATTTCTTGAAGTTTTTTGCCTAGTTTTTTTCTGTGCTGTATTTAGATAACAGACCCAAAAGTTAGGAATTTTATCTATTCCTGGAGATTTCCAGCCGTGTGCTTTTTTCAGTGTACATTCAACATCCTCTTTTGTGATTCCCGCCCATACTCGTTCTGGTTTATTTTTCATCCGTTGTACCACTTGCGTAATTCAATCTGCTTCTTTGTTATGTTCTTTAGAACAAGCCCATTTTTTCTAGAACTTTATAACATCTTCCATCGTTGATGGGTGAGGATCACCTCAATTTTTTTTTTTTTTTTTTTTTGCCTATTTCTCTGTAAAATTTCTTCGTATCGGTTTGAAAGATTTTGTTCTCTCTGTAGAATCATGATCTTTTTTCATAACGGTCTGATTCTTTGAACCTTCAGTTTTATTGTTTTCTTTATTTTTTTTTTTTTAGTTGGTAAGACTTTAAAATTTTCATTATTAATTTTGTATTTTCTTTTGACTTTTCTGCCTTTTCTACTCCTTATATTTGTTCCTCTTGCCAGTTCAATCGAGTATTGATAATTCACTTGTAAGTTGTTCAATTACTTTCTCTATTTTTCTTTTCCAAGGATTCTTCATGTCTGCGAGACTACCTTTTTCTACTCTGATGTTTAATTTTTTTTATTTGCTGCTATTAATGATGCATATATTGCTTCTTATATGTGGGTCTACTTCATCCAGAATTAATTTAAATGCTGCATTGTAGAGTTTAATAGTTTTGAGGTTCTGCTTTCTTGGTGTAATTTTATCAGTTGTTCTCGTTCCTCCATTTTAATATTTTGTGTCTGACTTATATGTCTTCCTTGGCTTCTTGTGTACTATTCTTGTTTTCAGTAAAATAATTCGGTTCAATGTGTTTTGGACTCGTTTTATTGAAAGGCTCGTGAGCGACTAAGATAACTCCTTTCCAAATCTTCTAAACTTTCATCATCATCTTTACAATGACTAGTGTGTATCTTTTAGTGTGATGTTAATACTTTTTATCTCCATTTTTGTTTTCCTTTCATGTTCTCTTGATTCGCCTATTCTGGCTGCGGTACTTTTTAATTCTTTTATTTAAGCCTCTGTCAATTAGTCATTTCTCATGATGTACCGTCTTATGTTCGTATTCTGACCATCAGACCCGGGTTCGAATCTCACCAAGGTCGATTTGTCAGGTCGGAAACTTCCCGATGTTATCCGACAGGAGAGGTCGATCCCAGCGTGTGGCACGTTTGGAAAGTTCCTGAAAACCATACCACGGGATAACCCAAGCCTTGTTAGTGAAATTGGGTAGATGGAACTCTTGGGTGCCGTCGATAGCTGTGCTAGCACAAAGTCACAAGTCATCGGGACATATGAACGTGCTGGCCTTGTTAAAATTTTTGATCACGCTAGATAACACGCTCTTTCCCAGAAACTGTAACTACGGTCTGTTCAACATAGTTGCAATATAAACCACAGTTGGGCTCTGTGGGTGTTGAATAAACAAAAATGTGCCTGAGCAAGCGTCTGTAATAGGGATTGGCTAGCTGCCCTAGTAGACGTATATCCTCGAGTACGAGTGCCCAGCTATACATATATACCTTCTTACATTGGTTAGTTTATTTTCGTCAATATACTTTCTGGATGGTTGTTCAACCTTTTCTTGCTAAATGTCATGTATAACGAGTGATGCTTTTCTGAGGTTTGTACAACGCTTCATAGAATGCAGACATAACGAGTTTGTACTCCCCCCACGAGACCATCTTACCATTTCTGCGTTTAAATGAATGGTTGTGGATTGGATCTAGTTGTAAAATTCGCACAGCTACCATTGGAATTATCCTGGTTGTGAAACGTTTATTTTTAGTGGATACCTTAGATTACATACCCAAAACACATTAAAAAAAAGTTAATTAAATTTAAATATCGTCTCTCGTTCGTGCGCCTATGTAGTCGCAACAATATAAACACAATTAGTGTGATGAAATCCCAAAGGATGAAAGGCATCACACGAAAACCTTTTCCAATTTGTCATCTCACCCAAAATCTGAAAGAAACCTCAACAGAATGCAGAAAGCACTGGACGGCCGTTTCGTCCTTTATAATTTAATCATAATTATCAAATCCTCCTGATAATTTCTATCACTTGTATATCATTGCTTGAACCGGCTTCTAATGCTCAAGTTTGAGCGGCTTGGTGATAGTAGTCGTGGCTCTGGGAGGCACAGTCCTATGGTTATAGAGTAATTCAGTTGAGTTCCACAACCGAATATGTGAGCGAGCCGCGCTATATTGAGTCTGATTTGCAATCCATTCTTAAATGAATCCCGGTGGAGCAGTTGGTATGATGTTTGCATGATAGTCTAGCTGTCAGGGTTTCAATTCTCGGTAGTGGATGCGCACTGCTGATGTAATCCCAAATATAGGACGAAACGGCCGTCCAGTGCATTCTGTTGAGTTTTGTTTCAGACTCGATGAACTACTTAATTATATATAAATTAAGTAAGCAATTAAATAATATTCAGTCAGCAATATTTTATAACAGTATTAAATGTGTGTATAAATAAATAAAATAAAAAAAATTAAAAAAAAAAAAAATATATATATATAAAATGATGGTGTGATTGTTTACCATCATTGTTAATTACCTGAAGAGACGTTTTATTTAAAACAAAATGTTAATTACCCAAAGAGACGTTTATTCGAAACAAAATGTACATTTTTGTAATAATTACTTACATGTTCTAATGTAACAGTGTATAAGAAATATGTATATATATATGTGTATGTGTGTGTGTGTCTAATGCTGATTTAATTAACTTTAATTCTGTTACTTGTAACAGTAAATCTGTGAAAGATATAAATTTTATTCCAGTCTGAAGCAACGTGATAGAGTCGCCTTGACAGAATAACTCGCATATAAATCTACTTATATGACAAAGCTTTTATTATCTTAGTGGATGTGTGTGTGTGTTTTATATGCGTCTGTGGTTATGACCCTGCACATGTGTTTTTGGGTAAGGTTGGCAACGACACCAGAAATACCAGTTGTACAAGTTGTATAAACCGGGATGCAATGGATCGAAACTGACACTCGCCAACCTAAAAAGAACGAAAGTATGAAAAATATAATAGGGAGTTAACTAAAAAGATATGAATAAAAGAAAGAAAGAAAGAAAGAAAGAAAATTTAGTGAAAAGGAAAGGGGAATATAAATTCTAACGGAAGAAAATGAAGAAAGGGATGAGTTAAAGTCAAAGAATAAATCCCAGATTATTATAAAATAGAAAGAACAGAAGAAAGAAAGAACGAAAGAAAGAAAGAAAGAAAGAAAGAAAACGGAAGGAAGGAAGGGAGGGAGGAGGGAAGGAGGAAAGATAGAAAGTTTAGTGATGAAAGAAAAAGGAAGTATAAATCGAGATTATAACGAATGAAAGCGACGAAAGTAAGGAATGAATCCCAGAATATTATAAAACAGAAAGAAAAGAAGAAAGAAAAAAAAGAGGAAGGAAGGAAGGAAGGATGGACGGATGGTTGGATGGAAGGAACGGAGGAAAGAAGTAAGGGAAGAAGGAGAAATGGAAGGAAGGAAGGAAGCCAGAAAAGAAAATAAGGAAGGGGAGAAGGAGAGATGAAAGAAGGGAAGGAAGGAAAGACGGTAGAAGGAAGGAAGGAAGGAAGGAAATGAGGAAGAATAGAAGAAAGGAATAAGAAGGAATAAGGAAGGAATGCAGGAAAGACGGTAAGAAGAACGCAATGAAGAAAGGAAGGAAGATAAGGATAAGGAAAGAATGAAGGAAAGAATAAGGAAGGGAGCAAGGAAGGAAGGAAGAAAGAAGGAATGAATTAATGAATGAAGGAAGGAAGGAAGGAAGAATGGATGGATGGATGGATAGATGGATAGATGGATAGAACGGAGGAAAGAAAGAAGTAAGGGAAGAAGGAGAGATGGAAGGAAGGAAGGAAGCCAGAAAAGAAAATAAGCAAGGGGAGATTGAGAGATGAAAGGAAGGAAGGAAGGAAGGAAGGAAGGAAGGAAGGAAGGAAGGAAGGAAGGAAGGAAGGACATTTAATTGGAACGAGAATGAACCATAAATGCAGAATCTAAAGAAAGATAATGTGGGACGCAATGATTTAAAGTAAAAAAAAAAATCAGTAAATGCTAAAAAAGAAAAGAAAAATAGAAAGAAAGTGTTGAAAAGGAAAGAAATAAAGGAGATAAGATGAAAAAGAAAGAAAGAAAGAAAGAAAGAAAGAAAGAAAGAAAGAAAGAAAGAAAAACCGAAAATTAATAACCGTCATCCTGACGCCACATAGTCGCTTTCACGTCTCTGTTTTTAGTCTTTATTTACTGGGATTTTTTTTCTTTTCCTATTAACCTATTGTCTTCTTTGCCTTTATTGTCTGCCGAAGTTTCTGACGCATTCGTCAATATCGCAAGGAGACATACGCACACGTCAGCCGCTGGCTACTCCAATTTTACCTTGTACACCTTGCATTTATTAGGGAAAACATAACGTATACAAATATTGTTCAACGCTTCTTCCGAAGCCTTGATCTGTGGGAACAGACCCCAAGAGAGACAAAGTGTCATCTTGGAAGAAGACACCGACACCTGGGAGTAGAAAATTTTTACTACCAAGTGTGGCATGATGGTTTGGTTTTAAGTTTGAAGGTTAATTGAACGCCGAGAGGACAGAGGTTCAAATCTAATTAATGTATTAATTCAGCCATTGTATTAGATTGGTGCAAAAATAATGACGTAATAATGTCGTTTTTTGATGTATTTTTAACGTCAAAAAACGACATTATTACGTCATTAGTTTTGCACCAACCTAATAGATATTCAAAGTATAGACAGATTTAAATTTCACGATAAAGCAAAGAGATTCCGTTCTAATAATTCTAAATATTTGATACACGGAATTATTAATGGGTGCTAGTTTCAGGATGCGCATAGCTGAATATTTAGAATGTAAGCGTTCGATCCATGAGACCCGGGTTCGAATCTCTGGTGAATTCGTCAAGGAGATGACTTCGTGTTAATATCGCCCTAAAGAGATGATTCCAGATCGTGACACATTTGGGAAGTCCCTGAAAGCGCTAACTGAATTGTTCGTATATCCCCCATGGGGATTAGTCAAATTGGTGACCGTTTGAGAAAATCGTTCTGTGGAGATTATCTCAGGTCGCGGCACCGTTGGGAAGTACCTGAAAACCCTACTACGAGTGTTCCCAAGTTTTAAGATTGGAATTTGGCAGATTAAGCAGTTCGGAAGCTGTCGACGTTAATGGAGGAGATAGGAGACGCCGCTTGTGTTATTCAATAGTAACTCGTCGATATTGTTAATAACATGAGATCCAGGTGGCCGTCTGCGAGTCAATGAATATCCTTTAGGAATAGCCGAAGAGGCCAGTACCAAGAAGGAGAAAGTTTCGGGATACCTCAGTCGCAGAAAACAGACAGACAGAAAAAACTGCATAAGTGTGTCTGGCCACTGAAGTAACACTACTGTTAACTTTTTCGCAAGGTAATTCGCTAATATAGCGAATTCAGTCCTCATTGAAAAACTCACTCATGGCCTTGTACCAAACATAACTAATTTTAGTAAATGTCTGCTTGGTTACGTGTGGGTGTACATGCTCGCTTATATTCAATTTGATTTGATTTGTTATTGACGTCTTATCAACACTTGGCAAATTATTTAAAGCCAAAAATATTTTTAGATTGTAAGAACGCCTTTTGTTTCTTTGGTGGGGGCATAATAATGGTTTAGTGATACACGTCTTACTAATTAATCCTTAGCTGGGGGTTGAAGAGCTGGATTCATAACTCTCCCAACTGGTATTTGCACGAGACTGAATATAACGAACCCAAAAGGGAATGGAATTCGGATCTCCGATGAACAATTACGAGCCATTATCCATTACACCACCTGCACATGCAAGCTTAGAGCACCTGGTATTCCCAAACGGTCACCCATCGAGGTAATGACCAGGCTTCGGTGTTGCTTAACTTCGATGTTCGTATGGGAATCGGTGTTACAGGGTGATTTGGCCGCAACCCATTATATTCTGGATTGATCGATAAATCCGCAAACAAACGTGCAGTTACGAGTTGATTTTTAATCTGAAATTTTCGCTGTATAATATTCAATCGATCTTATTAATCTTCACCATTGAATTAAGTGCATTGACAAAGAAGGCGTCTATGTTTAAAAGTAGATACTTCCGAAGCCTTGATCTATGGGAACAGGTCCCAAAAGAGACTGTGTCATCTTGGAAGAAGGACGACACCTGGGACACCTTGTATAATAAGAAATTGATAAAAGAATGTAGGTGTATATGTGATTGTAAAAAGATGTTTAGGGTGTTCAAGCTGTGAGGAAGTGTTTAACATGCTATTCTTCCAGACTTATGGATGGACTCTCCCGTCGAGTTCGACGTATGACGTTCCGACGACCACGAACTAATTATCTGCATGCCTATGACAAGCATGACTTTTGAGACTGGCTCGATAATTGCACAAAAGACCACAAACAGTACAGGAGAATGTATTATATCCAAGTGCAGCAGGAACACTGTTAGATGTCTTATTTTGCTTTCTCGTTTCATGTAGTCAAACGATGGTTACTTCTCAGTAATACATATATATATATATATATATATATATATATATATATATATATATATATATATATATAAAAGTGAACATAGAAGTAAACGCTTAGAGGCGACAGTCTGTTTCATGCTATATGCAATCGTCAGGCCTGACGATTACATATAGCATGAAACAGACTGTCGCCTCTAAGCGTTGACTTCTATGTTCACTTTTATATTTACACACGCTCTATCTCTGATATTGAGCACTTTATTCCATAAATATAGCACACCTTAAGACTATATTTCTTTATATATATATATATATATATATATATATATATATATATATATATTAACAGACTAAGATAGATACCGTATAGTACAACCGCTGAATGTTTTGAAAAACCTGATTTTTTTATATAGTTCGTTTATAATGCGACCCCGGCTTCTGAGCCTAGTAGGCCTACTGTAGTCAAATATTGTAGTACTGGGCATCATCGTGGAAATATTTTACAACAAATAAATGGTTTTCATTCTCTTTTGTATAAAGACACCCAAAAAAGATGATAACAAAACACTTACCGTAAAATATCTGATACAAAGATTTAGATAATGTTTTTTTTTCGTTTGTTTTCTTTCGTGGTTGATTTATATCCACTTCAAAAAATACCTTTTTATAATGCAACAACCTATTTTTACGTAAAAAAAATGATCATAAAAACTCGTACTGTACTCGAGTATGTACGGTACATAGATAGATAGATAGATAGATAGATAGATTAGAACAGGCTTAGATAGATAGATAGATAGATAGATAGATAGATAGATAGATAGATAGATAGATAGATAGATAGATATTAGAACAGGCTTAGATAGATAGATAGATAGATAGATAGATAGATAGATAGATAGATATTAGAACAGGCTTAGATAGATAGATAGATAGATAGATAGATAGATAGATAGATAGATAGATAGATAGATAGATAGATATTAGAACAGGCTTAGATAGATAGATAGATAGATAGATAGATAGATAGATAGATAGATAGATAGATAGATTAGAACAGGCTTAGATAGATAGATAGATACATAGATATTAGGACAGGCTTAGATAGATAGATAGATAGATAGATAGATAGATAGATAGATAGATAGATAGATAGATAGATAGATATTAGAACAGGCTTAGATAGATAGATAGATAGATAGATAGATATTAGAACAGGCTTAGATAGATAGATAGATAGATAGATAGATAGATAGATAGATAGATAGATAGATAGATAGATTAGAACGGGCTCAGATAGATAAAGAGAGAGGAAGAGGGGGTCGTTCTTATTTAATAAAACCATTTAGACTGTGCTATATCTGAGTCAGCAGATGTTTGATATTCTTTTCATAAAAAAATTACCTTCTCCTCCTTTAGCAGGCACAAGACCAGACGAAATGACTCTGCACAAAAGCACTGTATTGCTGTTTGATGACACACATTGCAGTCTAACTCCCTCACGGCAAATTAAGAACCTCTGCAATGCGATCCTATGTTAAATATCGAATGATCCAAACGAGGAGTGATTTATTAATAAACTTGCACTTTCCGCTCTACATGCAATACTTCTGCCTTCATTAGAGATTGCAATTTAAAATTCTCTTACATAACCGCACATACACATGCATATATTGCATATGTATACATATATACGCAAACGGATTACTCAGATATTAATTTCTCAGAATCATGAATCTTTTGTTGTTTTCTCAACATTTGTTTCTCTAATTCTGTTGGGTATCATCTTTGAAAAGAACTATTAGTACCACAGCATGTAGTTTCCTTTATTTATTAAATCTAGCATCAAGATAATAAAATCAAAACCCTTTTTGGGTGAACAATAGGACTAAATAGTTTCTTCTATCGTCCGCTTCACACTTATGCCCGGTTTTATGAACAAGAGCAGAGATTTACCCTATTTACATTATTCGGACTATTGTCCTCATCTTTGTTACCATATTTATCACAACGTCTCGGCCGTTGTACGCTCCGGCCTTTTTCAGGTGGTTGTAATGTCGAACTTCGTTTGCTGAGGTAGGCTGTTCTAGTTCCACGTACCATGTCTAATCGGTGTCAGTTATCTCCTGTTAATTCCCCTCTCCAAGTACAACGGCCGAAATGTTGTAATAAATATGGCAACAAAGATGAGAACAATAGTCCGAATAATATAAATAGTATACATAATACCTCATCTCAGAAATAGATACCGAGAAGAGATTTATCCCTTGTTTCTTGTTTAGGATTGGGAGTCCGGTTCCTTCTAAATTATTACCATTCTCTTTCATTTCCAGTTGAACCTTGCGTCTTGAGTGAAATGATTATAAAAAAATCAGTCCGTAAGAATTTATCCAAAACAGTTCAGCCGACAAGTTCTGTCGATTTAAATTTTTATTGTATTTTTCCAGCTTTCGAATATGACATTGTTTATCCAAATCAAAATTGTGGGTAAACTGTTCGAAATTTACACAGTATATTTAGATATTAACTTTGCATCGTGTACCTCATAATATTTTGGTATTATCTACTAAAACTTGTGTTATGCTGATAGATGTATTTTGGTTGTATTGTGATATGTCTACTCAGATGGGTATGAATTGCACTAAGTTCCGACAAGTGACAAGTTAACCTACGGGAGCGTGTAAGAATTTAATCTTGCATTAAAGGTACCATCTCCCAAAGGACACAGACAAGCGTTGTTTGCGTGCGTGAGTGCAGACGAAATCAATGAATTGTTAGCAGAATTCATACAAGATAACCTTCCAAGATGAACCATTCCTAACAATAAATAAATCAATAAAATGCAGCATCTTTTTCTTTTATGGGGGTAGGCAATCATAGCTTTCTGTAACCTCATGTTGCTTGTTGCTCTATGAAACACTTAACTCTTTACCACCCCTTTTTGTTCCCTCTCCACTTTTCATTTACACAAAGTCTTTAAGGTCGTTCACTAGCCGCTTCCCTTTGTTCCTTCCGTCCTGTGATGACCAAATTCTTCAAACCCTCTTTCATCATTACGCGCTCTAGAAATGTCAGAAGTCTCTTTCTAATTCTAGGTGCAAGTGCCTTTTTCCCCTTCATTTTCCTTAAAACTTCCACGTTGCTCACGTCTATGATATTTTCAGCATCCATCTGTAGATCCACATCTCTGTTGCCTAAATTCTCCTCTTTATCTGTGAAGAAATTACCCCGTATTCAGTGCCGTATAGGAGATTAGATATTACAATCTACCACATTTTCCTTGTTTTCTAAGGATATTTTCTTATTCCAATACTTTGCTTTTGGAAGTCATCTTTCGCTATTCCTATGTTTCTTCTGATTTCTGTATCCCACTTTCTGTCGTCTACCCAATATTTAAATTGCTTGATTTGACGTCCCCAGTACGTAGCTCACGATGTCTCTTTTGCTGATGACCATGTATTTTTTTGTCTTACAGTTAATAGTGCTTTCTTGCTTTTCAATACTATGTTGTCTAATAGTTCTTTCAATTATCCCTTCTGAGTCTAAGATTTTAATTCACCACGACAAAACATGTATATGTTAAAACCTTCAATTAATTAAGATAAGAAGGCATGAGATCCATGCCTGGTGTATCATCAGGACATTTATCATTATTATAATTATTACTATTATGTTTTGACTCTGCGATGTGTGTTACGAGTACCACCAAAGTTTCAACCAAAGACTTCAAGTGACTTTTTTTTTTTGCATCAGAAGATACAAACAGGTGTAATTTTGGTCATTGCATGGAGATAAATATACACACGATGTGAGAATTACTCATAAATATGTTTTTTTGGTTTGGTTTGGTTTGGTTTGGTTTGGTTTGGGTTTTTGGGGTTTTTTTTTTTTTTTGCAATTTCCATATATTAGGGCTGCCAGGAATTTGGTCCACATATTTATTTGTTCCTTTTGATATAATAATAATAATAATAATAATAATTATTATTATTATTATTATTATTATTATTATAATGTTGTTGTTGTTGCTCTTATTCTTATTCTTATTCTTCTTCATCTTCTTCTTCTCCTTCTTCTTCATCTTCTTCTTCTTCTTCTTGAGGCATGGTGTCAACAAAACTCCTTACAGCTCAAGAACTTTTCAGAGAATCCTGGCAGATTCAATGGCAACAGTTTTTTCTACAATCTTAGTTTCATTTGCAATTTTCAATAAGCGCTTTTTGAGTTTTCTAGGTGGTGTTCCAAGCGCTTATTATTACAGTTCTACATTCATGTTGCATAGGTTTTTCTAGCTTTTAACCATTATTATTATTATTATTATTATTATTATTATTATTATTATTATTATCATTATTATTATTATTCCTTTGATTTCTGGCGTTTACACATTTCTTTCCGGGTCCCGCTCAGGGACCTAAGGTTAGAAATGGCATCATGACACTTTCCACTGACAAAAAAAAAAATTACTTAGATAAAGCCCTTCGTAAAGTGTGGACTGTACTTGTCAGAACAATTTTTTGTATCTCCTTGAGGCATGGATTTCAAGGAATCCCTTCAATTAGTCTACTGCAATCTTTTCCAACCAGTCCTAGGGCTCCAACTACAACAGGGATTGTTGATGTTCCCATGAGCCACATTTTCGAGATTATTATTATTATTATTATTATTGTTGTTGTTGTTATCATTTTCTGGTCCCTTCGATCCTTAATTAGTGCGTACGTAACGACCTGCCAATACCTCATTAATAATAGACTATTCCATTCTGATCGCGAGGAAAACTGGAAAAGACATATCAGAAACGCTGTTTGATTTTAGTGCAGAAAGAAAGAAAGAAAGAAAGAAAGAAAGAAAGAAAGAAAAGAAAAAGAAAAGAGAGAGAAAGAAAGAAAGAAAAAGGAGGCGATAATGATCTCATATGTTTAACGTCTGGGGCACCTCGACGAAGAATTATGATTCATCAAAAAAAAAATGAAAATAAGAAAACCGCAGGTTTTGCTTTATTTGTAAATTTATTTTAAGCGGGAAAGTAATTTTTTAGTGAAAAAAAAAACGTCACAATACTAATGAAAAGTGCACGAAGCAGACATGATTTATTAGATAAGAGGAAACATCTCGACATTGTTAAGTCGTGGGAGAATGGAAATTGATCGAACAAGATCCCATCCAACAGTTTGGGAAAAAGAAACAAAGATTGTCTCATGACTATTGTGACAAATATATTTACATTTACACTCACATTGCAATAAGTAATTGTAATAAGTAAATACATGGTGGACTCTCCCGTCGTATTCGACGTATGAGGGTCAAGCAGCTCAGTTCCTTGGAACCGACAGCCCAGACACCAGCACATATGGTTTGATTATAGTGGTGAAGGCTTTGTGCAGAACCAACAACACTTTTTGAAGGACCGAATACAGAGACCTGGTGCACTACGTGCCACAATGTTCCCAAACGACCCTCTGCAGGTTTTGAATGTAGATTTGTCCTTTTCCTAGACCAGTTGCTATCCAAGGCTATAGAACCCAGTCTGTCCTGCTATATACCCATAGCTGGAGGGAGAAAAAGAGGATTAATACCTTTTTCAAGGGTATTAGCACATGAGTGAATGTAATGGATTCGACTGGAATTCGAACTCTCCATATATATATATATATATATATATATATATATATATATATATATATATGTATGTATGTATATGTATATATATATATATGTATATATATATATATATATATATATATATATGCTCTCCATATATATATATATATATATATGTGTGTGTGTGTGTGTGCGTGTTCTGTGTGTGTCTATATCTCTGAGATGAGACATCATGATAACTTACATTATTCGAACTGTTATCCTCATTTTTATTGCCATATTCACAGCATTTCGGCTGTTGTAAGCTCCAGCCTTCTTCAGGGATTGGAATTTCGAACCGAACGCTTTATTTCATCTACCGGGGTAGATTGTTCTAGTTCCACGTGTCATGCCTCTTCCAAATGTCTCAGTTATTTCCCTTTAACTCAACTCTACAAGTTTTTGGTTCACTACCAAGAAAATACATATTCATAACTTATACAATACATTCATATTCGTCAATAAATGTTGGCTATTTCGTTGAATTAGTAAGAATTAAAAATCATTATTTTCTACTGCTAGATTAAAGAAAATATTTCATTTCATTTAAAAGTTTATCTGATTTGGTAATAAAATGTACGTATGAATAACAGAGCGGGGAAAAGGAGGGTGGTAAAGAGTCAAAAGTTGCTTACCGCTATAAAAGGCTGGAAGCAGCGGAGAGCTATGACGTGTCACCGAATATAAAAGATTAGGATTAACCCAGATAGATAGATAGATAGATAGATAGATAGATAGATAGATAGATATGAAGATACTAAGATAGATAGATAGATAGATAGATAGATAGATAGATAGATAGATAGATAGATAGATATGAACATACTAAAATAGATAGATAGATAGATATTAACATACTAAGATAGATAGATAGATAGATAGATAGATAGATAGATAGATAGATAGATATGAACATACTAAAATAGATAGATAGATAGATAGATATTAACATACTAAGATAGATAGATAGATAGATAGATACGAACATACTAAGATAGATAGATAAATATAATAGATATGAACATACTAAGATAGATAGATAGATAGATAGATAGATAGATAGATAGATATTAACAGACTAAGATAGATAGATAGATAGATAGATAGATAGATAGATAGATAGATAGATATTAACAGACTAAGATAGATAGATAGATAGATAGATAGATAATGAACAAACTAAGTTAGAAAGAAAGAAAGAAAGAAAGAAAGAAAGAAAGAATGAATGAATGAATGAAAGAAAGAAAGAAAGAAAGAAAGAAAGAAAGAAGGAAACGTAGCGGAGGCAACATATTTTCATTTACGTCTATTTCCACATATATATCCAAACCAGTCACAGTCAAGCTGGTACGTAGAGACATATAGACTTTAAAAAATAGAATAAAAACGCACTTATGTACACTGACTCACTCGGGATTGAACCTTTGAAGCTATGCGGTCTTTCAACACGACTCCTGTCGTGTGTTCATGTTATAATAGTCTAAGTATTGTCTTTCTTTGGAGCCGTCAAACGCCAGTCATATCATGTTACCTGACGCTACCTGTCGGGCCCTCCATCGTCTTTCCCGTTTTCCAGGGCTTATTAAAAGATATTACATTACCCGTAGGGCGCAAGAGGCGACAAAGTCACGTCTTTGTCAACGTGAAAACTATGTTTGTTTTACTTTCTTCTATTTACTTGTGCCGGCAGACATTTTTTTCATCACTCCCACCCAATGACCATTACAAAATACGTAAGAAGAGGAGGGTCAGAAAAGGACGTGTTTTTGTAGATTTGTATTCTGAGAATGATCCGTCGAAAAAGGAAGGTCAGGGGTCAGAAAAAAGTCGGGTAAAAAAAAAAGAATTAACCGAAAATTTGGCAAAAATGAATTGCAAACTTATTTCCTCTCTCTGCGTTTTTACCTAATTATTTATTTATTTATTTATTCGAAAGAAGATGAGTGTTTGGATAAAACGATTTTTGACGGAGTTTACCAATAGAGATAATGAAAATAAGAAATCTGTCTATGCGATTGTTAATCGATTTGTTTTTTACGAGTTATCAACCCTTTCGTGGGTTATTTAAAGTTGAAAAATATTTTTTTTTGATTAATTCAGAATAATTATTTTTTGCGAGTGGATAATGCATTAACAATCTTTTGAGAATAACAATGTGTTTTCCCAGGAAAAAAATCCTACTATTTAACCCATACCTGGAGAAGGAAATAGATTTAAATCTTTCTCATGGGCATTGGCTATAACAAACCCGGTGGGAATTCGACTCGGCGCTGCAATTTCGCATTGCGAGCCGCTATCCATTTTGTCGCTCTCCTTTTGGCTATCTATCTATCTATCTATCTATCTATCTATCTATCTATCTATCTATCTATCTATCTCATTCTGCTCATATCTATCTATCTATCTATCTCATTCTGCTCATATCTATCTATCTATCTATCTCATTCTGCTCATATCTATCTATCTATCTATCTCATTCTGCTCATATCTATCTATCTATCTATCTATCTATCTATCTATCTATCTCATTCTGCTCATATCTATCTATCTATCTATCTATCTATCTATCTATCTATCTATCTCATTCTGCTCATATCTATCTATCTATCTATCTCATTCTGCTCATATCTATCTATCTATCTATCTCATTCTGCTCATATCTATCTATCTATCTATCTATCTATCTCATTCTGCTCATATCTATCTATCTATCTATCTATCTATCTATCTATCTCATTCTGCTCATATCTATCTATCTATCTATCTATCTATCTATCTATCTCATTCTGCTCATATCTATCTATCTATCTATCTATCTATCTCATTCTGCTCATATCTATCTATCTATCTATCTCATTCTGCTCATATCTATCTATCTATCTATCTATCTATCTATCTATCTATCTCATTCTGCTCATATCTATCTATCTATCTATCTATCTATCTATCTCATTCTGCTCATATCTATCTATCTATCTATCTCATTCTGCTCATATCTATCTATCTATCTATCTATCTATCTATCTATCTCATTCTGCTCATATCTATCTATCTATCTATCTCATTCTGCTCATATCTATCTATCTATCTATCTATCTATCTATCTCTCTCATTCTGCTCATATCTATCTCAATTTGTTGGTATCTATCTACCTATCTATCTCAGTTTGTCGATATCTGTTTCTTAATCTGTCTGTTTGTCTATCTATAGTCTCTTAATATCTATCTATCTATCTATCTATCTATCTATCTGAATCTGTTGATATCTATCTATTTATTTGTCTCAGTCTGTTGATTTCTATTTCAGCCTTTTGATATCTATCTTCACTTTCTATCTCACTCTTTTTTCTGTATATATATATATATATATATATATATATATATATATATATATATATATACATATGTATATATAAATATATATATGTGTGTTTGTGTGCGTGTGTTTGTGTGTGTGTGTGTGCGTGTGTGTGTGTGTGTGCGTGTAATGATGCGTTTTTATATTTTTTGTTGTAGGCTTTCAGGCGGTTATCATGGCCTCTATAGGAGAAGGCAAGTTCTTTATATCAAATGTAGGTGAAGAGGAGAGATCCGGCGGAGCTTCCGGACGTTACCTGATTGATAGATCCTGTCCCCCGCCTACATTTACACTGCCAGCTGTTCCTCTTTTCTATTTATTGTAGTTGAACCCACAGGAAACGAGAGTCCTTTTCAGGGATTTATTTATCGCATTCATTAGATCTCCATTTAGACATTTAGCCATCCAACCTCTCCACCTGGCCAGTCAATAGCAGTTTACACTTTTGTGTTATAGCTTTAGTCTCTGTTGTCCTGGTCGAGTGTAGATCTTCAGTGTTGAGAAGTAAGTTACTCCAATACACTTTTAGGATAATGCAGAGACAACACTGTTAGCTCGAGTATGCGTAAGGGGCAGCAGTATACGACCTCTTAATTCCATCATTAGATGCCAGTCTGTTATGTTGCTAACTAAATCCTTGTTATTCAGGCATCATTGGTGTTTCTTAAAAGCGAGCCAGTTTGTGGTTTATATTACAACTTTTCTTGAGAAGACCCTAATTACTGTTGAACGCGGCCATCGAAGGTTTCGGAACTGTTTTCTTTAACCAGTTTCACTCAAATGACTTGAGTCAAACCATGGTATAGTTTTTAGTTCAGTGCGCTGGGATCGTCTCCCCAAGACCGACCTTATTTCGAAATCACCATGTCAAATCGACTATGGCTTTATGGTCGGAAATCCAGTGCCATAAACAACAGGTACAATATAGAATGGCTTCGTAATATCTGGTTTCTGTCTTTTGAAAGGTTTGGAAACTCTACCGGGATTTAGCATTGGCGGCCACGGTCTTAAAAACATAAGATACGTAGATGACACAGTATTGATAGCAGACACGGAAAATAAATTACAAAATCTCCTACAGAAGGTAGCGACGGAGAGTGTGAAGAAAGGACTAAGCATAAACTACAAGACGACGGAGTGCATGGTCCTCAGTAAAAAGATGAGCCCAAAATCCAATTTGCAGGTCGGGAACACTAGAATCAAGCAGACGCGGAAGTTTAAATATCTGGGAAACGTCTTGACGGAGGACGGTAAGTGCGGCACTGATATCCATAGACGTATTGGGATGGCCAAGGACGCATTTCCAATGCTAGATAGAATATTGCAAGACAGGAGGATTTCTTTGGTAACAAAGAAAAGAATACTGATCTATTACGTGTCATCTGTCCTTCTTTACCGTAGTGAATGTTGGACGATTTCCACAAAGATGAAGAAGAGACTCGAGGCGACAGAGATGTGGCTCAACAGAAGGATGCTAAGGATATCATGGACCAAGCGTGTGAGCAACCATGCGAGGATGCAAACAAGGAGTTGGCTCATCAAGTAAAAGCAGCTGAAGTTTCTGGGACACATAATGAGGAAGGAGGGCCTAGAGAATCTGATACTTACGAGTCGAATAGAGGGAAAGAGAGACAAGGGAAAGCAGTGTGTGACATACCTAGCGGGCTTAAGCAGGTGAGTAACAGAATGTGGTTTAGTGGAGGAAGCAGAGGGAAGGAACTTGTTGAGAGCTGCAAGGGATAGAGAGAGCCATGATCGCCTACACCCTGAAAGGACATGGCACATAAAAAGAAAGAAAGAAAGAAAGGTTTCTGTCGTTCTAGCCACGTTCGTACCGCATGATTAGCCTTCACGGTGGCCAATTTCTTTGTCCAGAGCGAGCAGCAGTAAATAAGAACCAGACGCGATATCCCTAGACTTAGCCAACGGAACGAGAAAAATCTATCGCCGTAGATTAAATAAAGGGTTCGATTCGACATTTTCTGAAGGTTACACGGATCTGATCAAGCATCTGATGAAGGTTGGAGAACACAACGGCTGAAACATTTGTGATAATAACAGCAAGGACAGAAGTTCGAATGTAAATAATGATAACTCCGCATCAAAGATATTGAGACAATTTTTTCTTTCTTTCTTTTTTGGATTTCAGGAGACACAACACAGGTGAAGAGAGTTTTGCATACACTGGAACCACTTTAAATATATCACCATCTTATTTCAGTTTTTTGATAGAATAATTTCATTGCACATTCGAACGAACTTTATTTTTATTCACGTGCGCACGATTTTCCTTATACTTGATTGACTTCATTTTAAGACCCTTCACTTTCGAATATATTCAAATACATAGCGTTTCATTCGCTTGCCATATTGAATTTTGACAGAAAAATAAGGAGAAGGTGGAGAGGGGTTGCTATTACTTATTTATCGTTTTTATTTTACTTTCTTAACCGAGGCTTGTAACGTGGTTTGTGGTTGCTCTGTAGTAGTAAGCTTTCTTGTATTTTTTCTATATTGATGCGTTTCTATATATGGGAGTTTATTTCTGTCAACATGATTACGTTCTGTGTGTGTGTGTGTGTGTGTGTGTGTGTGTGTGTGTGTGTGTGTGTGTGTGTGTGTGTGTGTGTGTTTATCACTGTTTGTATATCTGTGCGTATGATTATGTGTCTTTACGCCTGCGTGCGAACAGTATTTTTTTTTTCTCTCGTAACGTAAGTGGTCTTTCATTTGTATGACGAGTAAATAAGAATATTTATCTAACTGGACACACCACCTCCCACCCCGCTGTCTCTCACTCTCTCAAAAGACAAAAGGCAAAACACTAATTATATCACTCTTGTCTCTGCATATATGTTTGTCTGTTTCTCCCACTCTTTCTCTCTCTCTCTCTCTCTCACTCTTTCAGTGAATGTGCACACGCGCATCTTTGCTGTCTGAATTTAATAATCTTTGGGAAACATTTCTTTGTATGGACGTTGCGTATGTGTGTCTGTGTGTCTGTATGTCGTGCTTGGCGAGTGTGTGTGGGGTGCATTTGCGCGCGTTTGCACACACATGCAAGTTTCTTTGCTTTGATTTTTCAAACATATGGCGAATGAATAAGTATATATATATAGTTGTATTATACAGATATAGTGGTTATATATATTTATATATATATATATGTGTGTGTGTGTGTGTGAGTTAGGAATAAATATAGATCAATTCCGACATAATGATACCATATATATATATATATATATATATATATATATATATATATATTTAGATATATACATACACACACACACACACACACACATGTATATATATATATATATATATATATATATATATATATATATATATATATATATATATATATATATATTATGTATATATATATGAGTTAGGAACAAATATAGATCAAATATGGATGGGATTCCGACATAATGATACCATATATATATATATATATATATATATATATATATATATATATATATATATATATATACATACATACATACATACATACATACATACATATATATATATATATATATATATATATATATATATATATATATGACTTAGGAACAAATATAGATCAAATATGGCAGGGATATATATATATATATATATATATATATATATATATATATATATATATATATATATATATACATACATAGATATATATATATAAGGAATCTAAATGAAATCGGTTATATAAAAAATCAAAAATGAAGTCTTAAATGACGAAACGCGTCACAAGAAAACTTTTTACACTTTGAAATGCATTTTGCCCCAGAAAAAGACACATACATACATGTACGCACACATACAAACATGCACGCACACGCACACACACACATACATACATATATATATATATATATATATATATATATATATATATATATATATATATATATATATATACTTTAAAGAGAAGAGAGAAGCCGTAAAAGTTGTGGGTTATAAAGTGATTTTTTAAAATATATAATATACTTTATTTTCCATATGGAAATACATTTTATAACCAAAAACGCTTCCGTGTTCTCGCTTCTCTTTAAGATATACACTTTTATCTCGTTTGAAAAACTATAACCACTCCCTGATATATATATATATATATATATATATATATATATATATATATATATATATATATATATATATATATATATATGAAGCGTATATATGCAAAGAGTGCATCGTTTGTGCATTAAATAATCTTTGAATATAGCTTTCTGAATGCATGTGTATGTGCAAGGGTATGCCAGTGTGTACGTGTCAAGGAGAATTTATTTTGATTCGAGTTTAAATGTCAGTTACGTATTTCTGAATGAAAAAAAGGTAAATTTTTAGCCTTGAAAAAAGAAAAAAACTCAAGAAAAAACATATAAATTTTCAGAAGAATATAGAAAACAAATTATGAAATTCGAAAAGTAAACCGAAGAAATAAAGGGGAAAAAAAAAAACAGAATACAGAAGACGTCACAAAACAAAATCAAGTTTTAATAACAACAATAAAGTCAACACAGATAAATAACAAACGAAAGAAAAAACGAGAAATCATTTACCGAATTCCGATAAAACGAACAAGCGCGCGCGCGCACACACCCAAACATATATATATATATATATATATATATATATATATATATATATATATATATTAGGTTGGTGCAAAAATATGTTTTCTCACATATGTTACTATGTGAGAAAACGACATTATTTTTGCACCAACCTAATATACATATATATAGTAGGTTGGTGCAAAAATAATGACGTAACAATGTCGTTTTTTGACGTATTTTTAAACGTCAAAAAACGACATCATTACGCCATTATTTTTGCACCAACCTAATATATATATATATATATATATATATATATATATAGATAGATAGATAGATAGATAGATAGATAGATAGATAGATAGATAGATATTACAAATTCGCTATATTTATGGGAAAGAATGCAGAATATCGGGAACAGTACGATTATAGGGCTTTTCGCTATGAATGACTAGACTCTAACCCCTACCGTTGTCGGGTGTGGCAAATGTATTAACTGTGCCCAAAACAATATTGCACGTAAAAATGCTGATTTTTAGTAATGGGTGTAGATTGAGTTATGCTATTTCTTTCTATTACTTGGAAATATTTACTTGGTAACAATTCCTGTTTGTAACCGTTCGGTGTAAGATTATAATTTCTATATTAACATCCAGACAAGATTTTTAAAAAATTCAAAGAATTTTCTCTATAAGCGTATCTTTTCTCTTTATAGTATTTCTCCAATGGAAACTTATTAGGAACAAATTAATCCCTGTTCACTTTTTTATTACGCTACCAAATTATTAATTATTAATTATTATTATTAATTATTATTAAATTATTCCTATTACGCATGACCACCATCCCTTAAAGTGATCTTGATGCGCGTCAATAATAATAAGAAATATATTGTAAAATAAGCATTTCTTTGTCAATTGAATTAGAATTTATCTGGTGATACTTTTCAGGACTATATATATATATATATATATATATATATATATATATATGTGTGTGTGTGTGTGTGTGTGTGTGTGTGTGTGTGTGTGTGTGTGTGTGTTATCCACAGACAGTTTGCTTCGCTGTATCACAGCTCTTCAGTGTGGCTAGACATCTGATTGCCTTAAGCCAGGAAGATTATGTTTTTATTTTTGAATAAACACGCCAATGACTCAGACGGTTCGATTCATAGAAGACCTTTGCGTTATCAGCAGAAGCAGTCACTGTTTACAAATTCGCGCTTACCCTCTAAAGTGCTCGACCGAATTTTATTTTTTCGGGGGCGTATATATTGTCATCCACAGACAGACTTTTTCGCTGTATCACAGCTTATCAGTGTAGTTAGACATCCGATTGCCTCAAGCCAGGATCGAAACTCAACTGATTTGGCATTAGTCGGAACCCCCCTCCCCCCCAAAAAAAGCTATCAGCTCCCGGTAGAGTGGAAGGTGAATTTTTACGTATTTTTTATTTTTGCATAAACTCGTCAGTTACTCAGATATATATAACGGTTTTTGGCAACTTGATTCTAATACTCTTACCAAGAGATCATTACAGTACAAATGAAACATTATAATGTCCTTATAAACTGCTGTGATCTTACCCCGGAATACGCGGGTACTTTAGTACGAAAATATATATACGAGGTCATATCAAAAAATATCTAGACTGGTGCTGTAAAAAGAAAACCACAACACATAACAATTCGGCATTTAATCTCCTTCGAAGTAGTCCGCTCCTGAAGCCACAAATTCATCAAACGTTGTTTCCGTTGATGGAAGCATTCCTGGAACTCCTTTCTTGGGATGGAAGCATTCCTGGAACTCCTTTCTTGGAGTAGCGAGCTGCCTCGTTGCATTCTCTTGGACTTTCTCGACGTCTTTTAATATTATTTCCTTTCAAATGGGATTTGATTTTCGAAGAGGCAAAAGTTACAAGGGCCGAGATTTGGGGAATATGGTGGCTGTCAAACCTATGGAATATTGTACTTGGCCAAAATCTGCTGCACAAGCTGCGGTCACTGATGGATCGTCTGTGGTCTGGTTAGACGACCACATTCTACACACTGTCCTTCCAAGCACTGCTATATAAAAAAAAAATGGAAGTGAGTGAGAACGTTATAGGTCAATCTGGACCAAGCGGCTTCACCAGATCTGGTATGTACGTATGTAATTTCCAGCGGAGAACTGGAGACAGGAAAGTGTCTACAACACAAGAATAGGAAGGAGTTCAAAGATAATCTGAAGGATAATCTGAATACTTTGCATATGGATGTGCAGCATTAGAAAGGACTGAATTTATATCGTACAGAGTGAAAGCACTTTATAAAGAAAGAAAGAAATGTCTTGGAGGATATATGTTTCAGGCACGATCAGATCAAGCGTGATCTTTGAAAAGGTATTCACTGATTTGCCGACTAATATGTAGTCTTTGAAATGTGGTGCGTGTGAGCGCATTTTGTTGTCAAGGGTAGGTTATGTAAACTATCTGAAAGTTCATCACAACAGCCAGAAGCAAGCCAACTATGCCGACCTGACTCTTTGTCCTGCCGACAATATTTGTGTTGTTTGCAACAAGGTTTTCAAATTGTCAACTGAACTAAGGACAAATAAAGTGGTACACAGGCGAGCTCTAGGACATACAGATCCAGCCAATCCAATAGTATAAAGAATGTATCTGCAACCCTTGATTATTATGTGTTGGGCGCAGTTAAGTGAGAGACCAACAACATTCCTTGTAAAACTGAAGATGAACTGGCAAGGCAAGGATTATGGCAGCATTCACAAACTTAAACAAGAAGACCGTCCAGAAGAGTTTCAAGAGATTCCGAAGTCGTCTGGAGGCCATGGCTGAAGCCAATGGTTATTTTATTTATTTATTTTATGGCCAATTTACTCTTTCATATTACCAGATATTTTTGTGTCATGTTGTTAAATATGTTTGTTAAAATGAGCTGTCAGTGTTATTTTCATTTTCGCGTAATTTAGACGAGAATTTATCCATGACCAAATATCACGATTTGTTTTAGATTTCCTTCTTGTTCAGTTAGATAATTTTTTTTTTCAGCGTTTTATATATATATATATATATATATATATATTAAAATAAGTTTCGCAATCTGTAACCAACCTCTAACTTTCAAACAATAAGCACGGGAAACATTTGCATGCACACATATACGGCATTCATATATATATATATATATATATATATATATATATATATATATATACAGAGAGAGAGAGGAAGAGAAGGAGTGATAGACAGACAAAGAAAGAAAGTAAGAGAGAGAGAGCTTACATGCATGAGCAAACGTTCATGTATATATATATATATATATACACAGAGAGAGAGAGAAGGAGTGAGAGATAGACAAAGAAAGAAAGTAAGAGAGAGAGCTTACATGCAAGAGCAAACGTGCATGTATATATATATATATATACATTAAAAAATAAACATGTTCATAAATTTTCATATGGGCGTGTGTGTTCTTGAGTATGAACACACATCTATCTTTAAATGTATATACAGAGATTGAGAGAAAGAGAGAGAGAGAGAGAGATCGACAGATTTATGTAAATACTCAAGCACATATACTCAAACACACACACGCACACAGATATATATATATATATATATATATATATATATATATATATATATATATATATATATATATATATATGAAATTTATGTGTGTTTTTATTTTTGCACTCGTTCGTTATTTTTGCTTTTCACGTTAAAAGGAATCACATTTTTATCTCTATAGAAACAAATCAAAACAAAAAATTGAACTTTCGTTTCTCACAAATATGAATTTAATCTAAACCATTCGTTTCAGTCGATGTCACAATGATGGATCGCAACTCAAAGATGTGACCCTCAACCTCCTCTCCTCCCCTTTTGCATAAGTTTCCATGTTCCTAAAATATCTCTGAAAACTTTCTTCATACGAAACCATTTCAAGAATAAGAAAATACCTTGTTCTTTAGACGCAAATAACTTGCAACGAGAAACGGGATGCGTGAGGAAATATAGAAAAGAAGTTTTCCTAAAATAAATAATTAAAAGACAGAAATAAAATAACATTTATTGTTCGTTCTATCTTCAAGAATTTCTAAAAAAATTTTCTTTCTTTTTTATATTTATACAATATTTTTCTACTGCTTGAAGCCGAATGTCGTATGTCCCAAAATTATTTTCATTATTATTAACACACTCGTTATTATTATCATTGTTATTACAAAACGTTATCATCTTTAGCAATAATTAGCTTATTAATAATTAATTCCATCATTATTACCAGATGTTATTATTAGCAACGTTATTACCACACTCATTATAATTATTATCGTTACTACCAACCATTATTATCGGTAATAATAATTATTTTCATCGTTAGTACCGTAGTGTTTATTATCATCATTATTATCAAACGTCGTTATTACCAGATATTATCGTTATTAATAATTATTTTCATCGTTAATATTATACACCGTTGTTATCAATATCATCGTTATTAAGAAACGTCGTTATTATTATTATTATTATTATTATTATTATTATTATTATTATTATTATTATTATATAATACATCATCAGTAGGAAAGCGTATTATGATATACGCAGTCATTGTTTTCGCGCCAGTAACATCTGGTGGCTTTCCTCGCGGATCATAGTGTCCCCAATACACCATCACTCTCTTCAGATTTTTGGCTTTTATAATCACCATTATTATTATAATTATTATTATTATTATTATCGTTAATAATAAGTATTATTATTATCGCTAGTGCTTACGGCTATATCACGCCGAAACACCGATTCTCATCCGAGAACCGAAGTTAAGCAATGTTGAGCCTGGTCAGTACCTAGATAGGTGACAGCTTGGGAATAACAGGCACTCTAAGCTTGGATGTGTGGTTGGTGTAACGAATAACGGCTCGGAATGGAAAATCGGAGATCCGAGTTCCAATTCCAGTCGGATTACTTATATTCACTTACGCGCAGATACCCTTAGGAAGGGTATGGATCCAACTCTTTTCCTCCCAGCTATGAGTTAAATAGTATGACTTGTATTAGATAATTTTTATTACCTCAAAATTTCTTACATATTTTCTGGTTTTAAATAACCTTTAAACTGAATCAATGAATTATTATCGTTATTACTGGAGGCTAATATTGCTATTAATAATTATCATTAGTTTATTATTTTCACCATTACTACCAGACGTTATTAATGATTATTATAATGATTATTACCAAATGTTATTATTATCATCGTTGCTGGCAAACAATACTATAGTTATTAATAATTATTTTCGCCGTTATTATTACTATCACGGTTATTGTCTTTCTTATTAATAAACGTCGATGTTATTTTCATCGTTAATATCAAATGGCGACTTTTAATTTCTGAATTGTCTT
This sequence comes from Acanthosepion lycidas, assembly GCA_963932145.1. NCBI lineage: Eukaryota > Metazoa > Mollusca > Cephalopoda > Sepiida > Sepiidae > Acanthosepion > Acanthosepion lycidas. Next base: position 45,381,456 of record OZ010598.1, on the reverse strand, counting down.
TCTCTTTGCCACCCTTTATTTTTGCGCTTCTTTCTTATTTTTCTAAAATTATTTTTTTGTTATCTTTCTATCTTTCCTTTCCTTCTTATAATGGATTCTCATCAATTTATCCTCTTACTGTTTCTTCTTTCTTGTTAATGATGCCGATTTTGATGCTATCAGCTTCTTCACTTTTGTGTCATCATCTTCTTCTTCTTCTCATTATTATTATTATTATTATTATTATTATTATTATTATTATTATTATCATCATCATTATTATTATTATCATTATTATTATTATTATTATTATTATTATTATCATCATCATTATTATTATTATTATTATTATTATTATTATTATTATTATATTTCCATTGATTTCTGGTGTGTATTCATTTCTTTCCGGGTCTCGCCCAGAGAACTAAGGTCAGAAATGGCATCATAACATTTTCCACTGAGCAATTAAAAAAAATACATTTTTATATGGATAAAGCCCTTCGTAAAGCCCTTTATTAAGGTATGGGCTACAGGGAATCCATTCATTGAGTCTATTGGAAACTTTTCCAACCAATCCGAGGGCTCCAACTACAACAGGTATTGTTGATGTTCTCATGTGCCACATTTATTATTATTATTATTATTATTATTATTATTATTATTATTATTATTATTATTATTATTATTATTATTATTTCATATCCTCTCCGACTCTTAGATATTTCGACCGAATGATGACGATCATATCTCAGCTCCTATCCGCAAGACAAATTTCTTAGTACATGAGCATTTCCAAGCTGTCCTGTCACCTGCGTACAGTCCCAATGATGTCAGGTATTCCCAAGGAGTCTAACATAGCTGAACGATCTCAGGAAATAGTCTTGAGTGCGCAAACCACAAAAGAAACTACTTCAGCTGCTGCTTGGTATATTTCTTTGATTTGTCCAACCAGATCTTGGTGTCTGTATTCTTTGCCTGCTGCTTCTTCACGATATTCTCATCCCAAGGTACCGCAAATTCTATCAGGATCAATTCATGGCTGCTCTTGTACACAGCTATGATATCAAGGCGATTGCTTTCTAAGCGCTTGTCAGTCAAGATAGTCGTATCTTAAGTGAGCTTTACTTGTTCATTCTCAACTATTGACGGTTGTGAATGCTCGCGCCATTTCTCTGTACATTCCTACATAGTAACCATTATATTCTGAATGCTACTTTGTCATTAATAATAATAATTATTATTACTATTATTATTATTCATGCATTTCCAGATTCTCACCAGAATCTATCGTTGAAGAATGAGCGGCAGCAAGTTTGCTCAAATCCTCAGAACCCTTCTCAGTATCCTTGCAACAACTGTACAGACTTAAGTCCTCCTTGACTATTATTATTATTATTTGTGTATATTATGTTCCCTGCTTTGTATCTTGTAGAACCGGGTCCAAACTATGGTCCTTAGGCGTTATAGGAGAATTATCTTTTAATTGATAGCACTTTTCTTAGTATATGGGATGTTGCTAGTAGGGTGATTTTTCGGTAATTTGTATGTTGATGTTACCTGGGGCACTCTTAGTAAAATTGTCCATTCCTTTTCTCAAGAGTCCCAGAGCTCTGATTGCTATTGGCACAGTCTCATTATTATTATTATTATTATTATTATTATTATTATTATTATTATCATTATTATTATTGCTGTTGTTGTTGTTGCTGTTGTTGATTATGTTGATGTTATTCACAGCATGTGATATTGCTTGTTGTTAAGAAGTTCACCACTTGTAAAATTTAAAATCAGCTAACCAACTCTCATTAGGATATAAATGAGGGTTTGCTTAACCCACTTACGAAAATCTGTTTTGTAATTCTTTCTTGGTTAGGCTGAGGTGTGTACCTCGGTAACTATAAAAAAATCAATTTTCAATTACTATGGTTAAACGGAAGAATGTTTTACCGCACTAATTGAGTATTATGTATGCACTAATCGAATTTTGGTATATACATTTTTTTAGCGCACTAATCGAAAACACATTATTCGAAAGCTCGTTAATCGAGGGATGCCTGTATTCTTTTGGACAAGTTTCCTTCCTGGTTTAGCCCCGCAGATTAACCCAACTTCCAGAATAATTTTTGCCTAGTACAGAATATACCCCCTCCCACACCTCGAGTAAAAAATGTCCTAGTCTAGGCCATTTTATACTCCCTTTTACAATTAGTATCAACAACTGTTTTTCTTGACTAGAATATTATATGATGGCTGCACTCTACGAACTGGTAATAATGGCTGATCTGAACTCATTCAACAATAATAAGCTCTCCGTATTTCAGAAAAGGGACCAATCTTGGTCAATTAATACAGATCATGGTCAAAAGTAAACAGAGTTCTTTAGTGTATACAAAGTTATTTCCATATTCTTGTCAGACATGACCCCACAAATTAAAAATAAAAGGCTGTTGGGGGTTAAATCATATGCATTTTATCACATGGGAAAAGAAGTGAATATATTCTGGTCTAGCCCAGTTTATACTCGGGAGTATAAACTGGTTTCGTCAAATACCGGATATAAGACAACTTCGTCTCGCATAACACCGTGTATATAATGAGCATATATGATTATACAGGAGGATACTGAGAATACCATTGATTGAATATGTGAGCAATGAAGAATATGTAAAGAAAATGGAAACAAAATGGTGAGCTGTACTTGAAATCAGAAAGAGACAGTTGATAGTTCTGGGGCTGATGAGAAAAGGGGGCTTGAAAAATTTGCCACTCACAGAAAAAAAATTGTCCTTAATTAAAGCTTACATTTCTTCATCTTTAGCTTTTCATATTCTTGTCAGAAACATTGCCACAAAATTAGAAAAAAATGGAGGTAAGGCTAAATAATATCCAAATTACACCCCGTCGAAGTGTCCGGATGATTTTCTAAGCGTAGCTTAGACGTTGCACCAGGCCGAAAGTATGGAGCACCCAGTGAGGATCGAACTCACTACTCAGCTGTAACTGATCTAGCAGAACAAGCTTGCTAACCACTACATCACGTCAAATGTTGTGCGATTGTTGCAGTCTACGAACTGGTAAGAAAGGTTGATCTGAACTTGTTGAACAATAATCAGCTCATCAAGGAACCAATCTTGTATTAATACATTTCACGGGTAAAAATTAGCAAAGTGCAAATTTTGCCCACCATAAATTAAATCATGGCCCGCGTGTACGCAAAACTACAGTTGTTTATCACAAAAATGATGACTCTTCATTCATTTTGACTAAAACCAATAGGTATCCAAAAATTAGGCCAACTAATATGCAATATATGGAATCGTAATATGTTATATAGGAAATAAGTATCGCTACCGACACTTGATTTTGAACATAGATCGCCAGTGAGCAAACACAGGCGATCCCATTATTGAACTAAGTAGACCACGTGACCATAGAGGAAACGCATATATAGGAAGTCGCATGACGTCTAGATTGATCTCCATTTCTAGTCGATCCTCTCTTACTATACGGATCGCTGTTCTCTACTCTATTCACTATACTATTTCTCTATTCAGATCACTATTCTGTGGTTACCATTCGAGCGAGTATTATCGAGCAAGTACTATTAGTGCGAGTAATATTCGAAGGTGTCTGACACCAGTATAGTTCAACTGCGATTACAAAGTCTCTACTACAACGAGTATTAGGAAAGTGACAGTATTCGTTGACATCACAAAAGTGATAACGAGTCTTCGTTGAGTCACAAAAGAATGAAATTAAGAACTTCAGAATTCACACACGTAGCACTACAGTAGCCATGATGTTCGCGTCTATTATCTTTTAGATGGAAAAACGAGCGGATAAATTCTTGTTTACTAGGAATATATTTTACGCTAACTCACTATATATCCGATATAAACTGGCCTAACCTAATTTAGAATGCATGACTATAAATTACATCCGGCAACAAGGTTTTGAGTAGCGTGGAACCACCTTTTAATTGCTGTTGTTTCCAGGCCCACCCTGACCCAGGATGGTAGCACCTGTTGGCGTCCCATCTATGGGTAAATAGTGAACCCCCCAAACTGTGGTCAAAACACGCTGAAAGTATAAAAAAAAAATTATAGTAAAAATACCAGCAATACATTTTCATAAAAAAAATCACCAGCAATATATTTTTTGTAAAATAAAAAAATAAAAATTACTAGCAATATATTTTTTGTAAAATAAAAAAAATAAAAATCACTAGCAATATATTTTTTGTAAAATAAAAAAAATAAAAATTACCAGCAATATATTTTTTGTAAAATAAAAAAAATAAAAATTACCAGCAATATATTTTTTGTAAAATAAAAAAAATAAAAATTACTAGCAATATATTATTGTAAGGGAAAAAAAGATAGTACCAGAAATACATTTGTCTAAAAGAAGTTACTAATGCTTCTAAGAAAATTAAATTTCGACATTAAGTGGCCCATAAAGAGTTGATATGCCGCTAAACAAACACCTACAAAGACCTAATTTATATCTAGGCAATGAAACACCCTAACCCAGAATAACCCCAGGTATACTCTAGACTGGGGGTGTACTCCGGGATGTTACGCTAGTCATTCGTCGCCGTGCTTATAGTAAATATTATAATTCAGCACTGAAAGAGTGGTGCTGCTACTCCAGCTGCAAATAAAATGGTATATCGTAATACCTGTCCGAGAGTGCCGACAGAGCTGAGCCATTCTTGGACCTACTCCCACGTAGGATGCATGTGAAGCCTAAATGTTTCTCGCCTGTCGAGGTGAAAAAATACGGTTATATTTGTAGTCCTTTTTAGCTAAGTTGTATTCGTTTTAATATATGATTAACACATTCATTTTGTGTGTCTGCGTTGGTCATATTATTCTGTGATTAGGATTACCTTTCGGCTTAACATAGCTTATTCTAATACATTTCGCTTCGGCTCTTTTAAATAGGTATTCAGTTTCTCTTTTGAAGTGTCTGCAATCATGACTCTGTTATTTCATTTGTTTTTTTTTTCTGTTTGAAAGTTTCATAGAGTTGTTTCCTAGGGATTTTTTTAGCTTTCTATTTGTCCTTTTGATAATTCTAATGTATATTCTGTGCGTCACAATCAGTTTCTCATTTCTCTGCCTTTTGTAGTCCTCAAATCTTTTGATAGCTGAGCCGATACAATCCTCAGTGTTCATGAGTCCTCTCTCTCTCTCTCTCTCTCTCTCTCTCTCTCTCTCTCTCTCTCTCTCTCTCTCTCTCTTTCCTTTTTGCATAACGTCTGTCAGCGCAAACCGGAGGATCTATAAGCATCATCTTTACAGCAGGAAAGCGTATTATGATATACGCAGTCATTGTTTTCGCGCCAGTAACATCTGGTGGCTTTCCTCACGGATCATAGTGTCCCCAATACACCATCCCTCTCTTCAGATTTTTAGCTTTTATAATCACCATTTTTAATATTATCATTATTATTATTATTTTCTTTGATTTTTGTTGTATACAAATTTCCTTTCGGGTCTCAACCAGAAACCTAATGGCTTCACGATATTTACCACTGATCATTTTTGTAAAAAAAAACAAAAAAAAACGATCACACATTTTATATAGATAAAGCGCTTCGTAATGTGTGTGCTGTACATACTTGTGAGTACAATATTTTCTATTTCCTTAAGGTATAGACTACCAGGAATCACTTCAATGAGGATCGGGCCATTTTCCAATTAATCCGACGGCTTTAACTACAACTGGAATTATTAATATCCTCATGTGCCACATTCTTTGAGATTTCCACTTCAAGTTCTTTGTATTTTGATTGTTTTTTTTTTTTTTTTGAAGATCATCAAAGATACTTTACAATCTGCAATCCATGTTAATAAGAAAGCACGTTCTGTTCTTGTGGTCTTTAATCACGATATCTGGGCGATTATTATTATTATTATTATTATTATTATTATTATTATTATTATTATTATTATTATTATTTCCTTTGATTTCTGTTGTGTACACATTTTCTTCCGTGTTCCAACAATTTTCCAGTGATCATTTGTGTAAAAAAAAAATCTAAAATCACACATATTTTATATAGATAAAGCTCTTCTGTACTTATTTTTTATTATTATTATATATATATATATATATATATATATATATATATATATATATATATATATATATATATTACGGCGTTAAAAACAAGAATATTTTTACATTGGACCATGATGTTATTAAAATAAAATACCAGCCGACCGGTTTCGCCCCCTCTCTTCAGAGCTGTAAACGGGAGAAAAATTATGAAAAAGGAGAAAATAAAAAAATAAAAATATATGGGTGACGTGAATGAACGGAAGGGACAGTTATAACACCTAAAGATGCTAGAGACCCAGAAGAGCAAGCCCAAGCAAACAATCTCTCTGTTTACAAAGAGAAGGTCGCCCAGACCTGATAAACAGCGTCTCCAACACCTTCAGATGGAACAACATCTTTAGCATCTTTAGGTGTTACAACTGTCCCTTCCGTTCATTCACGTCACCCATATATATATATATATATATATATATATATATATATATATATTTCTCCTTTTTCATAATTATTCCCCCGTTTACAGCTCTGAAGAGAGGGGGCGAAACCGGTCGGCTGGTATTTTATTTTAATAACATCATGGTCCAATGTAAAATATTCTTGTTTTTAACGCCGTAATAAAGTTTTGTACCACAAAATAAATATATATATATATATATATATATATATATATATATATATATATATATATATATATATATATATATATATATATATATATATATATATATATATATATATTAGTAAATAGAGATATGTGTGTGTGTGCGTGCGTGCGTGCTTGTATATATACGTATGTACATATATTGATTGATTTTTACGACTTATCAAAGCTTTTCGAATTATTTAAATCACAAAACCCCTTTTTTTTTTGTTCTAAGAATAATTCTTTTTTATCTTTCATCTATTTGGGATTAACAGTGATTCTTCCAGATACGAGTCCCTACTATTTAACTTATAGCTGGGGGAAGAAGTGGATTCATACCTTCTCAAAGGTATTTGCACGCAAGTAAATGCAACAAACTCGACTGGAATTCGAACTGCTTTCTCATTCTGAACCGCTGCCCATTGCACCACCCGAACATCCCAATGTACATATATAAGTATATTCGTGCAGAAATAACATTTTTTTTTTACATATTTTTAAAGTCTTATACTAGATATTATTACAACAATGATTTTGAAATGTTAAGCTCGAAATGTAAATAACACACACACTCAAAAATGGAAACGGAAATATATATATATATATATATATATATATATATATATATATATATATATATATATATATATATATATATATATATATATATATATATATTCAGATAGTTAATACACGCACACATGCTCGCAAGCGCGCATTCATAGATATTTACCCTCTGCTTATATATATATATATATGTATACAAATATATATATGTATATATATATATATATATATATATATATATATATATATATATATATGTGTGTGTGTGTGTGTGCGTGTGTATGTATTTCCTTTGCTATTTAAGCATTATTTTTTTTTAATTATTTAAACAATGAATAAATTAAAAAATAGATATTTAAGCAAGAAATAAATTTGAAAAAGGAAAGCACCTATAAAATTTCAAAAGTTAAGGCGCAGATGTAAATATATATATATATATATTAGGTTGGTGCAAAAATAATTTCGTTTTCTAACATATGTTACTATGTGAGAAAACGAAATTATTTTTGCACCAACCTAATATATATATATATATATATATATATATATATATATATATATATATATATATATATCGAATTCGTGCTTCCAAAAGGGATCAACCCAGCTAGAGAGAAATACAAACAGACTCTGCCCACCTTTTCATTGACCAAATACTCAAAACTTGAAGGTAAATAATAAAATTCCTTTCATTTTTTTTTTTTTTTTTCAGATTCGTTTTTGTCTGAATTACTTATATCGTTTCTATTTTTTCTTCATTTTCATTTTCTTCCTTAGATTCCTTTGTATTTCTTTTGCCCTAAACCCTCACCCACCGCAAAACCACATCGTCGCTGGCTGAAAACCGTGGCTATGTTGAAAGTAAATTCAAATACAATAGCTGCGGCATAATGGAAAGTCTTCACTCGTAGATAGCATATAACCGCAGACTCGTACAGCCAACGAGTTAACATTGGTATCGCCATCTTTATTCTAGTAAATACGACTTCTCTGACGACCAGCTTTCTTATTACATGTGGGTTTCAAATTTAAATATTTTTATGATAGTTTGTCTAATGCAAATACATTGTATAATATATGATTTTTCAGTTATTTCATTTTAAATAATGCACAGATGCGAAAGACTGCAGTATAATTTCTACAAGGCAAAAACATTCAATTTTTATACTACAGTTCAACCAATACAGGACTCGAGAGTCACTCAATGTACTAGTTTACTGTTAAAATAATTACGATGTATGAGGTGGTAAGTAGTGATGATTATCAAGATAAGAAAGATAGATAACGTGAAGAGACTAACATTGTTGTTTTAAGGGTGGCATCCCCGAGAAAGTTAATTCAATAAACATTTTCTTGAGGAAAAAAAACTGTCTATGTGGAACTTCGTCTTTGCATTAGGAATAAGGAGGAAATGAGAGTGATTGTACTCCGTGGGAGAAGAGTGGCGTCTCCTAACTGTAAAGGTTTGAACTGTTGGAAGATTTCATTTGAACATTTGCCACGGAAACAGTGACAGCGATAAGGTTACAACGTTGTGCGAAATGGTGCTTGAATAGTACTAATTTAGCTTTGTTTTTATCCTTAGTTAAATACTAATTTCCTTCTGAGATTAAATTTATTTTTAGCGGATTTCAAAGTTTTCCACAGTTGTACAGAGTGTTTCAAAAGTCGCATTAGCAATAAAATACTCGTAATTTTCATATTTATTTACCAAAAGGAATTATGTTTCTATATGTGACAATATATTATTAAGAAATTTTATTGGGTGAACTATGGAAGATGATGTCACGCAAATTTTCCCTGGTTTCTATGTCACAAGTGTACTTTTTTTTCTGTCAATTGTTGTGCGACTTTGGACCACCCTGTATATTTGCATTTGTTATTACAGCTGAGTACTGAAACAGTTGATTAAATTAAAATTGAATAAACTGGTTGCCTGTGTTTTAAACCTTGTTACTAGTTGTGCATATGTTCGCTATTCTTTAAATTGCCCTTAATTTCAAACGTTTCATAAAAAAAATATGATAAAATAAACTATTTCAATTATTTTGATACATAAAAATTTTCCTCGTTTTGGGACACAATTCGCCTTTAATTTCAAAACACTTACAACAAATTTATGATAGAATAAACTGTTTAAATATTTTCTTATTTTGGGACACATTCTCAATTTCCAGGCGAAGTCCTGGAAGTTGCCAAATGTTTATTTTCAACTTGTTTTTACTCTGAGGACCTCTTGCACAGCTACGTCTACAACCCGGCAGATCTCTTTTTCTTTCTTTATGGCTATCAGGTTAAGTCTTCTCTCTTGGATGAGACTATCGTCAAAGTCCCAACGTAACCCATTCTTCATCTTTTCTTGGACAAATTCTCGCGATAACAATTTCGATATCCCTAGTGGGGGTGTCTTCGACAACAGGGACCATGTGACTTCAAGCTAGTTTTGAATTCAGATTTGTCCTTCTCCTAGATTGGTTGTCCTACTTAGCATTATTATAATTACTGAAGCTCAACAGTTACGGCTATATCTCGTTCAGACACCGGTTTTCGTACTATCATCGAGTTAAGCAACGTCAACCTTGGTTAGTACATAATTGGGTGACCGCTTGGGAATACCAAGTGTTGTAAGCTTAGATGTGCAGGTGATATAATGGATAACGGTTCGGAATTGGAAATCGGAGAGCCAAGATCGAATTCCTGTTGGATTCGGTATATTTACTTACGAGCAAATAACCTTGGGAAAAGTATGAGTTCACCACTTCACCCAGCTATAGGTTAATTAGTAGGACTTCAAATATCTTAGATCTCAAGTAATAGATTCCCAAAAAGGCTTCAACATCCGCAAAGCTATTGCATGCGATGAGTTTAACAAACTTCACAAGATTTGGCACTCAAACTATCCATCCCCTCTTAATAAAAGTCCAAACATTTCGAACACTGATAGAACCAGCCCTACTGTATGGATCAGAAACTTGAACATTATCTGCTCGTATTGAAACACTATTGGATGGAACATATACAAATCTACTTAGAAAAATCCAGAGCATCTTTTGGAAATCACATGCAACGCTCAACACAATTTACAGAGAACTGTGACCAATCTCTCTAAAGATTGAAAAAAAAAAAAACGATCACAGTTTGCCGGTCACTGCCACCGAGTGGACAGGGAAATCGTCTCATCTTTACTCTTATGGCATCGTTCTGGAAGTGTCTTCTGACGAAAAATGACTTTACAAGACACCATAGATCGGGTCTCAGGGATGGACATTGGTGATCTGGGGACAACAACGCAGAACCGAACGGTGTGGAAAGAGATTGTCAATGGAGTTCCAACCAACAATAGGGAGCTCGAAGGAAGATGATGATGATGAGTAAGATTTATATCAGTAAATCATCATTAACTCCCCAAAATCTTACAATCTAAAAATATTTTCTGGCTTTAAATAACCTGCAAGAGGTTGATAAGTCGTATTAAACAATCAGTCAAGCTCAGCAGCTGTTTTCAGGCTAAAATCGAACCAGTTAGTCAAATAGCCCTGTTTATACATATATATATATATATATATATATATATATATATATATTCCTAATGTTCACTCAACACTAAACCCAAGAGCCACTCAAGGTAGAGGTTTACCGCGTGGAGTTCTATTAGCGTAAGAAAGGGTGAGATAACAGGAATTATATAGAATGCTAATACTAAACTTGACGAAGCCAAGATTTAATTAGCGAATAAAATTTCAGAGCTCAGGTGGTGACGTTAGGAGTATAGCGTTAAAGTAGACTTTAGAACGAACCAGAAACCTAAAAAGGGTTTAAGGATTAAGCCTCTATTCCCGTTCAAATGGCCCGGGCGTGAAGTGGACGATAGGCGAACCTATCTATTCCTAATGGGAGAGGGAAAATAATAATAATAATTACAGAATGAAATTTTCAGACAGAGACGTCAAAAATACAGACGTGAAGGAACCGGAAACGCAATCCTAAACAAGAAACATGGGGTAGCCCTCTACTTCTATTTAAAGAATCTGGGAGGGATATGAACCAGAGGATGGGCGAGTCTATCTATTCCTTATAATATTAGGTTGGTGCAAAAATAATGACGTAATAATGTCGTTTTTTGACGTTAAAAAATACGTCAAAAAACGACATTATTACGTCATTATTTTTGCACCAACCTAATAATTAGCGAAAAACAATTCAGGGTTAAAAGTATAGAGTTGAAATAGTCTTTAGAAGTACCAGAAACCCAATCCTAAACATGCTTTAGACTTTCTAACCAATCAGTCAGTTATGCGCCATGCGTGATACACGTTTAGGCGATCATGTGTCTTTCGATACATAACTGACGAGGCAGTTGCCATCCAAGGCTAGGGAACCCGGTCTGTCCTGCTATTTACTCATGGGGAGGAGAAGAAGATTCATACCTCTCCCAGAATGTAATGAATTCGACTGGAATTCGAACTCGTCTCTCCGATTCCTCAATCTCAGCCGCTATCCATTACTCCACCAATACTTATGCTATATGAATATGACATATTTTACAAGTATTTCTGCTATAGAATGTATGCTATATGCTCTTTGGTGAAAACTCTGAAAAACAAAACTTTTCCTAAGATATCTGTGCCGATTCGAATTGTGTATTTCCTTCAGTGGCAAGTTTCACAAGGTTCAGCTTAGCGCGTGTCATAAGCAATTGCACACGAAGAGAGACGAGATTCAGTGGAGTTTGAAATAGAAAAAGATTTAATAAAGGAAGAGTTGAGGCGTGGCAAATTTGAGCGCTGATGCTTTGTGACATGTCGGTCAACGTGAACAGACAGCATGGCCAATGGCTTGTGTCTGCGAACACATGAAGTGTTTCGTTAAGATCTCTATCGAATTGTTTGTGTATTTAGAAGATGCGGAAAATTAGGATTGTTTCTGAGTTTCGTAATTTAGAAGACGTGACGCCAAAAATAAAGGAGAGAAGAAAATATAGGAAAGTATAATGCAGATTGGTATGCTAAAAGTGGCGATAATGAAGATTATGGAAGACATAGATAGATAGATAGATAGATAGATAGATAGATAGATAGATAGATAGATAGATAGATAGATAGATAGATAGAATATTTTGTTGAAGAGATGTATAGGAACATTCCGAGATAGATAGATAGATAGATAGATAGATAGATAGATAGAATATTTTGTTGAAGAGATGTATAGGAACATTCCGAGATAGATAGATAGATAGATAGATAGAATATTTTGTTGAAGAGATGTATAGGAACATTCCGAGATAGATAGATAGATAGATAGATAGATATGAATGAATGAATAAACTGAGATAGATTTCACTGAACGCATAGATAGATAGATAGATAGATAGATAGATAGATAAATATGAATGAATGAATAAACTGAGATAGATTTCACTGAACGCATAGATAGATAGATAGATAGATAGGGTAGATTTCACTGAACGCATAGATAGATAGATAGATAGATAGATAGATAGATAGATAGATAGATAGATAGATAGATAGATATGAATGAATGAATAAACTGAGATAGATTTCACTGAACGCATAGATAGATAGATAGATAGATAGATAGATAGATAGATAGATAGATAGATAGATATGAATGAATGAATAAACTGAGATAGATTTCACTGAACGCATAGATAGATAGATAGATAGATAGATAGATAGATATGAATGAATGAATAAACTGAGATAGATTTCACTGAACGCATAGATAGATAGATAGATAGATAGATAGATATGAATGAATGAATAAACTGAGATAGATTTCACTGAACGCATAGATAGATAGATAGATAGATAGATAGATAGATAGATAGATAGATAGATATGAATGAATGAATAAACTGAGATAGATTTCACTGAACGCATAGATAGATAGATAGATAGATAGATAGATAGATAGATAGATAAGGAACTAATTAAGTAGACGTGTCTACTCGTAAAAAATAGGGAAAAACTTTCTTGGAAATAACGTGCATTATTTTTCAGTAACGGAAAATATTCATTTTTTTTATCAATTAAGAATCGGGTTCTTATTCATAAGATCAATGCAGTGTAAAATCGATCCCTGACTTTTTACAAAGTTGTCTGGACTTTTATTTTTGAAAAAGATTTCTTTTCAATAAAAAACAAACAACAAGGGGACATTTTCATTTTTATACATGCATTATGTTATTAAGAACAATAATTTACGTAAATGAATAAAATTAATATATATTTTTATTCTTCATATGAGATAAATAATTATTAGCCCCGATTGTTTGAGCATGCGCTCCCGAAAAACATCTGCACAAAAATCTGTTTTTAAAAAATGATTTTATGAAAAGTTTTAAAAATGCAGAAAATTAAAAAAATTATGCGGATATCCAAGATGTTTAAAAATCTGTATCGTTATAATGAACAGGACCTCCACTTTTAAATAAATAAAAATTCTATATTTTTCGATTCTGATAATTGTCATGGCGTACGTAAGGTCAACAAAAATTATTACCCGAAAAAAAATCCATGTAGAGTTACGCAAAAATATTTATTTTTCAACCATCTTCTACATTGTCAATGCACTTAATCTAACGATTCTCTATTAATCGCATTGATTGAATATTACATTGAACAGTGACAGTTTCTGATCGAAATTCATTTAATATCTTGAACTCCGGACTTACTGAACTACTTTCACGGATAGATAGATAGATAGATAGATAGATAGATAGATAGATAGATAGATAGATAGATAGATAGATAGATAGATAGATAGATAGATATGAAGAAACTATAAGATGGATAGACAAGAAAGCAAGCCTTTGGGTCCATGCCACTTCGTCTTAATAGAAATAGACAAAGACATTCACACGTGATTCACTTTGTAAAGGCGTGTCAACGCTTCTTGTGCATAAACTTATTTTTCTTTCTCCTTTGGGTTATTTGTTCCTTTCGCACTGAGGCTGCGGCTGTCAACATTTTTCAAAAGATGAAGACCCGGCATGCCATATGACAGCATTTTGCCTCAATATGACTTGACAGATTTCAACCGAAATTACTTGATTGGTGTGAGTAGAGTCAAAGAAACAGGATCGGCGCGATGGCTACGTGGTTAGATTATTAAACAGACTTATCTTTCGAGTTCAATACCCGTGTGTAAATATTGTAACTTACCTATCCGTCCACAACATCTGCCAAAAGAATCCACAAAGAAAATCATAAAAAAAACTCTTTTTATTTCTTTTCAACGCAATTGTCATCGATATACTTATAAAATCTAAATTGCCGTATTTGCCGACATGTTGGACGCACCCATATTTTGGCATGTAATATTTAGGAAAGAAAATGCATGCATCAAAATGATACCCTTAGTTTTATGTGATATTCTCACTAAACATGAAGAAATACTTGCAGTATCAGCAGAAACTATATTAGTATTTTTTTTAATATTAGGTTGGTGCAAAAAAAAAGTTGAACGTCAAAAAACGACATTATTTTTGCACCAACCTAATAGAAGTACGCTATGGTTTAAATCCCAGGACATTTTTTAGAAAAGTAGAATTTTAGTACATTTTATCATGCATGTATCGAAAATTGTTTTTGCTGTTTTTTTTTTTTTTCACGGAGCAATATCTGCGCATACAGTAAACTAGCAGTATAACCCGTCTTTGCCCGGGTGTTTCATTACTGGGAATATTTGCCGTTCAATTGGAGCAGTTTAAGTTTAAAGTCATCCCAGCCGAAAATCAATATTAGTAACAACATTTGGGTGCAACTGAGGCACATACCCAAATGGGGGAGGTTAACAATTTAAATGGTGGAGGGCGGCCCTGAAAAGGGCCGTTTTCGCGTTCTCAATCTTACAAGGAAAGAACCTCTTCCATGGACCGTCATAATAATAATATATGATAATGTTTATTTATAATATATATTTTTTTTAAATTCTAATAATCTTTTGCATTAGATTTCAACTCTCTAAATTGACTGTACGCAGTTTTTTACAGACATTAAATTTTGCCTTTGATTTTTGTGCAAAGTGTAAAAAATCAGTTTTCAAGGTTGTAATTTTTTTCCAGCCAATTCGGACTGAAAACAGGCAATGAAGAATTATCTATCAAACAAAAAAAGAATTCATCGAAATCGGATGAAAACTGTGGAAACACATAAACAACATCTGATCACACACATACAGACATACACACATACATTTTGAGAATTATAGATATAGATTCCAAATAGCTAGAAAGAAATCTACTGGTATCAGTGAACACTAGTACATATGGTAACAGGCAAAAAAACAGAAAAACAGAAGTATGGTACTTGTTGGCAAATGAAATCCCATACCATACATGAGGGAAAGCAAATTCTAATACCTGTATATCAGCAGAAATATACAAAACAACCAGCAATATTCCAGTCAAAGTAAATAGTTCTGGAAAATCTGGTATTCCTTCTATAATTAAAAGAAGTGAAGTCTTGATCTAATATTATCACTGATGACAGAGTGATTAACACACTCTGCTGCGTATGATTATTTATCCGTTTGAGTAGACAAAAGAGAAGGATAATTATCATTAACGCTTCCTGTTTCTGTAGCAAAAGATGTTTACACGTATGATCTTCCTAACTGTAAAATCACCTGTGGTTTAAAATGCTGACAACGTTACCTTCAGCGAAAACTTACACAATTCCAGAAACATTTTCCTTAGTCATTGCTTATGTTTTTTGGTTGGACATGAGAGAAAATGTGAGTGAACAAGTGCGAACGAAAGGAAACGATCATTTTAATAAACGTTATTTTCCTCATGAAATTAGGCGAGCCATTAAGTCAATCGGCACATGACAGGCTTACAGTGTTAGATTAGGTGATGCTTTGAATGTACCGTATACAGAATACTAAGAAAGAATGTCTTCCTGTAGGTATGGAAGGGAGAGATATGGGTGTGGCCTGGGTGCTAAGCGGCGGCAGCGAGAAAAAGGTTTGGGTCGCAATGGTAGGTTATGGCTTTTTAGTCTTGGAAGTTGTGAATGAAGGTTGGAACTGATTTTTTGGCTCCTTACACTGGCGTCTTCACAACAATGCATCAAGAATATTGCGTGAATTATTAATAATATGGAAATCCTTTCTTTAACTATGTTAAATGTAACCATTTTTTCTAAAGAGATGGCGGCATTAAGCAAATAGGGCTAAATTAATTTTTTTTTTTTTTTTTGCAAAAATATACCAAGACAGCTGAAATTTGATTAAGCTTTGAGCTCCCATGGTATACTTAGATTTACTAACCAAACTAACAATATTATTCTTCTGTATTCAATGTCTCTTCAGGACGCGAGCAATCATGGCCTTTCCTTTTCTTTTTAGCTCTTAGTAAGTATCTGTTCTGCCAACCATTTATAGAAGCTCGTTAGGTAGGTTGTTCGCTGCTTACATCATTCTTGCCTTCAATATATCCTGTGAGCATTAAATTCTCCAAGCTCTCTTTCCTCGTCATGTGCCCTAGATATTTCAGTTGTCTCTAAGTATTAGTATCCTTTTTGCTTCCATTTTCAATGGGATTCCCATCATTCTTCTGTAGAACCACATTTCTGTTACCTCAGATCTCTTCATCTCTTGATGAGATTGTCCAGCATTAACTCTCATATAAGAGGACCGATATTAGATAGTACTTTGTTCTTAACAAAATTTTCCTGTTTCTTAATAGTTTGCTTAGATTTTAGAAGGTATATTTCCCCATTCCAATGCGCCTTCGAATTTCGGTGTCATATTAAAACATTTCCTCTGTGTTTAAATATTTGCACTTGTTTGATATCGATTTCGCCAATTCGTAGTTATCATCTTGAGACGTTCGCCATTGTTGATAAGCGTTCATTTTGTCTTCATACAATTGACGTTTAGTCCTTTTTTTCTCTCTTTCCTGTACTACCTTCTGTAGGAGTTTCTATGGTTTCCATCCTGTGTCTGTTGTCATCATTGTGTCATCTGCATATCTTATGTTGCTAAGATTATGGCCGCCGATAATGAATCCTGGTAGGACTTCTAGTTCTCCCGGGAATAAGTTACAGAGAAACATTTTTCTTTTGGGTGTAAGAGTATATATATATATATATAGCTGGCCATTCGTATTCGAGGATACCCGTCTACTAGCCAATCCCTATTGCCGACGCTTGTTTATTCAGCACCCTCAGAGTCCAACAGAACCCATGAATGTGATTTATACTGCAACTATGTTGAGCAGACCAGTTTCTGGGAAAAAGCGTGTTATCTAGCGAGATTAACAATTTGAACAAGGCCAGCATGCTCAAGCGCTCGGCCACGATGATTTGTGATTTCGTTCTAGCACAGCTATCGACGCCCCGACTCACAAAGTTTGGGTCAACCTGTGGTATGTTTTTCAGGCACTTTCCAAAAGTGCCGCATGCTGGGATCAACCCATCCAGTCCGATAACATCATTCTTCCTGGCAAATCGCCCATGGTGAGATTTTGAACTCGGGTCTCATGGTCAAAATGCGAACATTCTAACCACTAAGCCAAGAGTACCGTGATGGTTATTACACAGAAAATGACATCGACAAACCGGTTTCAAATTTCCGTGTTGTCTGCTTCGTTTACTTTTGTACAAATTTCCTTGGAAAAGATATGGATCCATCTTTTCTCACCCCAGCTATGGGTTAAATAGCAAAGTAGACTGGGTATTTTAGTATTGGGTGGCAGAATACTTTGATTTCAAAGTCGAGGAAAGTGCAATGGTTTGCTTTAGTTTGGTTTGGTTTGGTTTGTTTTACGGCATATCAACCTCAATGAGTTATTTAATGCCGAGAAAATTTTTATTGCTGATAATATTTTTGTTTTCAAATATGTATGGCTGGTAATAATTTTTCTTCAAAAATATATTGTTGGTAATAATTTTTTACAAAGTATTTCTGATATTAAAAGCTATTTTTACGCTTTCATAGTGTTTTCACTCCAGTTTGGAGGTTAAATATTTGCCCATAGCTGGGACCCTAACAGGTGCTACCACCCCGGGTCAGGGTAGACCTGGGAACACCAGCAATTAAGAGGTGGTTCCACGCTCCTCAAAACTTCCTGATCAGAGGCCTTGCTGTTGGACGTAGTTTATCGTCTTACCCAGGACGCGGATGTAGTGTAAATGACAATGGTAGGGTGTAGGGCAATGGTAAAACACTCCATATTTTTTGCCAAAAAGTGATAGCAATTTACAGATGATAAAAAAATGAAATCTGTGGGGAATGAAGATCGCTAGCGTCCTGAAGGGATACGTTATTTTATTTTTAAAAAAGTGTATATTACACTTTTTCACTATCGAGTATGTTGCAGTAATGCTGAATGCGTAACAAATGTCGTCGCAGGATGACATGAATACGTAGGCAAGCGGTTAGAACTTTAGCGTTCTGACTATGAGATACGGGTTCGAATCTCACTACTGTTGATTTGCCAAGGAAGAGACTTGATAATATCCACCTGCGCTGACGATCCCAGTGGCACCACAGTTGATGGTTGTGCTAGCATGAAGTCACAAGTCATCGTGTCCGAGGGTTTGAGCGTACTGGTCTTGTTCAAATATTGATCTCGTTAGCTTATGAACTCCCTTCTAGAAAATTTAACTAATGTGGCTTACGGCTATATGGCGTTGAAATACCGGTTTCCGTACGATCAACGTCGATATTGGTCCGTACCTAGATGGGCGATCGCTTGGAAATATCATGCGCTGTAAGCTTCTATGAGCGCTTGGCGTAATTGTTAATCGGTGAGCCGAGTTCAAATTTCAGTTGGGTTCTTTATATTCAGTTACACCCAAATATCCCTTCGGAAAGGTATGAATCCACCTTTTCTCTCCAGCTATGGGTTAGTTAGTAAGATTTGCATTAGTTATGTGCCATGCGTGATACACGCGTAGGCGATCATGTATCTTTCGATGCATGACTGATGAGGCAGATTTTTTCCTGCAACAGGTTGCCATTTCTTTCTGCGATAGACCAGTTGCCATTCAAGGCGATAGAAGCCGGTCTGTCCTGCTATTTGCCCATAGCTGGAGAAGAAGAAGAGGATTCATACCTTTTCCAAGGGTATTAGCATGTAAGTGAGTGTAATGGATCCGACTGAAATTCGAACTCGGCTCTCCGATTCCTCAATCCGAGCCGTTATCCATTACTCCACCGTATAACTGAATCATTATTCTCTTCAAAAAATTCTTACAATCTAAAAATATTTAAATAACCTGCAAAAGGTTGATAAGCCGTAAAAAACGAATCAATCAATCAAAAATGTAACTAATGTCCGCTCGGCATAAGTTCTGTATAAACCCTAGGTCGACTATGTAGTTATGCCTGAAGAGGTGTCTGCAACAGGGATTAGCTAGCTAGCATATTAGACGCACATACTCGGGAGCGATTTAAAAATAAGGTAGAACTAGCGTTTGAAAGATATGTTGCGCCATAGACTGTTAAGTAGTAATATACAGAATGCGACAGAAATACATCTCACATATACCTCCCAGAAAGGGCACTTCGAGGTGGTGTAATGGTTAGCAAAATTGTCTTGCTAGGTCACTTATGACGGAATAGAGAATTCGATCCTCACTGGGGACCCCATACTTACGTATCACATCAAAGCTATGTTTAGAAAATCACCATATACCTCTCAGAAATACCTCCGACATAACGGTAAGCTATTACCTAGATGATGACACCATTGACATTAGTGCCTTAACATTATGTGGGGGGTATTTCTTGGAGGTAGATGTGGGAGGTATTTCTGCCCTACCCTGTATAACTAAGTAATATTTTTAAACTTTTACGGTTCTTTTTTTCTCCTTGAAGCATTCTTCAAAGAATTAGATTCTTCATCCGTTACGAATATCTCTATCCATTTTTTGTATTTTATTTCTTAGCATTTTCCCCTTAGCATTAATCCTAATTCTAATTCTGTAAGAATCTTAATTTTCATACCGAAATACTGATCATTGTTCAAATGGCGCCACAGTTGTATAAACCTCATCACTTCGTTATCTATTGTAGGCTCTAATTAAGGACGCACTGTCTCGCTAGAATGATATACAAAAAAAGAAGGACAAAAGAGATGTTTTGGGGAGGGGTCCAAGAATGTGTATACATATATATATATATATATATATATATATATATATATATATATATATATATCTGTCTAAGAGAAATACATATGAAAATAGAATATTTGTCAATATATGTATGTATGTATGTATGACTGTATGTTCTGGGAATCACGGGGTAGTTTAGAAGAAAAAAAGAGGGAGAAAAATAAATGAGTGTTTCTCTGAGACACTGAGAAATAAGAAGAAATATACATTCGCTATGAACAAAGCTGAGAAGTGAGGCGATGGTGAAACCAATGTCTCGATCTAAAGTGATGAAAATATGCAAAGAATGTATCTGTATATATGTGTATATATGAGTGTGTGTAATTTTGGTAAGCATACACACTAACATCATGCACACAAAGCCAGGGCCGGCCCTTGGATTGCTGGCACCCTGAGCATGGTGAACTTCGGCGCCCTTGCATAATATAATTTCTTTTTAAATTTTCTTAAGGGCAAAAACTGAAAATATAGAATAACAAGTTTATTACAATATGCAACTTAATACTTAGTTAAAGAAAATATTGGGTTCTTTATATTCACTTCCGTACTGAGTATGACGATAAACTACATCCGCGTCCTGGGTAAGACGATAAACTACATCCGCGTCCTGGGTATGACGATAAACTACATCCGCGTCCTGAGTAAGACGATAAACTACATCCGCGTCCTGCGTATGACGATAAACTACATCCGCATCCTGGGTAAGACAATAAACTACATCCCCGTCTTGGGTAAGACGATAAACTACATCCGCGGATGAGTAAGACGATAAACTACGTCCAACAGCAAGGCCTCTGGTCAGGATGTTTTGAGGAGCATTGAACCACCTCTTAATTGCTGGTGTCCCCAGTTCCACCCTGCTCTGAGGTGGTAGCACCTGTTAGGGTCCCAGCTATGGGCAAATAGTTGACTCCCCAACCTGACTCAAAACACTATGAACATGTAAAAATAGATTTTAATACCAAAAATACTTTGTAAAACAAAATTAGTATCAGCAAGAAAATTTTGAAAAAAAACTATATTAAGAGCAATAATAAATTAAATAACCCATTGAGGTTAATGTGCCACAAAACAAACCAAACCTTTAGATCTGAAAATCTTTTCATAGCACTTTCTACATGTATCTTCTTTACAAGATCCACACAGACGGTTCAGACACTCAAGAGACATAAATACAACAACGGATCTAGTTTATGCCCGATATAGGCATGTTGTTGTGATGACAGACCAAGCTGACCTTTCAACCATACTACATAAACACTGAGCTAATAGGCAAATTACAAATTAATACAATTAGATTGCATTAGTATATATTTTATATAATTCAAAGATCATTAAAACATCATTAATCTTGGCAAATAAACTTAACGGATATGCAAAATTATACAGACGAAAACGATCGTTATTCCCTCGTCGCCGGCTCATTAATTTTTTTCTGTTATGCTGTTTGATTCTCACACCATAACAGTTTTTGTTTGGAAGATCCCAAACAAATAACATGGCGGCATAAAGGCGCCCTCGGCTTTGATGGCGCCCCAGGTAACTGTCCGAATTGCCAGTACCTTGAGACGGTCCTGGGCCAATCACATACACGTACGCATGTCCTGATTTAAGAAGACAGTCAATAAAAGAAACCCTCAAGTAAAGAGAAGAACTACGGAATTATTTGTTAAATTAGGGGATAGTGAGAGCGACGTTTAACAGATCGCCCTGTGTTTGCCATTAGATAGCATTAGAAGCGTTAAATTCATTCAAAAATATTACTTTTTTCTATCAACTTTCACTTAATAAATGGTTCAAGACCCAGCATTATGTATATTTCTGACACGTTATTTGAGTAAAATTAAAACATTTAAAGTTAAATTAATCTGATTTTAAATAAATATTACTTACTTATAGCATGAAAAGTAATATACAATCATTTCTTAACGAGAGGTCTTATCTTTCTTTGATCTTTATTGACGTATAGGTAAGTTTTCGAGGTGATGACAGGTCTTATGAATGACCAGAATTGACATAAATTTAAGAAATCTAAGTGAATGAATTTTTTTTCGGTTTTTAACGCATTTTTCTTTCTTTTTTGATTTTTAACTATTTAGTAATTTTTTAGTTGGGATTAGAAAATTAATTGACTATTATTACAAATAAATAAAAATATACATTAATCGTAAAATGTACTTACAGTTATGATAGATAGTAAAATATACATTAATTATAAAAAAATATACATCTTTATTACTATAAAAGTTTGTGAACGTTGCTTGTGTGTTTGCCAGAAGTCATATATAGAGAGTGGTGAAAGAATGATATGAATTTATTATCGGGTAGGAAGCGTGGGGAGTGGGGAAATATAGAAAAAAATCGCTCTCTCTTTCCATTCACCTCTCTCATTTTCCACCTTCCTGTGATTGCGTGTGTGCTTATTTATATTTCAGCTTTCTTTAAACAAACAATTTTTATTGTTGAAAGCAACTTTAATATTTTATAATCCGAACATTCAGCGAGTAATATATATATATATATATATATATATATATATATATATATATATATATATATATATATATATATATATATATATATATTATTATTATTATTATTATTATTATATATATATTACTATACAGGGTGTTTCAAAAAGAATATGCCAAAATCATTACGCTGTTTTTTCAGGTCTATAGCATTGTAGTGGACTCAATCAGTGGTTATTTGATAGAGTAGTTATCAAAGTTTGATTAGTTGTCAGTTTCACCGCTGTTGCTAGTATAACTTCCGGTGCAGCTGAATTGTGGGAAGATGAATCAAAATCGCGACTCCTCAGCAGAAGGCGTTTTGCGTGCTTGAGTTCGCGAAAAAAAATCACCATTGTCACGGTGCAGGCAGATTCGAATGACTTCATTTTTCAGCAAGATGGAGCACCACCCCATTGGCATCTCGGGGTTAGAGCTTATCTGAATGAAAACATGCCTCAGCGATGGATTGAGAGGAGAGGTGCTAAAGACCTTTGCTCTCTGTGCTTGGCCTGCCAGATCCCCAGACCTCACTGTGTGTGACTTTTTCTTGTGGGGGTATGTTAAAGACCAAGTTTATGTTCCAGCACTTCCAGCAAGTATTGATGACTTGAAAGATCGAATAACAGCTGTAATCAACACGGTGGACCGTGACATGCTGAGGCGCGTTTGGGAGGAATTCTCATATCGGCTTGATGTTGTCCACGCTGCCGGTGGTGGCCACATTGAGCACTTATAAAACTTAAAATTAAACTTGAATGTATATACAACACATGTGTTCATGCTAGAGGTTTGTAAATTTTTTCGTTATTGACACATCACATGATTTTGGCGTATTCTTTTTGAAACACCCTGTATATATATATATGATTTAAAAATACGATTTGTTTATATAAGTATTTTTGTTTCAACTTTCTTCAGACAATTTTTAATGTTGAAAGCAACTTCAGTAACTGCTGCAAATAAATGTATTTTTAAAATATCTCTACTTTCACAAACTCTTCATGAAACTAAATGTAAACAGTAACGGAACAAGGTTGACCCTATGGGTCACGGATGGTCAAGTTAATTATAAAAATATGCATTATAAAATATACTTACAGATAGTATTGAATAGATGAATATTGAAAATTTTAACAAATCTTTTAAAATAATGTCCGATATTCAATTTATCTATTATATAATTTTAAACAACTTAATTATTTATGTGTGACCCGGTAGCAAATGATCTACGGCCTAGTGTTTGGGGACCTCTGGGATATGGTAGCAATAGTCCATTTTCCGTCTAATCTGACTCTTGTAAAGATAAATGTAATTTGAATATATTGTCGCAATTGTCTTATCAGCATCCATTAAAAACATCTGTGAAAATTAACGTATTTTCGTTTACTGAGGGAAAATGGAAGAGAATAAAGAAAAAATATTTTTGGAATATTTAGTTTCGTATTTTAGAATGATAAAAAAATGAATCAAACGCAAGAAAAAATGATTTATGTAGTTTATGGAAAAGTTTCTATGAATGACCGAACGTGTCAAAAATAGTTTGAAAAGTTTTATCTTAGAGATTTCTCACTGAACGGTGCTCTACATACCGGTAGATCAATTGATATAGACATTACTTGAGAATAATCATATTAATTATTTTTTCAATATAATTTATGTAAAAAAATAAAGCCAAGACGCATATTTTATTTATTTTTATTTAATAAATTGAATACCAGTCGCATGTCTCGATCTTCTTCAGAAAAAAAACATCAATCCATATTCCTTCAGCTGTCAGCAAGGCATTCTGTGCTCTCTTGCTTTGAGTGGTAACTAGACTAGAAGAAAGATAACTCTGATATCAACCAAAATAGTAATAGGGCAAACTGGACTCTTTAGCTTTGGTAGGCAACAGGTGTCCTCTGGATTCAAAGCCAGCCAGACCAACCTGCCATAGATACATCCGCTTCAGCTACGGCTGCAGCACATGTCGCTCGAAAGACCCTAACGACTTTTGGCGACAGGGAGCGAGAAAGAAAACATCAGATTGAAGAATTGTCTTTGTGTAAAACAGAGGAAAATCGAGTTACACAACCTTGGAGATAGTAAGCCTACTCCAAATATCCAAACTAAGGAATGAAAACATTTTATGCGTGTTTGGTTGAGGGAATCGCTTTGATGTGTGACTTCCACATAAGTTAAATACTTATTGGGCTGTATTTAAATGTTAAATTGGCAATGGCAATGAAACGTAGATACTTTACAGTAGTATGTAATGTACTAGATCTTTATTATTTTTAATTTCCCACTTACGTCTTTATAAAATGGTAAATAAAAAATATGGTAGGTGCTTCATATGCTTCCATAATGTTGTAAATATAAAATTATTCTTGTAAATAAACAATCCAAGAAATAAATAAATATTTGTTGTCATTTCTCGATAAAAAAAAAAAAGAAAATGTATAAATCCCCTTTTTTATTATTGGACTTGATTAAAATTCTCAAAATTACTTTTATAACAATAAAAATTGGTGAATGAGTATGCAATAGTAACAGTGTCAAGGAAAAAATGTCCTTTAGACACACAGATTTTTTTTCGTTTTATTTTTTCGGTGTACGTTTGTTAAACTTAATATACTTTTTCTTTTAGTTGTGGGGGACTAAGAGAGTGTATGAGCTGTCCGTAATTATTATTGTCCTAAGCGCTTTCGACAAATTATCAATGGTTTTTTTAATGCTTTTCAATGTTTATTTTCAAAAATGTTTTATGTGGCAGTAGTAGTAATTACAAACTCTGCTAGAGAAATATGATTGTGATTCCATGTCAGGTTGTCTGTTCAACATCAATATATGATTTTCTTTGTCGGTCATATTCATTGAAAAAATATATACTCCATACAGGTACCATATACGCCAGTTAGATGTTTCCATAAGAGCTGTATGCGTGCCATCTGTGGAGTTCGCCTTCAAGACAGGACATCTAATGTAGACCTGTTTAACAGATGTAATATTGGAGGAATCGAGACTTTCTTCATACAGTCTCAGTTGCGGTGGACTGGTCATGTCTTGAGAATGTCTGATGACATGATACCCAAGATCCGAATGTACAGCCAGTTAGATCAGGGATAGGACGCCCATGGCTTAGATATAAAGACAAGCTGAAGAGCAACTTGCCAGCTGTCAATATATCTCATAACATCCTCGAGAATTTAGCCTTGGAGCGGGCAGAATAGGGATCAACTTGTTTTAGTGGGCTCAGCGGTTTTCAATCTGCTCGTCTGAATCGTCTTTAAGAAGCAAGAACAAGATATAAAAGGTCAGCCAATCTAACAGAGACCTCATCCCACAATCCTCTCTTGTTTCATGTGCGACCACTTGATTTGACTTAAGATTATTGCACAAAATTCGTAATTGAATCAACTGGTTAAGTTGCTGAAACCGACGGGAGAGTCCATTATATATATATATATATATATATATATATATATATATATATATATATATATATATATATATATATATCAGCAAAAAATAGAGAGTGTTTATAAATATATTACATGTTTTGCTTTTATTAAAGCTTTATAAAATAATGAAATATGGAAATATGGAGTGGAAAAAAGAGGAAAGAATAAAAAAAATCATGGTATTTTAAATTTATGTGTTGTTTTTCATTGGTTAAGCAGAATTCACGTGCATCTATCTTGTCAAGCAGCGTAGATGTAGATACTAAACCTGATGTGTGTGGAGAGTGTTTAAAGAAACTTCCAACGTATCATATTCCTTGGTTTGTTTCGTAAAATATGCTTTTGGATTGTCATGCTGGAAAATAAGAAAGTTTCTCCTTATCACCCGATCAGAGCCATCAAACACAAAGCAAGGTCTTCTGCGAATGGAGTCCTGATTTTAGTGTTAGCATTAGTTTCTCATCTTGTGATAACTATTGCTTTTTTCATTCTATGTAGACCTGCAAAACCCATTTTTTATCACCTGAAATATTGCCATGCAAAAATGAAAGGCTGTCATATCTGGTTAAAAGTCACTCTGCTGCAGATGGTGAAATATTGTGATCGATTTTCAAACGAAAGCTCGTGAAGAAACGTAAATTCTCCTTTTACAAATGTTGCAGAATTAAACTCTGAAAAGCACTATAAGAGTCAACACTGTTGAATAATTAAGCTGATCAATTAATTCTAGTCACAGTTTCTTACCATTCAAACTTGGTTCTGTCTCATAATTCTTAGCGACATTACGTTTCAAACAGCCTAATATTTTTGGAACCTTGGTACTTGGTCGAAATGTTTTGTCTATAGTTTTAAATAGAAAACCTTGTCTGACCCATCTCTCTCTCCCTCTCTCTCACGCTCTGTGTGTGTGTGTGTGTGTGTGTGTGTGTGTGTGTGTGTGTGTGTTATTCATCCAACATATATAAAATAAAGTTAGGGCTAGCAACCATTGAATAATCGTATTTTTCTACTGTACGAGATATCTTATGGGTTGATCATTGTGCTATTTTTGTGCCTGTGACGCCGATTCGTGCTCGTTCCTATTAAACCTATAATGGACACATGAAGACGGCCAGGGAGTACTTGGCCGAAACGTCATGTCTATAATAATATCTATAGCAATCAAAGCTGAGAACGATAGTTCGAATAAGTCTAAATCTATTGGTAATTTTCATCTCATAAATCAAAATTAAAATTATCAAACAACCGAACGAACCCGTCTTGATAACGAAATATCGCAACCACCTGACTCAAATGCTCCAAAAATATACCACTGAAGTGTACTTTGGGATGGTGACGTAGTTGGAAACCATGTGTGTCTGCCATTTAGTTGATGCGAGTTCATGCTCTTGATTGATTTTATTGTCTGCTGTGACGGTAAACAAACAAATATGTGATAGTGAACGGGATACTTACTGTAGACTATCTTAATTCACCAAGGTAAAAACATGTAGCTGTTAACGTCTCCAATCAATTAAGATTAGGGCCATGCTTAGTATAGCATCAGGGCTTTTATTATTATTATTATTATTATTATTGGTGGTGGTGGTGTTAAATAGCTATATATTTAAAATTTTTTGATAAAATCCAAAGAAGAACCTGCAATGTTATCGATCCTGAGCAGGCATATCAGTTTCAGTCACTTTCCCACTGCTGTACCTTTTCTATAAATACTTTCATGGTAATTGTTCTGACGAGCTTTTCTCTTTGGTACTTAGACTGTATGAATTTAAGCGCAGAATTAGATTGGCGGCAAGGTCTCATCTTTTTACAGTTAAAATGGCTAAACGTAACCGTAAGTTCTATGCTAACAGTTTCTTCTATGACACTTCTCGCTTGTGGAAATCTTTTCAGGCTTCTTTCTTCCCAGTCAAGTTTGATCTTCAAAAATTTAAATGCAATGCCAATCGTTATTTTCTGTCTTCTTAATTTCTGTTCTTTTATTGTTCTCTCTCCTTTCTATTTTTTCTCATATTCTATAGCATTCAGTAACCACTTGCGTCTTAGTGGCTTTATTGCCTTGCTTGGAGTGAAATGATTAAAAAAAACATGAAGATTATTTTATTATTATTATTATCATTATTATTATTATTCACTCACTCGCCTATTTCTTTCTTTATAGAGATTATTTTTACTTAATTATTATAACAATTACACCGATTCGTATTATCCCTGCTTCCGACTATTTTAATTTTCTGAAACATTTTTGAGAGCGTTCATTGTCTCGTCCCGACATTGTTCAATCCGAATTAAATCTTCATTTTCCGGTATGTTATCTCTGGAGAATCTTTTTTTTTTTTTTTCGTTTCTATTTTCGGTGGGTTTTTTTTTGTTTTGTGCTTTGGGGGGGGTCGTTTTGTTTTCAAATTTTCCAGGCCCCGGGGCTTTTGTCACACCTCTAAAACAGGAGTTTACATTAAGCATACCTCTTAATTGATTGAACCTGATGCCGTAAGAGAAGAGGGACAAGTAAAATATATTAAAACGCACACAGTATATGTACATATATATATATATATATATATATATATATATATATATATATAGAGAGAGAGAGAGAGAGAGAGAGAGAAAAGCCGACTACTCTCGTTTTCCGGGCACACCCGTATACTACGGCGGCTAACGAATCCCTGTCGCAGACTCCTGATGCAAGAGGTAACTGAGTGTTAGAGAATATGAGAAAAAGAACACTATTAAGAGAGAAAACAATAAAAGAACAGGAATTAAGAAGACAACTGACAGCTAGCTATTTCAACGGTCAAATAATGAGACCTGTCTGCCGATCTAGTACTACACTTAAATTCATGAAGTAGAGGAACCACGGAGCAAAGCTCGTCAGATTAATTACCATGAAAATATTTATAGAAAAGGCAGAGGGAAGCTAGGTCACCGCGGTGGGAAATTGATTGAAGCCGATGTGTTAGGTCAAAGCCGATAACATTGCCGATTCTGCTTTGGATTCTGCTTTGAGAAATGCAGCAAGAGCACCAGATCTGATGACCTTTGCTTTATGGTACGTCGACTTCATGAATTTAAGCGAAGTACTAGATTGGCAGTTAGGTCTCATTATTTTACTGATTAAATAGCGAGATGTTAGCAACTTAACTTCTATTCTAATAGTTTCTTCTTTTGCACTACCGGATTGTGGAATTCTATTCATTTTCCTGCTTTCCTGTCAAATACAATCTTCAATAATTTAAATGTAATTTCAATCGCCATCTTCTGTCTTTTGGAATCTTTTTTATTATCTTTTCTCCTCACTAACGCTTTCACATTTTCTTTCACTCTCAGTAAGCTCTTGCGTCTTAGTGGCTTTATCGCTTTGTTTGAGATGAAATAATTTTTAAAAAAATGTGTTTGCGATGATCGGAAATATTGTATATGAGCTCAGTCTGAGGTTGATCGTAGGGAATTGTGAGATCAGTGCACTTTCAGTGTATTTTCTTCTTAGCTTTTCCACTTAATTTCATTATGTCTACTTTTGTTCAGACAATATTCTACATCCTACTAACACTGCCATATATATATATATATATGGCTGTGAAAATGACAGAACACATTTTTTTAAAGGGACTTTTTCGTCCAACACTTCGTTGGAACAACAATAATCAAAAGGGCGAAACTGAAAAAAGTAAACACGTGGGTAGGTAAACAAGAAGCTACGACTAAAACATATTTATTACTAAAAAAACAAATCGGTGTAAATAAGCTAGTAACAGTAATCGCTTAACTTAGTCAGTTTCTGGTTCAGGGACTGGACTTCATTTGATTAACAACCCGGGTTGCGCTTCCGAATATGTTGACAGAGCATTCAGGGTGCGGTACAGAGTTCGCTTGGCTAAATATTTACGGTTTTTAGAAGATGTTTATATCAAGCATCATCGACCGACTTTGTACAGGCAGAACTTTCTTCGTTCTCTCTATCTCATGGTTGGGTGGTGAGTAATTCTTTTTATGATTTATAATCACTAGGAGCTTATTTACACCTATTTGTTTGTTTTTAGTAATAAATTTTAGTCGTGGCTCCCTATTTACACAATATATACCTTTTTCAGTTTCACCGTTTTGATTATTGCCGTTCCAACAACACTGAATAAGTGTGTGACGAAAAAGGTTCATTTAAAAGAATGCATTCTGTCATTTTCAAAGACATATATAAATTATGTGGCGTAAATCTTTTGTTTATATATATATATATATATATATATATATATATATATATACATATATATATATATATGTAGCACATCATCATTCAAGCATGTTTGGCTGAATAATTTGGACATATGATATCTATTTATATTTATTTTAATCCTCTTGAATTCTCGGATCAACTTCGTAATGTTGATATGAAATTCATAAAGGAAGGCACAGTAGTTTGTTTTTTTTTTTGTTTTTTTTCATTTCTTTTGTTTTCTCAAGTACTTTCAGTGTTATCCAAGATCATCTTCAAGGGTGAATTATTAAGACAGAAAATTAATGTAATTGAAAGTTTTGATTTTTTTTTGTAAATGCGCATAAATATTTAGGGTTATTTGAAGAAGTATTATGTTCCTTTTCATTTATGACAAAAACGTAAATATACTTGATGGTTTCACGACAACAACATTATCAAGGAGGCTTACATTACATATGCTGGATTCAAGTTCTATTGCACAACATTTAAAGAAACATTCCTGACTACATTCACAATTTAGAGAAATATACTCAACCATGAAAATTAAAAACAAAAATTTCAAATTCATGAGGCCCTTTATATAAGAAAATACAACCAACGCTAAATAAGATTAATTATGAGTATAGCAATAATGTTTTAAAATGCCTATAACAGCAATCCTTTAAAATACTCAAATTGTATTTTTTTTTAATTAAATTAATATTTATATGTATTTGTGCGTATGTCCTTGTGTGTGTGTGCGTGTGTGTGTGTGTGTGTGTGTGTGTGCGCGCGCGCACGCCCGTATGTGTGCGCTATCCAAAATTCCGATTAATTTGAATAGTTCAAACCAGGGGTCGGCAACTCATTCGACCCCGCGGGCCGGATCGTGTTATAATGACGGGTCGCGGGCCGGACGAAGGCCATTAATGAAAAATTAAGGAAAATTACATATGCAGACCCCCTGTCAACCTAAATATTTAAAACCATAATGAAAATAAACATTGAGAAATCAGAAAAAACAAAAGAAAATCTAAAATTTAAAAAAAACACCTAACAAAAATTACTTTTCTTCAAGGAACGTCAAAATACTTCAAAGTGAAAAAAATCAACCAAAGTGAAATGGATTAAATTATGGCGTGTAGGTTTGAAACTGTTATTGAAAATTGTTCCACAAACGAACCACACACACACACAAATCAAACAAAAACGAAGCACATATACCCATACATACGAGTACAAATAGTTGCAAAAATATACACTTACGTTCGTACACATGCGGTATCATCCACACATTCATGAGGCATGTATGTATAATGTGCGTATGTTTAACTGTCTTTAGATTTCTGCTACCTCGCATGTCTGTCCCTCCCTGGCCTCTTTCACTTTATCGTTCCTTTCGCTTCTGTTATCTTTTAATGTAGCCAAGGGTCATAACAAATATGTATCCATTATTTGACATTAAACGTAGGCAACGCAACTTGGTAAAATAAGTCCTATGAAAGATAACTGTCAGATAGTCTAATATTTTTAGTGCAATGAGATGTGTAGAGATTCTATGGAAAATGACATAACAAATTTCATTTGAAGGTCGTCTCTCATGTTAAAAATAGTCATTGGTAATCAGGCTCGCGGGCCGGTCAAAATGCCTTCGCGGGCCGGATCCGGCCCGCGGGCCGTAGGTTGCCGACCCTTGGTTTAAACAAACTCTTTGTCTGTCAAGTAAATCTAGAGTTTCCTGTGTCTCAACATCTCTCTTGAAACAAACACTTTTAATCAATTTAAAGACTTCATGAATTTAGGCGTAGTACTAGACTGGCTGCAAGATTTCATCATTTTAGATGTAACAGTGAATTCTATGCTCACAGTTTCTTCTCTCACACTTCTCGCTGGTGGAACTCTCTCCCGGCTTCTTGATTCCCAGTCAATTCTCATTTTAAAAAATTTAAATGCAGTGTCAATCGTTAACTTCCGTTTTATTGTTCTCTGGGCTTAATAATTTTGTTTTCACGTATTCTCTCACACTTCTCAGTAACACCTTGCGTCTTACTGGCTTTACTGCCTTGCTGGGGGTAAAATGTTTTTTAAAAAACTAACCAAGAAATTAAGAATTTCCCTTACCATAAAGTTTTCTATCATTTGAAGAATTTAATTCAACTTCTAAGTTTCCTGAATTTTACTTAACACCTTGTGTGTGTGTGTGTGTGTGTGTGTGTGTGTGTGTGTGAGTTTGGAAAGGTAGCGAGACAGACAGACAGACAGACAGACAGAGAGGAGAAGGTATTTGTCATTTTCCGTGTGTGGGTTGGTAGACAAGAAAGAAAAACGCAAAGAAATAATCTGAAAGAGGAAAATGAAAAAAAAAATTAATAATACAGAAATAAAAAAAACGAGATACAAAGAGAAAAAAAAAAAAGAAATCTTGGAAAATATAAACAAAGCTAATGATAAAATAAATTGTTAAGAAAAAAATGTTGAATTGAAAAACAAAATAAATATATCATAAAAAAAAAACTCAATAAGAAATACATTAAAAAAAAAACGGTGTGGGGGAGGTTAGATAAGTATGCAAAAACATGGCAACTTTAACGATAAAAATTAAAAGAGAACTTGCGGCATATTGAAAGTCTCGTGTACGGGAGTGAATGAAAAAAAAAAAAAACTTTCAAAAAAGTTAAAAGCCAAAAACCAATCAGGACGTCATGCGTCACAAGTGTCGGCCGCTGTCATATGCGTGGCGCCGTCCCTATCTTGAGGAAGCGTCTCGCAGAACAGTGAAAATCAATTTCTAGCGTTGAATTCATCTCTTATCAAGTGCCTCATCGAGACTTCAATTACTGATGGCACATTGTTTAGAGTAGGGAGGATATAAGGAATAGAGACCGGGAAGACAAAGAAACAAGGGTTTTAGCTTGAAGGAGAAGAAAGAAAATTAGGGTCGAGAAGGGGGGAAAAAAGAGAAATAATAGCAAGAAAAAGCTGGATAAATGTGAGGTGTCGCAAAAGACGAGGAGATACACGTAAGGGATACTTCCTTACTTTAACTGGGGATCGAGCACACGCTGACATATTTATGAGCGCTGAACTCGCTACCAATGCTTAATATTACATTGCTAATCACTGCATCATCATTTGTGCATAAATTAATAAAAACGATGTCACTAGGATGAACAATGTTATACAAAGATAAATATTTTAGGTGATCTCTCCTTTCAGTGGGTAGGCGATCAAGATTCCTTCCGGATTTCTTTTCTTTATTAACTGCCAATTGCCGTGGCTTCTTGGGAAAGATACTGTAGTGATTTGCCGTTGCATTCTCCACAATTTTAAATTCAGAGTTGTCCTACTCAAGCCTCGTGGGCCCAGTCTCTCCTGCTAAATGAAAAGAGAAGAAGTTGATTTCCACAATCCTGAATCAACCTACGAAAGTGAACACAACAGACGAGGCGGGAATTTGAACTCGGCTCGACAATTCTACTATCCACGTACTCTAATATATCGGTAGCTAAATTAATGAAGATGGCATCATCTGTCACAAAAGGACTGAATGACCCCCGGAAACAGAGAAACTACGCACGCAAAACACACTTTACGCGAATAACACAGCCCTTTCTAAATATATATGGGGAATCAAAAGCAAAATCCAAAATACACTAAAAATATTATGGAAAATAAGTAAAAAAAACAGTATCAGCCTACAACAATCAATCCAAAAATTGTAAATCCTGTCTGGAGGAAAAATAGCTATAATCACCTCTACAAACCACCGTAAATGATTAAATAAACGATGAGAACTTATCACAAAATGCAGACACGAAAATATTTTTTACTATGTTACTTAAAAATCGAAAACCAAAATTGAATACCTTGTAAACGAATACCATGTGTGTGCGTGTGAGTGTATGTATGTGTGTGCGCAAATTATATATATATATATATATATATATATATATATATATATATATATATATATATTCACAGGAAAAATTGTAATGCATTTTCATTTTTGTAATGTATTATCTGTGCCTGTGTGCGCGCACATTATATATATATATATATATATATATATATATATATATATATACATATATATATTCCTCACAGGAAAAAATTGTAATGCATTTTCATTTTTGTAATGCATTATCTGTGTCTGTGTGCGCGCACATTATATATATATATATATATATATATATATGCAATATATATATATATATATACACACACACACACACACATATATATATATATATATATATATATATATATATATATATATGAAGAAATATACTTTTAAGATGTGCTATATTAATGGGATAAAGTGCTCAATACCAGAGATAGAGCGTGTGCAAATATAAAAGTGAACATTGAAATCAACACTCAGAGGCGACAGCCTGTTGCCTCTGAGTGTTGACTTCAATGTTCACTTTTATATTCATATATATATATATATATATATATTCTCGAGAGGAAAAATTGTAATGCATTTTCCATATTTTTACTATGATGTATTTAAAATTAAATGAATCTATTGGAATCCTTTTAATGTCCTTGGTTTATTTTCCCGCATAATATTAGGTATGTCCAAAAATAATGACGATATAATGTCGTTTTTTGACGTATTTTTGGACATTTCAAGCTGTTCTATATAAATGCTTTGACTATAGACAGAACTTTTTTTTCTAAAAAGCGAAACTTTTGTCATACGATCTTTAGACATGTAATATATAAAGACTTTCATAAAATGTCTAATTGATCTACTGAAGACAATTTTAAAGATGTTAAAAAATCAATTTTCAAACAGTAATCATTGGGAGGAATCTGTTTAGATTAATAATAATCTGTTCATACATGACAAGAAAACTAATTTGGATGCTGTGAAGTAATGGATAGCGGTGGAATCGGAGTGCCCAGTTCGAATTCCAATCGAAGTCATTACATTCAATTACGTGGTAATACCCTTGGGAAAGGTATGAATCCTCTTCTTCTCCCACCAGCTATGGATAAATAGCAGGAGAGATAGGGTTCTAAAGCCTTGGATGGCAACTGGTCTACCGCAGAAAGAAATGGCAACCTATTGCGGGAAAAAATCTGTCTTGTCAGTCATGTATCGAAAGATACATGATCACCTAAGCGTATATCACGCAAGGCACATAACTGACTGATCTGAACTCTCTCTCTCTCTCTCTCCCTATATATATATATATATATATATATATATATACAGACACGCACATATATATATGTGTGTGTGTGTGTGTGTGTGTGTGTGTGTGTGTGTGTGTGTGTGTGTGTGTGTGTGCCGCATCTCCTCAGGCCATAGGCGATCATGACTCTCTTTCCAGGCCTCTAAATAAATTCTGTCTTTTAGTTATTTCTAAACTCTGTTCCTCCATCTTATCTGTTCCTCCATTCCTCCATCTGTACCTCAAGCTTATTAAGTATGTTATGCGTTGTTTTGCTCTGTCCCCCTTGCTCTCGATCTGTCCTGTGAGTAACAGATTTTCCAACCCTTCCTTCCTCATTATGTGTCCCATAAATTCCAACTGTCTCTTCCTTATGTTAAGTATAAGTTTCCTTTTTGTTTTCATTTTCTCTAAAACCTCGGTGTTGTTCACATATTTGGTTCATGGTATCCTCGGAATCATTCTGTAGAACCACATGTCTGCTGATAAACTCTCAAAATGGACATCGTCTTTTGCATTTTGGTATTTCGTCTGTTTTCAGGTTCTAATAAAAAATATAACTACATATGATATTAATATTACTAGACATTTTTTTAATGTCTAGTAATATTAAGTTTTACACTTTTATTTCGATCATTAAATTTTGCACCTACAAAAATATCTTTAAATATTTATATGCATGTATGTGTGTGTGTGTGATGCATGTATGATGCATGTATGCGAACCATGTAGGAATAAATTATAATTTTTTGCCCGAATTTCTTAGTGGAAGCATGAGTCATTATCAGCAACTTTTCACTAGTTTTAACTTTCCTATATTTTCAGTACATTTGTATCGCAACACTTGGATCATTTTTACTTCCTTGGATCGTTATGTAAGCAGCATGGCACCGAAAGAAAAAAGAATGCAATGTAATTTAATTGAATACGGGTTTAATTCTAATGTTTAACTTTTTTTTTAATGGCTATTATCTACCTGTAAAATTCTGTGATTTCCACTAGTTCGTCCGTCCGCCACGCTCTCTAAAATAGCCATACATTGACCGATCGAAATCAAATTTTGGGGAATATAGCAAACAGCTAAGTGGGCACAAAGTTCATTTGGTTTTACCAGTGTGCGTAGCTTAGTAAAATAAATTTTCATTAACTTTTTTGGAAAAATTAAAAGTTTTACTATTTAACATGCAAAATACTCTCACTATTTTAAATTCAATTTAATGACTAAAATAACAAATACTTATTTAATAAAAATGGAATATTGTTTTTGCATATCTTTTGTTTAGCTTTTTATATACAACAATCCAGTTTCCAATTATCCCTGCGTTTGCGAGAACTATAAACGAATCACAAGGCCAAACACTTTAAAAAGTTGTATTTTGACCCCAGAAAGAATTATTTACGCATGGCCAGTTGTATACTGCATGCTCAAGAGTAAGAAATCTAAGAATTTATTCTTCGCTGTGAAAATGGAAAAAAAAGAATTTTTCTTTATAATAAAATTGTTTACCATGAAGTCCTATAAAATTGAATTAAATTAAAGAAATTGTTAAACCACGAAGTAGGATTTTTCTCAAAGTATTTTTCCAAACAAATCAGCTTATTCAAATTTGATCGATTGGTCTGAGAGATTGAACGAAACGTAGAGTTTGTAAATCTCGACAAAAATATTAGCGATAACTTCATCAAGATTAGATACTGTGAGGATTTCAACACGCTATCGCGTGTTGCCAAAAAATTATAGTTTCAGATATTTAATATCTATGAAAATTAACTGACGAAAGTAATTATTCAGATGAAAATACGATTAGTTTAAAGACTAACACTTAATAGATTTTATTAGGTTGGTGCAAAAATAATGGCGGTTTTTGATGTTAAAAAATACGTCAAAAACCGCTATTATTTTTGCATCAACCTAATATTAGGTTGGTGCAAAAATAATGACGTAATAATGTCGTTTTTTGACGTATTTTTTAACGTCAAAAAACGACATTATTACGTCATTATTTTTGCACCAACCTAATATTTTTCTTTCATCCAACATTTATTCGACATGGTGTAATAGTTAGCAACTGTATCTCTCTCTAGATTTGTAACGACTGAGTAGTGAGTTCGATCATCTCTGGGTGCCCCACACTTTCAGCTTTTTACCACATCTATGCGACATTTAGTAAAATAACACAATACACGTCTTTTGTTCGGATCACTTGAAGCTCATATCTGCTTTTATTTATTATTACTTTAAACGTTATATTTATTTGATATCTTAATCGCAAAGGTACACGAAGAATTTCCAAAGACTCACCAGGTTCTTCTTTTCATTATTTTTTCCCACTATTTGTCTCTACGACAAATTCTTCCTGAGATCTCAAACAATTTACCTTGAAAAGTAACAGCTAAAATCTTTCAGCGCTAATTCTTAATAACACGAAATTCTTTGCTAATACGAGTATTTTTACATTGATCAATGCGTTCTTGTAGTTTAGTAGCAAACAATGACAGAACGTGCAAAGAAAAAAATCCCTCTAAGAACATTTTCAAAAAAGCAAAATACAGTAGCAAGTACAGGACAAGTGATAAATTTTTCTAAGCTGCAAATATGGTCTCTGTATCTCTCTCTCTCTCCTTTCGTTTTCTCTCACTCCCTCTCTCTCTCTCTCTCTCTCTCTCTCTCTCTCTCTCTCTCTCTCTCTCTCTCTCTCTCTCTCATCAAATAGGCTAAACGAGTAACAACGCACCCACGCATGTACCCAAAACGGTTGAACGCTCGGCTGGTTGTGCCAGAAAAAACCTGATATTCATGGCGCCAAATGAGAAAATGACCGAATTCATCTTTTTAATAAGATTGTCTAATTGTTGAAGACAAAGTAAGAAAGAAAATTGGGGGACATGAAGAAGAAGAAGAAGAAGAAGAAGAAGAAGAAGAAGAAGAAGGAAAAATTGAAAGACGGGGAAAGTTAAAAAGAGAGAATGAAAGAAGAAACAGAAAATGGCGATCTATTAAAAAAGAAAGAAAATTTTGACAACGAAAGAAACAAAGAAAGAAATAAACAAACAATATACAGAACTAAAGATGGATTAAGAAAGAAGAGTGAAAGAAAGAGAAAAGTATGACAACGAAAGAAATAAACAAGCAAAGAAAAATAGAAAGAATAAAAAAGAATAAAGATGGATTTAAAAGGAGTGTTAAAGAAAGAAAAAAGTATGATCTAATAGAAAGGAAGAAAACTTTGACAACGAAAGAGCTAAACAAGGAAAACTTTAGATAAATAAAGAAAGATTAAAATAAAGAATAAAGCAGGCGACACAATATTTGGCAGAGAAAGAAAAAAGAAAGAAAATGATCAAGAAGATTGGTGAAATAGAAAAAGAACGAGATAGATACCTGAAGTATAACAAAAGAAAGAAAAAAATGAGACAAAAAAGAAGGGAATATTGGAAAAGTGAGAAAAAAAATTAAAAGACAAAATAAAAGCGAGGATGAAGAACAGCGAGCGAAATGCAAAGTAAAAAAGAAGAAAAAATTAAAAATATTAGGTTGGTGCAAAAATAATGACGTAATAATGTCGTTTTTTGAGGTTAAAAAATACGTCAAAAAAACGACATTATTACGTCATTATTTTTGCACCAACCTAATAGCAAAATACATTTTTTTAAACCACAAAAAGAGAAGCAAACATGGAAGTAAAGGGAGCCATCAATAAGAGAAACGAAAAAGAAGGCTTAAATGAAACACATAAAGACAATAAAATGGCGTGAGGATGAAACTGGTGAAAATGCGAACAATTCTGAGAATGAATAAAATAAGATTGAAAAATACAGAAAAGATTTGTGAGGGAACCACTGGGTCGACAGTGGAAGGTCCAAAAGAAATCAATTATTTAGAGAATAAAAAAGTGATTGCTTAGACTTAAGGGCAGATAATCAAATACAAGTCAATGATAAGGCTGGTAATTCGAGATATGAAAATCGACGTGGTGCAATGGTTAGCAAGTTTGGTTCACTTACAACTAAATAGTGAGTTCCAACCTCACCGGGTGTTCCGTACTTTCGACCATATGCTACAACTAAAATCAGCCAGTTATGTGCCATGCGTGATATATGTTTAGGCGATCACGTTTTCGATATATGACTGACGAGGCAGATTTTTCCAGTAGTAGTTTGCCATTTCTTTCTGCGGTAAACCAGTTAACGGTATGTCCTGATATTTACCCATAGCTGGGGATGGAGAAGTAGAGGATTCATACCTTTCCCAAGGGTATTAGCACATAAGGGAATGTAATGGATTCGAACTCGGCTCTCCGATTCTTCAATCCGCGCCGCTATCCATTATTCCACCGTGCGTGTGCGTGTGTGTGTCCAGACAAGTTTAATGAAAAACAACTGACAGGGTCTATCTGTTTAATTTTTTATCATATTTTTCCAATTTTTGGATAAGGTTGTGGATAATTCTAAGTTAGAATTCTAACGACCACACAGACACCAAGTGCAAGAAGACAGAATACCTGGTTGTTAGCAAACGGATGAGCCCAAGGTGCGAATTTCAAATTGGAGATAATAAATTCAAACAAGTGTGGAAATTTAAATATCTGGGAAATGTTTTAGCAGAGGACGGAAAGTGTGACGGTGAAAACCGAAGTCGTATTGGAATACCCAAGGAAGCATTTCAAAAGCTAATCGGGGTTCTAAGAGAGAAACATTTCGCTAGAAACAAGGAAAAAATATACTAAACTGTTACGTGATATCTGTCTTCCTGTATAGCAGTGAGTAATGTACGATGTTCTCTTGAAGCAACAGAAATGTGGTTCTATAGAAGGATGCTGAGGATACCATGGATCGAACATGTGAGCAACGACGAAGTTTTAAAGAAAATGGAAACAAAAGGAAGTTTACATTTAGCACCAGGAAGAGATAGTTGAGGTTTCTAGGGACAATAATGAGGAGAGATGGCTTGGAAAGTTTGACACTCAGAGGCCATATTGAAGGCGAGAAAGACAAAGGAATACAGCATATGACATACTTAGCTTGAATGAATAGATGGCGGAACAGGGTTTAGGAGAAATAACGGAAAGACAGAAATTATAAAGAGCTACAAGAAGTCGTTCAGGCACGCCTATGTCCTGGGGGATACGGCATATAAATAAGTTAACACAGACACTCCATTAGTGGTTCTTGATAATGGCTTAGCCAGTTATGTGCCATGCGTGATACACGCTTAGGCGATCATGTATCTTTCCATACATGACTGACGAGGCAGATTTTTTTCCAGCAGTAGGTTTCATTTTTTTCGGCGGTAGACCAGTTGCCATCCAAGGCTATAGAACCCGGTCTGTCCTGCTATTTACCCATAGCTGGTGGGAGAAGAGGATTCATACCTTTTCGGAGGGTTTTAGCAGATAAGTGAATGTAATGGATTCGACTGGAATTTGAACGCGGCTCTCCGAGCCGCTATCCTTTACTCCACCGACTACGAACGTCGAAAGTACTTAAACAAAAAATAACAATATATGAACTTTGGACAGTTTAAAAGATTTAAAGTAATCAAATGGTAAAGCTATCCCATGCTAAATTAATTTGTCTACTTCATACTTGCTTAATTCCTGACTGTTATGATCATTAAAACCTTAATATTTTCGTATATTAGGCTTGGCATTTTTCTTTTTTTTAGAGGGGCGACAGAAATGCAAACACACACACACACGCACACGCACACGCGCGAGCGCGCACACACACACACACACATATATATATATATATATATATATATATATATATATATATATATATGCCTGTGTGTTTCATATGTTTTGAAACTGGATGTTTCGTGAAAATATGAGCAAATACTATTTGGACTATAGATAGATAGATAGATAGATAGATAGATAGATAGATATTATTAGAGGTAAATATGCACATACATATGCAGTCATATATCTAATATATATATATATATATATATATATATATATATATATATATATATATATATATATATACATACACATACATATATATATATATGTATGTAAAATAATTCCAAGAGGATAGAATAAAAGGTAGAACTCAATGTTCAGGACAGAGTAAGGATATAATAAAAAGGCTTAAACACTAATATTCCATGGTTTATTAGTGTTTAAGCCTTTTTATCATATATATATATATATATATATATAAACATAATATGTCTATATTCAATGAAAATTGTTAGAATATACACACACACATATATATATATATATATATATATATATATATATATATATATACATTCTAACAACTTTTATACTGATCCTTTCTAGTTCTCTGATCAGTTTCTGTATGTTAAAATGAAATTCATCAACGAGTTTTTCCTACCCAAGTACTTTCGATCTCCTACAAGATCATCGTCAGGGGTAAAGTCAAACTTATTGTAACTGATAAAATCTGTATTTCGCTTGGATGGGGATCTTTCAAAGAACACGCATCAACGAGTTCTGCCAATAGTATGGTTGAATGAAGATATGCCTATATATGCCTATATGTGTGTGTGTGTGTGTGTGTGTATGCGCCTGTGTGTGTGTATATTTCTTTTGCTTTTTAAGCATTAATTTTATGAAATTATTTAAACAATGAATAAATTAAAAAATAGATATTTAAGCAAGAAATAATCTAGAAAAAAGGAAATCACCTATATAATTTCAAAAGTTAAGGAACCCCCAGCATATTCCGGAAACTTAACCTGAATATATATTTTTCTCTGACAACGGATATAACATTGTTAGATAATTTTTTTAACCCTCAAAGCCGAAAGATAAAGAAAAGAAAGAAAAGGAATAATGACAGAATAT
The DNA here is from genome assembly GCA_963932145.1 of Acanthosepion lycidas. NCBI lineage: Eukaryota > Metazoa > Mollusca > Cephalopoda > Sepiida > Sepiidae > Acanthosepion > Acanthosepion lycidas. The sequence continues at coordinate 45,338,892 of OZ010598.1, read as the reverse complement.
AAGGAAACAAGAACATTATAAAAAAAAGAAATAATCGTGACATCCTACACATGTGCGCATGCGCAGACGTACAGACATGCACACACGCATACACTTGCGCACGAACTCACATGCAAATGCACATACACTCATATACACACTGAAGAAGAAAAATCTACCTAACACCAATAAAAAGCGCATAAATTATTCTCTTAACTTAATATAAAATAACAGAAACGGGACTATTGACAGACATTTGCATATATCTCCTGACGAGCGGACCGAACAATTAAACAAAGATTCGTTTATAAAATCTAGAATAGATATGCCGAATATAGCATCGATCAGCTAAGTGACAAGTCTTATATTTGCATTAATACTATATATAAAGAAACGTGGACACTGATGTAAAGACCAACTGGCAACAGTCTGTTTTATATTTCATCGCAATCTTTAGGCCTGAAAACAGACTGATGCCATTTGGTGTAGACAGCAGTGTCCAAACTTGTTATATTTACTGACAATCTGTCCCGGATATTAAACATCTTTACCCTATAAATACAGCATACAAATTCACTTGAGGATAAAATGGAATGTCTTTAATTTAATTACAAAATTAAGTTCGAAGCTTTTAGCTTCCGTTTTTGAAACATGGTTAGAACTGTGTGAAAAATCCATATTTTAAATCAATTAATTTATAATATTAATACTCTGTAAATTTATATTGAGCACTATTTTGTAAAAATAAAAATATCTATAACTACACCGGATTATATATCTTACTGTTCTTTCTTCATATATATATATATTATATATATACATATATATATATATATATATATATATATATATATATATATATATATATATATATATATATATATATATATATTGATGTCAATCCAACTAAATACGTCAGATCTATCACTGATACTGAGCGCTTTCCAATAAATACCACGAATATGTAATATATAAATAATATATATAAAAATAATATATATATATATATATATATATATATATATATATATATATATATATATATATGTATGTATATATATATATATATATATATATATATATATATATATATTATAGATTTGTGCAATAGGTATTGCGACCAAAAATAATAACTTTGTTCATAGTTATTTCATGTCATTCTACATTAAACACAATCAATATATAATGAATTTACAAAGTAACCTGGGCACCCCCAGACATTAAGTTTTATAAAATTTTATTATTTTTCTTTAGTTATTCTTGATCCAGAGTGTTTAATCTATATAAAAAAATGTAAAAGGGTTTATTTCGGGTCACAGTCCCTATATATATATATATATATATATATATATTATCATCCACAGACAGACTTTCGCTGTATCACAGCCCATCAGTGTGGCGAGACATCGGATTGCCTCAAGCCGGGAACAATATATATCTTTATATATATATATATATATATATATATATATATATATATATATATATATATATATATATATATATATACACACATATACATTTTATAGTTGCTTTCCTTTTTCAAATTTATTTATTGCTTAAATATCTATTTTTTAATTTATTCATTGTTTAAATAATTAAAAAAATTAATGGTTAAATAGCAAAGGAAATGCACACACACACACACACACGCACATATATATATATATATATATATATATATATATATATATATATATATATATATATATATATAAGTAAAGGGTAAATATCTATGAATGCGCGTGTGCGAGCATGTGTGCGTGTATTAACTATCTGAATTATGAACTTCAAAGATGCGTCCGGTAATATGAAGGGAAAAAATCACGTTTGTATGTAGGTACGTATAAATATTAATGTAGGTATGCATGGTCTTTGTTCTGTATCATGTTTATTTAACATTGGGGTACTCCCACGTGTTTCAGGGTGTCTGTGGGTGTTGGCCCTCCCGTTGCGCGTGTCACTTCCTCATGGTAAAAGCTGCTAATATGACAAACGGCTCATGAAGGTCCCATGTTAACCCTGGAGAGGACATTTGTGAAACGGTGTAACGAAACTTCTCCACTGAACCAGAACCGATAACGGCGGGTCGGGTTTGAAGGGGTTGGGACAGTTACTACGCTGGAAACAGAAAAGTGTGGGGGGGGGGACAATGAAAGAACTTTCAGCCAAAAATATTTTCTGTAATAATAATAATAATAATAATAATAATATATATATATATATATATATATATATATATATATATATATATATATATATATATATATATATATATATATATAAGGTTGGTGCAAAAATAATGTCGTTTTCTCACATAGTAACATATGTGAGAAAACGACATTATTTTTACACCAACCTAATATATATGTATGTATGTATGTATTATATATATATGTATTATTATTACATATATGTATAGGTATGTATGCATCATTATATATATATATATATATATATATATATATATATATATATATATATATATATATGTATGTATTATATATATATATATATATATGTATGTATGTATTGTATATATATATATATATATATATGTATGTATGTATTATATATATATATATATATGTATGTATGTATTGTATATATATATATATATATGTATGTATTATATATATATATATATATATGTATGTATGTATTATATATATATATATATGTATGTATGTATTATATATATATATATGTATGTATGTATTATATATATATATATATATATATGTATGTATGTATTATATATAAATATATATATGTATGTATGTATTATATATATATATATATATATATATATATATATATATATATATATATATATATATATATGCATATTGTATACATACATATTAACCAATCTTATACATGGTATCTCCTGTAAACTTTATTTTGTACGAACAGTCATATAATCAATAAATTTATATGTGAATTTAAATTAATGGGAATGTGTTTTTTTTTCTTTTATTATCAGTAAAAACGTTAAAATCGTTCATATTGGCAAAGCTATCAGCGCAACGTAATTCTCTTTGTACTTTTCTTAAACTTTATTTGAGGAAAATTAGCTAATTTAAAGTTTAATTAATCTGATTTGAAACAAATATTACTTTTTTATACTATAAAATATCGTAGAAAAGCACTTCTCACACGGAGATGAGTATTTTATGAGGTGTTGATAATTATCTCGCTAAAGATATGTTTGAGATTTTTTACTAAGAAGGAAATAACTGTAACAATTACTTAACGAATAAAACGTAAACGCCTTTTATATATCATTTTTTTTTAAGTATCCAGTAATCTTAAACATTTAAGAAAATATTCTAAGCAATATTTTTATTTTTTTTATTTTAGGGATTTTGGTTTTATAGTGTAACTTATAAAAACGATTGTTGAGGAAATGTTAAGAAATTACCAATAATTTTTAACTTTACTATATTTACCACTTTTATTTTCTGATAATGCTACATTTGAACTCCTGTGTTTACAAAAATCTACACGTTTTATTCAAACATAAAATAAATTCGAAATTATTTTTTTAAATATTGAGTTTGTTGAATTGTAGTGAGCTTTTTAAATTCATGATTAGCAAATATAGTCTTTATTTAATAAAATTGACCGCTACAAATTAATACAGAATTTTAAAAGATTTAAAAGTTTATAAATTATTCTAATTAAAATTTTTGAAACTGAAAAAATTCCTGGCAGTGATCATTATTCGTCGATTTTTTTTTTTTTTCTTAAATCATTAATGTCTATAATATATTTTCTACACAAAAGCAATTAAGAGCTTTTCTAATTAAATAATGTCTTAGTTTTAGTAAAAAATTTTATTTCACGATTCAGAGCAGATTTTCTATAACGGGTTGGTGCCTGGACAAAAATTCTCTGCGAACTTATCCTTATAACTAATATAAACATTGACCGCTACAAAAAAGAATTTCTCGAAATTTCATAAAATTAAATAAGGGGTTACAGATGTAAAAAGCCATATTTTTACAAAGATTGTCTAAAAATAGAAACATTTAAAAATAATTATATTCATTTGTGAATAAGTCCTGAAAGTTTCCTTAAAATTCGACAATTATCTGATTTTTGCAAGACTTTCCAAATCAGTGTTTTTGTTGTGAACCTAGAAAAGGTTACTAAATGAGGAAAAACGGAGGTTGGAAATTAAAAGGTAATCTTTATAACATCAACAAAATACAATACTCGCCAGCGGTGTAAAGTAGGTAACCCACTGCTACTGGTGAACTGCTTAGACAGCATATTACCCTCACTCACTTACAATACTGTCCAACATATTTATGAGGATTGAGACATACACAATAGTATTCATAGGTACGATATGTAACAGTTTTGCACAAAAAAAAAACACTAAAATTTCTCATACTAATTTATGGTCATGTTACCCCAAATAATTTCCGATGAAGCTACAATATATTTAGCGAAAAATTGAATTTATAAATGATTCATATTTGCTTTTCATCTAATCATTCTGTCGGGTTTAATCCATAATTTTTCAATTCATACAAAACACACACACACATTCACACACACACGCGCGCGCGCATATATGTGTGTGTGTGTTTATGTGTGTTTATGTGTGTGTGTACACGCGCGCGTTTCTCCTTTGTTCTCTTCAATACCTCATGCTCTCCTTTTCTCTCTCTTATTCTCTGTCCCTTTCCCTGTCATTCGTGTTCACCCACGCAATCGCTCATCCTTCCTCTTTCCTTATATGTGTCTCTTTCCGTATCTTTTTCACACTGGCTCACATTCTGTCTTTCTTTTCCCCGTTGTCACTTTCTATTAGGTTGGTGCAAAATTAATGTCGTTTTCTCACGTAGTAACATGTGAGAAAACGACATTATTTTTGCACCAACCTAATATATCTCACTCATTCTCATTCTCTTTCTCTTTCTCTCTCTCTCTCTCTCTCTCTCTCTTACTCACTCTATATCTCTTTCTTTTTCTATCTCTGTCTTTTTCTCTATCACTCTCTGACTCCTTCCGCTATACAAGAGCCAGATCAAACCGAAAATAGAATACTGCTGCCTTATATGAGGCAGTCTCGATAGGGTCACCCCAAAAGCGTCTCCCCGTCCTTGTGGGTGACGAATTATTTTCCACCCTGTAACCCCTTTCCCATAGACGAAACGTCGCAAGACTCACGTTGCTTTATTGTTATTTCCATGAAAAGTGGTCAGACGAACGAAATTTCTTAGTTCTACCAGTTCTCACCTTCACGGCTAAGACCTGGCATTCTGCGCACATTGTCGCGAACCACCTTCATTCCCTTCGTATTCCATTAGTGAGATGTAAGATCCACTCGACCAGCATCATCTCATGAACCGCTGTTCTGTGAAACCTATTCCCAAGAGGAAGCTTTCCCGATCAATGCAGTCTTAAGCATTTCAAGTCTAGGGTTAACCGTTATTTTCCCGCTAAAACTGTGCTTCTCATTAATCAAACTTCTACCTCGAGTGGCTCCCGTGCCTTGTACAGAGCGAACTTCATTATATAAAAAAACTCATTCGTGCTCTCTCTCTCTCTCTCTCTCTCTCTCTCTCTCTCTCTCTCTCTCTCTCTCTCTCTCTCTCTGTGTTTGTTTGACGCTAGATAAATTTCTAACCTTCTGTCAATGACTTTGGGTCCTTTTAATATTGTAAACATTATCATTATCTTTGTCAGTCTGTTTATATCAGTCTGTTGCTTATATATATATATATATATAGATAGATAGATAGATAGATAGATAGATAGATAGATAGATAGATAGATAGACATACACATTGTTATACGTACTGATACACATATACGCACACATACACACACACATACATATATATATATATGTGTGTGTGTGTGTGTGTGTGTGTGTGTGTGTGTGCGCGCGCGCGCGCGAATTTGTTAGTGCATTATATTCGGCGCTTAACGAATGATGAATCAAATGTCAACTTGATTCGATCTCCCTTTCCTGATTTATCGCAGTCTGTTTCGATCGCAATTATTCTTAAACTTAATGTGCTCAGATTTGCTCAGAAAAGGCTTATATGCGTGTAGACAGTAGAGTGTGTCTTTCCGATGCGCAAATATTTAGCATTGTATGAAGAGTTTTTGGCTGCGCTTGCATCCAAAGATTTCAACAAGTGACCAAACATCTTATTATCTGAATTTTTTGGTAGAGTGAATCCTTTCTTGGATGAAAAACATTTCAGTACTTTCTCGTCCACACAGACATACACTCACGCATACATACATACATACATACATACATACATACATATATATATATATATATATATATATATATATATATATATATATAGAGAGAGAGAGAGAGAGAGAGAGAGGGGGGGAGAGAGAATTAATACAAGTAAAAGGTTTGTCATTTAGCTGATTGATGTTACCTTCAGCATGCCGACTCCAGAGTTTCGTATATGGGTCCGTCCGTCCGTCCATCCACTCGTCAGGGGATATCAGCAAATGACTGCTTATACTTCTCGATTTTTCTTTTTATATGAACTTATCATTGGCGTAATTTTTTTCATAGTGTATGTGTACATGCGTGCGTTCACGTGAGTTCGCATGCGCGTATAAGCCCGTCTGCGCGGATGTGCGTACGTGTAAGGTGTTTTGATCAATTGCCCTTTTCTTCATATTATTTTTTTCTCCATTTTACACGCACTCCTCAACCTTTCTTTATGTTATTATCATTAATTAAATGTTATTTCTAGTGGATGCCCGTGTTTGAGTAGACGCTTTGTTTATTTATTAAACAGTATATTTATCTATTTTCATCTACTGACCTAAATATTCAAGAAATTTGATCGTCAGATTTAATGACGGTTTCCCCTAGGAGAACGCAGGTTCGAATCCTGCCGGAGAACCCATATTTTTCTAATAAGATTTCACAAATATTCAGACCGGTAGATGAGAATAAATATACTGTTTAATAAATCAACAGAGCATCTAGTCAAATACGGTTATCCATTAGAACTGACGTTTAAGTAATAAAATTATGTCGGATAAATAAATGAAAAATCCATTCCTAAAATATACATATTAGTAATAAATAAAATAAAATATCCAGTTGTTATTTGTTGGTGCTAATACTCCGTCTCTTGATATTGATCAATGAAATTGAAAAGATTGCCTGCCTTAAAAATGTTCTCTTGGGCCCCATTTTCTAATCTTAATATAAAAGAAGAAAGCCATTAAAACTCAGAAAGTTTTGCGGTGAGATGGTGATTAAGTCATTTCAAGGTAAATGGTTTAAAACATGGTTGACAAAGGCCGGAGAGCAGATCAGATAAATTGGGCTAAAATGAATCATGAATTGTCCTAATAAATAAGGAAATGGAGATCTTATGGGACTAGTTAAGAAGACCGGTACAGTCGTCAAAAAAATAGGGAAAAGTTTTCGGGAAATAATTTCTGTAGATTAGCATTCCTTAGACCAAAGAACGTCAAACTTTTTCGACCAGAAACCCCGTTTTGATTTTTATTCCTTCACCATCGACCCCCCGCCATTTAAAATAGCTTTGAAACTTAGAACTCGCACTAATGTTGGCAATTAAAAGGTTAGCTAAAATGTATGAAAGTTAAGAAATTTGGATCAGGTTCAAAATTCGCCCTAGCGTCATCAGGTTCTGAATTTACCGCTCCAAATATATCTAAAAACATCTACAGTGTAACCCGGATATAAGAGACCCGGATATAAGATAAACCTGGATATGAGAAAGATTTTCTCTGGTCCCAAATTAGAGCCATACTTACCTAAACAAAATAGACCAAACCCGGATATAAGAGACTTCTTCTCCGGTCCCGACAACTCTCTTATATCCTGGTTACAGTGTATATATAAAATTCTGTGATTTTCGTTAGTATGTCCGTCCGTCTCACCCTCCAAAATAGCCATACATTGTCCGATTTAAACCAAATTTTGGGGAGAAATGCAAACAGGTAAGGGGTGGGTGCAAAATACAGTTGGTTTTACTAGGGTACGTAGATTAGCACAATATATTTTAATTCATTTTTTGGAACAAATTAAAAGTTGTATTATTTAACATACGAAATATTACCACTATTTAAAAACATTTTAATGATTAAAATAACAAATACTTATTTAATAAAAATGCAATATTGTTTTTTTGCATATTTTTAAGTTTTTAGATTTCATCGATTGGCTTGCGAAATTGAACGAAATGTGGAGTTTGTAAATCTTGACAAAAATGTTAGCGATAACTTCAACGATACTAAATACTGTAAGGATTTCAACACGCGTCAGCTTATTGCAAAACAAATTCTAGTTCAGTGGAACCTCGGTTCACGAATTTAATTCGTTCCTAAAGGCCGTTCGTAATCCGAAATGTTCGTAAACCGAAACAATTTTTCTAACTGCAAGCAATGTAGAGAAAAAATTCACAGTACAATAAAATTGGAAAAGAAAAGCACGCCACAAAACACAAAATGTATACAACATGGCGGTTGACTCAAAAATTATTCCGTTCGGGTTAAACTCGGTTCGGCAATGTTGTTCGAGAACCGAAATTTTGTTCGATAACTGAAGTATTTTCATATCGAATTTTCTGTTCGAAAACCGATTTGATCGTCATGTGAGACGTTCGATAACCGAGGTTGCACTATATATTAAATAGCCCCCTAATTAATCAAGCAAATAATATATTAAGTATTAAATAATGTATTAAGCCGATGTTATTGGATAGAATAACCTCTAGTAATATCCAAATGAAGAACTGTATTAAATAAATTAAATAAACAAATATGATGAAACCATGCCAATGTTTGTTGTAATCATAGCAATCTTCATAATCATAAACTCTCTTTTACAGTAAGAGGTTGAGAAAAGGGGATGGTTATGTGAAAATCAACATGGAACAATTAAAAAAAAAGAGCCAGCAATGTTCAATGTAGTATTAAATAAGTCTCATTCAAATAAGTTAAAAGCTACTTGAATAGATGTAACTAATGCTTTTGATTCTGTTGATTGTCGAGTACAGTGTCTTTTTTTTTTTATCTGCATCGAAAAATGCAACATACATGTACATTAACTAAAATTTAGCTCAGTGTCATTCGCGCGTTCGACTTGCTTCGACCCCCTCACTATCATCGTTCCCTTGGAATTCTTTACCAACGAATAGGGATCCGCTCGGACCACGTTTGACGACCCCTGGCTTATACCTTCCTAAAATATATTAATTTTTTTTATTTTTCTTTAGGCATTGTGCCACATATACGCTACGCGTGGCACCTCGAGGTGGTTTAATGGTAAGTAAGATTGCCTCGCTAGAACAATTACAACTGAGTAGTGAGTTCGATTCTCACTGGGTGCCCCATACTTTCGGCCTTGTGCTACATCTTAGCTACGCTTGGAAAATCGCTATAAGCTTCGCGTAATCAATCGCTATATATTTCTGATATTTTTTTTTAAATCTACAACCGCGACATTTACGAAAAGTCATTCTCATTTTAGAAAAAAAAAAAAACAAAAAAAAAACGGTGAATAAATTTAGAAGACGTAAAATGTCTATTCTTTTTAATAAAACTTGTTTGGAAGAAAAATTCCTGCCAAAATTCACTGAACCTTTTATATCGTGTTTAGAAAATAAAACATTCCTATAATTACATAAAAATAAAAAAAATAAAAACCGTCGTTACTAATGGTTACAAGTATAGCAGAATTTTTGGACAGTTTTCACACACTTTGTGCCCAGAAAATAAAACACTTGTACGAACAAGAAAAATTAAATAAAAGGCTTAAACGTAGTACCTTATGAAGCGTCTTGTATTAAAAACAAAGGGATTGTATAAAAGAAGGATTGACGTTGATTTAATTTGTCCCGGTTAGGTGATATTGTTGTTTTAATTAAATAAAAACTATATTTACTAAATATGAGACTATAATATTTGCATTGTCTCATTTAAATAAACATGGAGACCTAACAAACTCTATCCGTAACATACTCGGTGACAATACAATTATATTAGGTTGGTGCAAAAATAATGACGTAACAATGTCGTTTTTTGACGTTAAAAAATACGTCAAAAAACGACATTATTACGTCATTATTTTTGCACCAACCTAATATATATATTAATATATCCACATGTAAGACAAGAATAAAATAAGGGAAACATTATTAATAAAAAAAAAAAAGAAAAAATCAACACTCAATAACATCAACTATGGACACAGCCACAATGCGTTTAAATACTTTAATGCGCGCTTGACCATGACATACCAACTAAAAGAAAAATTCCATGAATGGATAACTTTTCACGTTCTTATGAATGCTAAAGCATAACTGTCAGCCGTTGCATTTAAACGCAGAAAGAAGAAATTCAGTAATGGATAGCTACACAGTTTTTTTTTTGCCTTACTAGTTGCACCCCTGATGATGATC
>OZ010598.1:45315974-45325974 GCA_963932145.1 Acanthosepion lycidas | reverse complement strand
CATACACACACGCACACACACGCACAGCACAATTGGGCCACATCGAGCATTGATGAACTCCGAAAGTAATTCGAACCTTCTGACCAGAAATCCGACCTTCAACAACACTGCACCATTACACAAATCTTGAAAGGGTCATGGGGTTCTCCCTGATGTCTGCAGTAAATACTGATGAACCCAGCGTCTCACATCAAGAAATACTAGCATATATGGGTATTCAATTGAAATACGCTATATCTTCTACATACATACGTACTCACATATGCCTACAGATTTCTATCACAACTTCTAAATATGATCTAATGCAGGCTACATATACATATACTCTAAGAAACAAACATTTTCATACACGTATGTATTCATTTCTAACAGAAAAACTACTTATTACATGCACGTACCATACCAACAACTTATATAGCATACCCACCGAGATGCTCTGTGGGTTAGGTATCGGATATAAACTCAACTAACGTCTGCCATTTTGGCTCAATTGTAAACTGAATCCATGTCTACCTAAAGTCATAGAATCTAGAAAGAAAAGGGAACCCATATCTACCTTTTTCACACTTCTAAAAAGAGGATGCATGTCTACCATTTTGTATTAGGTTGGTGCAAAAATAATATCGTTTTCTCACATAGTAACATATGTTAGAAAACGACATTATTTTTGCACCAACCTAATATTTAGTCTAAACGGGACCTTTGCCGACGTTTATGATTCTGGAACGAACTGGAACTATGTCTACCTTTCTGGGCCTAGTAAAACCGGTCCAGTGTCTACATTTTTTATTCTAGTACCAATCGGCCCTATGTCTATTTTTGTACTTTGTATTTTTGTAGCGCAAACTAAACTTAGTTCTACCTTTTCTGAGTCTTAAAAGACTGGATTAACGCCTACTCGTTTTACACTAGTGTAAACCAGACTTGTGTTTAACTTTCTGATTCTAGTGCAAACTGGACCTTTTCAACTAGTTTAAATAATATATATGTCTGTCTTTTTTACTCTAGTATAAACCAGACCTATTTCTACCATTTTTATTCTAGTATAAACCAGACCTATGTCTACCTTTTTGTCTCTTGTATAAACCAGACCTATGTCTACCTTTTTGTCTCTTGTATAAACCAGACCTATGTCTACCTTTTTGTCTCTTGTATAAACCAGATCTATTTCTACCTTTTTGTCTCCTGTATGAACCAGATCTAAGTGTACCTTTTTTTATTCTAGTATTAACCGGAACTGTGTCTACGTGCCTATAAGCTTATTGTGACTTTTGCCCTATAACAAGGGTTGATATGTCGCTGAATTAACCGGTCTAACCTAATCTAAAACTTACTGAAACATATGTATATAGGTGCTTGCTACAGAGCAATCATTAACGTGTTGGTCTCAGGGACAGAGCGTATGTAAATATAAATGTAAAATAAATATAAATGTGGGCAATGAGGTCAACACTGAGCGGCGACAGTCTGTTTCATGCTTGGACGCAATTTTTCACGTCTGATGATTGCGTACAAGCATGAAACAGACAGCTCGATTTTGATTCCACTTATATATATATATATATATATATATATATATATATATATATAAGTGTGTGTGTGTGTAAATGTAAACTGACAAGTTGTGTTTACAAGCAATAATATTTAATTTGCATAACAATTTTTTAAAAACATTATCTTAAGAATCATTTAATCTTTATTACTAATTTTAATTCAAATTTTAGAAATTACGACATATAAGTAATGTTTCTGTAAAGCAGAAAAAACTACAGCGTTCATAATAAGCATTGTTGCCGTTTGGTATTTCGCATTACTACAAATTAAGAGAACGCCGCTGAAAAAATTAGGTTTTACTTAAATAAGTCAAAATAATCTATTAGATTTTCTTAGAGTTGTACCGAACTATTTGAACTATTATTTATCATTATTATTATTATAAATATTAGAAATTATTAGAATGTTCCTTTCATGGTCAGATTTATGTCCTAAATAGGAAATTCAAATGGACTTAATGACAAATAGAATTTTATGAAATAAATGTCTTACTTCAAATGTTGTTTCTACAGAAATTTTGGATAAGTAAACTTCGATGACAACTTTTCTCTGTTCGTAGGACGGGTATTTTGGCTAGTTTTAAACTATGTCTAAAATGCAAATATACATGAGCGAAAAGATAAACAAATGCGTATGTACTTTGTGACTTATTCCAATCATATTTGATTGGGTTAAACCCTCTTGCTACCCTGTTAAAATTATAGCGCATTTAACCACTGACGCAACGTCACAAAACTATTGCTACTCCCAAGTCAAATGTTCTAAAGAGCGCCATTCTTTTGTGCCACGAATTCAGACACTTACATATAAAACTGGCGTTGCTACATTCACAGGGTTGTATCACCGACATTTTCTACGTATCCTTCTCGTAAGAAGAGCGTTCCACTGCAAAAGATTCTTCCCAAGAACCGATACTCTATGAAACTAACTCTCGTATGGATGCTTCGCAGAACACTTCCATCTTAACCTCTTCAAGCCTAGGGTCTTCTTAATTCATCCTCTTGCGTTCATATCACTCACCTCAATCATTAACCCTCTACCTTGACTGGCTCTTGGGAATTGTATTAGGTAAACTTTAATAATAAAAAAAATCTTCCCAGAAGACTTCATCCTTTAAAGTTCATAGCGACCCACCGGGAAAAGGTAATGCTCTTGTTGAGAATCCCTATACTAATCACCATTGCTGGTGATATACATTCATACTGAGTGCACCATGGTTGCAAACTTAGTTCTGTAAATATCTATATTATACTTCCAGAAATAAGTGTGAAACTAGTAGCCATACCTACATATACATATGCTGTTATGCTAACCCCATAATAATTTCCTTCTTTTTCGTACTGTTTGTTTTTGTTTTGTTTTTTTGTTTTGTTTTGTTTTTTGGGGTTTTTTTTTGTTTTTGTTTTTTTTACTACCATCGCTGTGGTTTCTGGTCCCGTGAGCTTTTGTGGCTTGTCGTGGCCGCAGTGAAATGATTACTTTGTACTTTTTTAACAGACAGAGTCGCTAGTTACACCCAACTTTGAGGTGGTGCCCTTGAGAGAAAGTAAAGAATAAACTGGATTTTAAAAAATCAGACAAAGAGAGTCAGATCGTGCGTATATGATAAGTGTGAAATAGTTTTGTGTTTTGGCATAAAATGGTTGAAAGAAAGAAAGAAAGAAAGAAAGAAAGAAAGAAAGAAAGAGTGAATGAAAGATAGAAAGAGTGAATGAGAAGAAAGAAAGAAAGAAAGAAAGAAAGAGCGAATGAAAGATAGAAAGAGTGAATGAGAAGAATGAAAGAAAGAAAGAGCGAATGAAAGATAGAAAGAGTGAATGAGAAGAAAGAAAGAAAGAAAGAAAGAAAGAGCGAGTGAAAGATAGAAAGAGTGAATGAGAAGAAAGAAAGAAAGAAAGAAAGAGCGAATGAAAGATAGAAAGAGCGAATGAAAGATAGAAAGAGCGAATGAAAGATAGAAAGAGTGAATGAGAAGAAAGAAAGAAAGAAAGAAAGAGCGAATGAAAGATAGAAAGAGTGAATGAGAAGAAGAAAAAAGCAAGAGCGAATGAAAGATAGAAAGAGTGAATAAAAAGAAAGAAAGAAAAAGCGAATGAATGATAGAAAGAGTGAATGAGAAGAAAGAAAGAAAGAGCGAAAGAAAGAAAGAACATGAAAGAAAAAAGATGAAGAACAAAGCAAGAAAGATAACTCAGTTATCTTTTGTGGAAATAAACAGAAAAATGGCGATTACGTTAGTGTAAGTGAGTCTAAAAGAAAAAATGTGTGGGAGGAGAAATTTAAGATGTGTCTAAGTATTGTAAAAAAAAAGAAGGAAAATAAAGTATGCATACGTGCTGTTTTTAGGATATAAACAAAACTGTGCGTATGTGTCGTTTTAGGATGTAAGCAAAGTGTGCGTATGTGTTGGTTATAGATTTCGTTTCACAGTAATTAAACCTTTTAGTATTTTAGAATAAGTTGTAGCACACTTTACTTTAGTTAAATCCTCTTCAATTGTAGCTATTAATGGAGTCAGTAGATAATATCATGTGCGTTATTATTTATATCGTTCATTTTTTATATTTTTATAAATTTGAGGAGCTTTCCGTTTCGCACTAAGTCTAGAATAATTAGGATATTGGAGGAGCATGAAAGCTTTTTCAAGTATTTCTCCTCATCATGTTAATATTGAGAAATACAAATTCTAAATTCCCTAAAGCTTGGAGCAGAAATGTACACAGTAACCTGTAATAGTCTTCACAAAACACATAGAAGTGCCTTCGAGGAATTTAAGTAAAAATTATATGAACACAAAAGAAATATTTTACAAAACAATACATTCGGTGTGTTAGTCGTTCATCATAATGAATCTGAAAATATTTTCGATTTTAAAAATGATGCTTTAATTAAAAGAGAAAGTAATTTGCTAAGGCGAAAAGGTCTATAGAAGGTGCGCTGATTTCTGAATCTTCGGTGGTAAATTTGTATCGAGTTTCTTACAACGTTTAACATTTCTTAACAAAACCTCTGTTGTTGCAGTTTAACATATTAAAAGCAACATAAACATAGCGATAAAAATGGAGTAAAATTTAATTAAATTGGCTGAGATGTGCGTCTAGATATTGGAATGGAATTCGGATAAATGTGTTGAAGCCACAATTTTACGATTATCACTATAACAAACCTCCTCTATTAGCTTAGACCCTGGGGTAGCACTCAAAGATTTAGACCAAGAAGAAGCATATAAATATCTCGGTGTAAATGAAAGTGAAGGAATTCGCAATAAAAAATGAAATAAATAGTGAGAAAAGAGCCCTATAGAAAGGGGCGACTGATATTAAGAACTGAACTGAATTCTCAGAGCAGAATTATGGCCATTAATAGCCTTGTCATCCCAGTGGTTCAATATAATTTCAACATCCTGAACTAGACTCTAAATGACCTCAGACGATTGGATTCTAAGGCAAGAAAGCTTTTTTTCTAAGCATAACATGCATCATCTACAGGTTGATGCAGGCCGTCTATACATACCACGTAAAGAAGATGGAAGAGGTTTTATTCAGCTAGAATTGCCATACAAGACAACAACTATTGGCTTACTAACATACATGGAAACAATAAAGTATTGGATGATACAATTATTAAAAAAAATATTAAATCATGAAAAGTTGTAAATACAAACGAGATTTACATTTAGTATTTTCTGGAGAAAAACAAAACAGAACCCAAGAACCAACCAAAAATGATGAAAGAGAAAACCAAGGAATCAAGCTCTTGAACAGATAAAACAACGCTGGTAAGACAAACCTTTGCATGACCAACATCCAGAACGAGGCTAATAAAGCCGATGTTGATAAAGTTAATACTTATCGATAGTTATGAGCATCTGGATTAAAGACTGAAGCGGAAGGCTTTATTCTTGCAGCGCAAGACAAGAATCTTTTCAATCGGAACTTTCAGGCAAATATTATACATAATAATGTGGATCCAAAATGCAGGTTCTGTGACAAATATTAAGAAACAATAGACCATCTAAGAACATTCTGTACTTGCGCCGAATGAATATTAAAATCGTTACGATAGAGTGGAGCAATACTTAGACTTGACAATGAGTAAACACCTTGGAAAAGATGATAATAAACACTGGTATGAACATCACCCAGCACCGGTTACAGAAATAGAACACTAACTGTAACATAGCAGTTTTTGGTAGTTTTATCGAAATATAAAGACATGAGAATCGAAATAGAAAATAATGTGGAGACTGAAAGCAAGAATAGCTAAGTGACAAATTTCATATTTGTATTAAATTATATATATATATATATATATATATATATATATATATATATATATATATATATATATATATAATATTTGTATTTAATTATATATATATATATATATATATATATATATATATATATATATATATATATATATATATAAGGAAGATCAATGAATACGTCCACAGTATTAAAAAACACATGTATCCATATAAAAATATCAATATTTCAACACTTAATTTCATGACGAATATTAATAACGAACATTATACAGTAAAAGTTTTCGATCGAATTTCAGCAAATTAATATGTATAAAACTACAAATTTATTCATCCTCCCTCTCGTATATATATATATATATATATATATATATATGTATACATGCGTGTGTGAGTGTGTTCCATCCACACTGTAAATATGTTAGCTCACCCGATTCGCACCGAGAAACTGTACGCCATCGTAGTTTCCCGATGAATGGAATTCCTAAACTGCACTACACTCCCTCTCCTACCCCACCCCAGCGTCTTCTCACTATTGGCCCCGTGGTTCTACTTCTCTGTCTTTTTCATGACTCACATTCAGCAAATTTTCATTCGATCACTTCAACTTTTAGTGTCTTTTTTTCTTTCATTTTCAATGGTTGCGTGAGAGGTGTCACATTCAGCAACACCCAAGTGAACTTTTTTCTTCTTCTTCTTCTTCTTCTTCTTCTTCTTCTTCTATGCGCCGTGTCCTTTTAGGATGTAGGTGATCATGGCTCTCCACAATTTCCTGTTATTTGTAGCTCTTGATAAATTGTGTCTTCTTGTTATTTCTCCTAAGACTTGTTCCGTCATCATTGTCTGTCCCTCTTGCCTTCAATCTGTCTTGTGAGGATCAGATTTTCTAAGCCCTCTTTCCTCATTATGTGCTCTAGAAATTTCGATTGCCTTTTCCTGATCTTAGGTATAAGTTTCTTTTTTCTTTCCATTTTCTCTAAAAATACAGAAAATGTGCGCCCGAGCGTGTGGGTGTATCTCTGTGTGTGTACCCGCACGCGCGTGTGTGTATGTGAACACGAAAATCTAAAAATGGGTCAACATTTGTCCAAGCTTCATATGTGTTGCTCGATCTGAAATGGTGCGAATGTTGAGCTTTTTAAACTCAGAGGCGTATCTATGAAAAGTGTCATCTATGGAAAGGCATTAAAACTATCTAAACATCTGATACCCTACCAAAGTGCAATGTCGACCACAAAGTTCAAAAATGCAAGTGAAGCCCATTAACATATATAGTTATTTTCCAAGCATAGCTTAGATGTGGCACAAGGCCGAAAGTATGGGGCATCTAGTGAGGATAGAACTTACTTTTCAGTTGTAACTGATCTAGCAAGACAAGCTTGCTAACCACTACACCGCCTCGAGATGCCCATTAACATATATAATAAACTAGTGTAGCCGTACCTTAAATAACGGCAATTGTTAGGAAGTTTTAATAGGGAAATGTAATGAAAGAAAAATATTGAAGCAATGTACTGAGATTCAATAAAGCGGAGAGAAAGACTTTGCACCTAAAATAGAGGTCAATGAACCGTCTAATTAATCCGTTCCCTTTTATATTTTTAAACGTTCAATGGTATCTATGATTTATTGTTTACTCCTGGTATTATATAAATCGCTTTTTGCTCAATATCTTTTCGTGTGAAAAATATTGTGTTTAATATGACAGTGAAATGAAAATATCTCTCGGGAGAAAAATATGAGCAACAGAACGACAAAGACAGTAACGACAAAGCCTATTTCAAGACGAAATTAATGCAAGACGATTTCTTAACAGATAAAGGTATCTAAGTGCCTCACATAAAAGACTTGAACAAATAAGACTGCAATCTATGAGACGCAGGAGTAAGGTTCGTTTTACTCGGGAACTAATTTTATCTAAATGCAGATATTTTATTTGCAAAGATTCTTAAAACGACTAAGGGAAGTAATCATTCATAAATTTACAAACTTAAATTGATTTGATACCGTGGTACGATGGAGTAATGGATAGCGGCTCGGATTAAGTAATCATTAAGTCAAGTTCGAATTCCAGTCGAATCCATTGCATTTATTTAAGTGCCCTTACCCAAGGATTCATGAAAAGTTCGGAACGTCAAAATTCCGAAAACTTAAAACCTTTATTTCTATCATATAATAAATGTTCATTATGTTGGACCCTTTCGTTTGTCTATGTTTTGTTAAGTAACCTATTTATTTTGCCCGCGCATATATATATATATATATATATATATATATATATATATATATATATATATATATGGAAGACCACAGGACTCTGCACCATGCCACACAAACAAGAAAAACCTGTCATGGCTTTCAGACCATATTACCCCTTATATCTAGCCACCTAACTCCCCAGGCTGCAACCTCTGTGATTATTATGTGGCGCAGTTCACCGAGAGAACAACAAAACTCCTTGTCACACCAAAGTTGAACTGTAGGCAACGATTATGGCATCATTCATTTACAGCGATTTCCGTTGATCCACACTCATCTTCTAAAAGCGGGGTTCGTTCGTGCTGTCAATTAGAACTGACCGAAATACGAAGCGAAATTTAGATTCGAAAAGTCAGACAAGCGATAAGCCGTTTGTCGAAAAGAACTTAATGGACAAAGAAGCCGATTCTGAACTATGGCTTTTTATCAGGTACAAATCTGTTCCGAAGTCATTTGTGAACCAGTGAGTCTACCAGCCTGAATATTCGAGAAAATAGATCGTCAGATCTTATAACAGTTTCCCCTAGAGAATCAGAGGTTCGAATCCTGCCGGGGAATGCATAATTTTCTTATAAGATTTCTCGAATATTCAATAAATAAATGAATAAATAAATATACTGTCTAATAACTACGCGAAAAGTCTACTCAATTATTGGTATTCATTAAAATAATGTTTAAGTAATAACAATAAATAAATAAATGTATATATATATATATATATATATATATATATATATTTTCATACAGACATATGTGTGTATGCGTGCGTTTCCGCGTGCGTGCGCTCGCAGTCGCGGATGAATATGATTTAGGAGCTGGGTAAAAACGATGTCAGTTACTGGAACTACTTATTGAATTCGACCTGTGTACGCTGCTGACCCATAACTGGCTTGAAAGTCGGCCGTGCATTATATATGCTTACATCGTTCCGTCGAAGGAAATTTATTCACTTGCTGCACTTGACGCTCCAATGGCCACATTTACGCACTTGCCTAACTTTCATTCGAAGTCACGCGCGCCTTTTTCGGCCAGTGCCATCCCCACTCAGCCAGAGTATCTCTCTCCCTCTCAATCTCCCTCTCTCTCTCTCCCTCAATCTGTCTCCCTCAATGTGTCTCTCTCTCAAGAGGGCGAGAAGTCGTATACATTGGAGTCAAGTCATCTGAGCAAAGAGTAACATTGATGGAACAACCAACTTACAAACAAAGACTTTCAAAGGTATACTATTGAATATCACATAACAGGTTCTTTTTTCTCTCTCTCTCCTTTCTCTCTCTGTGTCCCTCTCTCTCTCTCTGTGTCCCTCTCTCTCTCTCTCTCTCTCTCTCTCTCTCTGTATATATATATATATATATATATATATATATATATAGAGAGAGAGAGAGAACATATTCTTCAAGGGAATGCTGAAAGTTCTCAGACCGATTCATTTCTCAAATTCAAGCCAAAAGCTCCCTGTATCTCTGCGACACACACACACACACACACATACATACATACACACACACATATATATATATATATATATATATATATATATATATATATATATATATATATATATATATATCTGTACTCCCAAATTAAAATAATTCGAACAGATTGATCATTGATCAGTTCGTCTGTGAAGTTGATGTGTTTTTAATTTGAATTGTGGAGAGCCATGATCACCTATGTTCTGATGGGACACGGAAGAAGAAGAAGAAGAAGAAGAAGAAGAAGAAGAAGAAGAAGAAGAAATTACGGAATAGTGAAACTTACCTTCCAAAGGTTAAGTAACGTATTAAGAAACAAGAAAATTTAATTAGAAATTAAGTGGGGGGGATATTTTGCCCTGTTATTATCTACAGTAAACAATAATTAGTAAGAATAAATCAAATCAAAATTATTGTCAGACTCAATACGCTGAGCATCTAATGC
>OZ010598.1:45298474-45313474 GCA_963932145.1 Acanthosepion lycidas | reverse complement strand
AAATAAGCACTGAAAATGTCTCGTCATCCCATAATAAGCTGATTTTTAAAAAATATGGCTGATAGAGAAATCCGAGCCAGTCAGTTATGTGCTATGCGTGATACATGCTTAGGCACATCTTTCGATACATGACTGGCGATGCAGATCTTTTTCCCGCAGTAGGTTGCCATTTCTTTCTGCGGTAGACCAGTTGCCATCCAAGTCTATAGAACCCGGTCTGTCCTGCTTTATACCCATAGCTGGGGGGGGAGAAGAAAAGGATTTATACTTTTTTCCTTTCCCAAGGGTATTAGCACGTAAGTGAATGTAATGGATTCGACTGGAATTCGAACTCGGCTCTTCGAGGGAGCACAGAAATAGCCAAAGATGCCTTTCAAAAATTTAATATAGAGTAATCCTAAAGGTCCTTAGAAACCGGAAAGTGTTCTCAGCCTTAATCTTGTATATGGCCATTGTTAGTCTGAGTGAATCCTTGTCGGATCGAAATGCGTCACTAAGAATTTTTTTTATTTTTACAATTCACTTACTGATTATTTTTTTCTTATATATTTGTTTATAACATATAAAATTATACCAAGATGTAGCCAACAAAGTCTTGTTTAGCATACTGCCGGGTCACTAGTAAATATATATGCAGATTTATTGGCGTTCCACTCAAAATCTAGATGACCAGAACGGGTGATCTTTCCTTTGATATTGCTAACTCAATAGGGGAGGAACTAGCTCGTAACATTCAGTACATACAAACCAGGCTAGTAACGCTTCATTATCATAGAGCAGACCTTTAGTTTTCTCCAATCATGATGAGCTTTGATCCTCTCAATAATGCTCCTTGCCTGGAACATCTATTGGGACTCAAGCTCACACCAAAGTGAATTTCGTATATATACTTCCTTAGTAAGAAATAATTTCCACTCAGACAGCTTCTTCCACAGAAAGGATGCTTCCCTGATCATTACAGTCGTTAAGATAATCGTCAAGTCGTGGGTTAACCTTTATCTATACTATATACATACCTAGATACTCAGTGGCCCTCTACATTGAGAGACACTTACGCCTTCTATTTGGTGAATAACAGTAGGGAGACACCATCTGGTTCTTGATAATGTTTGAGACGATCGAAAGCACTTGAAAAAAGAAAGCAACAAAAAACAAGTTTGAACAGTTTACCCACAATTTTTATTCAGATGTGCAACAATTTATTCGAAAATAGGAAAAATACAATAAAAAAAAACATCACACAGAAAGACTATGTCGGTTGAATTTAGCAAAGACCTTCAACTAAATCCTTGCTAATGTCGGAGAAAATATCCATTAATTCCATTGAAATTACTTCGTTTATGTTTGGGATATGGAAAAAAGGGTTAGCAGATTTGGGCTTCGAAAGGACAAGAGATGTGCTTTCCTTTATAAAGGTAAATGAACTTTTCTTTGGTCATAAAGTCCTTCGCAGCTGTCTAAAATCACGCTGGGCTATGCGGTGGTTTACTTTATATAAGCGAAACGGAGGTTCTAAATTTGACGAAGGGAACATTCACTTTATTAAAAACTATGCCGTCGAAACGTTGACTATTCTGTGTATAAAAAAAAGACTGATTTCTACTCAGACACAAGTATTCACTAAATATAACCTTTATAATAATAATGATATATATATGTGCGTGTGTGTGTGTGTGTGTATGTTTTTGTGTGTGTTGTGTGTATATGTATGTATGTATGTATATTTAGAAAAATATGAGAAAGTATGAAAAAAAGTATTCTTTCAAAAATTTTGAAACGAACTACGTCTCTCGCTTCGTGCGCGTCTGTAGATGTCAATAACGTCTAATAACGTCTAGTCCGATAAAATCCTAACGGATAAAACGCGTCACAAATAAATATTTCTAGGTTGTTAAAGATATATATATATATATATATATATATATATATATATATATATATATATATATATATATGCATGCATGCACTACCATTACATACATGTTAATCATGAAAACTCACATTACGTCTTTCTAGCCATATCTTTGATAGGACCCATTTAAACACACACGAAAATCTACCAAACTCTGTCGGCAAAATAACTGAGAAAAACCCATAATAGCTTCACCCACATGTAAAAACAACTAAAAATAATGGAAGCATTAATAATAAAAAAAGAATTTAAAAAAAAAAACATTCCCATCACTATAGATGCACGTATATATATAAAAAAAAATAACATATTTAGTTAAAAATTTTCAAAAAACATCCTTGATAATGGCTAAGAGAATAGACGAAAGCGCTCGGATATGTAGAATATTTGGTCAATTTTTACACATTTTATGCCCAGAAAAGAAAACATTTGAAAGACTGCAAAAAAATTTAAGTAAAAGCTTATAAAGATTACTCACAGTAACTTGTCAATTGTATTTAATGAAACTTGTATAAAAGAGAGAACACAATTGTCAAGCCCTGACAATTTCGTTTAAGCATGTTGACCTCAATGTCTAATATATATATATATATATATATATATATATATATATATATATATATATATATATATTGAATGACAAAATTCAGCTTTCTACCCCTGTTGGTTTATTGTTTTATTTTTATTGCTATTGTATCAGCTTAAACGAGATATGTTGTATGATTATGGACGTAAATTCACGACGGAAGCTTCTTAAATTAATGTATTTTCAATGGATTGTTGCCTGAATAAATTAATTTAACTTTTAACTGGACCGATTTATCAATTTGAGGCCCCTGGGCTAATGGAATAATGTCTTCCCCTGACACGGAGCCACACTCTAACTCGCCCCAACCAGGCTTGAATATTTTTCACTCGTTATATATTATAGCGACATTTACATAGTTTAAAGTAAACTCACTGCAAATTCTTGAAATGAACTAATAAATGGAATGGTGATAAAATAATTCTTAAGAAAATTTCAAAAGCAAAGTGTTACGTCTTTCCCGAAAGATAAAGTTAGAGTGAGAAAACACAAGGTCAGAATTAAAAATCACCGGCTGAGGAGCATGCATAATTTAATTAGCCTAGGGGGCCCCAAAATGTCATAACCTGGCCCTCATTATATGCAAGGCAAATTTTACAAATACGAAATGAATTTACTACAAAAATGCATTCGCCATCAGGAGGCAACTGATTGTCTGTCGTTATCAATTATTGCAAACATATCTGACAGAAAAGGGTCAATTTATATAACAATTTTTATTATAGTAATGAATTCTAAATGGCTTTACTATAGATATGCATTATCAATGAGTTTTACATTAGAAACACATTGAACATTAGCACTCAATTTTAACAGTCGGTTTTACTGAAAGAATCTATATTTACATATTTATATTAGGTAGCCTGTGTTCTTCGGTGAATAGAAACTGTAGCATGTGATTAATTTGCTTTTTTGCGTCTTATCATGCCTTTGTTCGTTATTTAAAACCGAAATATATTTTAGATTGTAAGGATAATTTTTTGTGGATGAAGAGTGAACATTGCATTAAGAGTCGTTTTTTATTTTTATTTATTTTTTTTTAGAATAACAAGGTTTTTTACCCGATACAAATTTAACCGATAGGTGGGGGAAAAGAAATAGATTCACATATTTCCTAAGAGTATTTAGCCGTAAATGAATGCAACGAAGCCAAGTGGAATTCGAACTCCAATTAGCTGACTATTACACCACACACACACATCAGAATTGCAGCAAACTTAACTAGGAGAATAGGGTTATCATATATATAATCAGATTTACTATAGAAATTCATTAAATACCAGGTATCAAGTGATTGTCAATGGTTAGAAAATCCTGCAAACGTCTTAGAGAATAAGGTCATCATATGTATCACCCTTGTTATTAGGTTGGTGCAAAAATAATGTCGGTTTTTGACGTAATTTTTAACGTCAGAAACCGACATTATTTTTGCACCAACCTAATACTATAAGAAGGAAGTAAACTTCAAGGAAATGATTGTCTGTGTTTAGAAATTCCAGCAAACTTGACGGACAGAATGATATCATTATATGTGTAGAAAATTATAATATAAAAATGTATTTGTAATTATTTTATTATAGAAATCCATTAAATATCAAGGAAGATAGGAATCGTCAGTTAAAAATTACTGTAAACGTGACTGTGAGTTTAGAATGATTGTTCCTATAACTAATTTTGTAATAGAAATTAACTGTAAAATAAAAATCATTGCTTTATAAAAGGTTCAGGGATTAAAGGATAATCCAGCCCTGATTTTTACTTAAAAGTCCATTTTTTAGGCTACATACAGAGAGAGAGAATTTATATATATATATATATATATATATATATATATATATATATATATATATATATATATGATTCACAGATAGTACCGTTTCGCAGCTCCTCAGTGCGATTAGACAACCGAATGCCTCAAAGTCCGAATCAAAACCCAACCGATTTGGTGTTAGTCAGAGCTTCTACCACTGACCCATCTTCAATCGACAGCATGCATCTAGCCAATCTATAGCCATAGTGCTCCATTCATTTTACTGAAGAGCTTCGCATTTACGCAGGTGACCGTTGTTTTTAGGATTAGCTTGTCATTCAATAGTGCTCAAATGAAAATATATTTTCAAGAGCTAAGTTTCATTAAAAACGACTGACAAGGTACTGCGGTTAAGTTTTTTATTTTAATTTTTCTTGTGTTCTTATAATTTTCTTCTTTTTTTCTGGATAATAAATTATGTAGAAATTGTCCAAATGTTTTGTTTTGTTTTCGGCTATGCTTTTACTCATTATCAAAAATGCTTTTATTTGATAATGGCTAAAAGTACAGCTTAAAGAGTTCGGACATATAAAACATTTGGACCAATTGTTACATAATTTAGGTCCAGAAAAGAGGAAAATTATAACACAAGAAAAATTAAATAAAAAAACTTAACCGCAATACCTTGTCAGCTCAAATACACATCAATAAACAATTATTAATCTGAATAATTGTTTTTTTCTATTTTGTCATTCGATTATCTTCTATATATGTGTATATATTTATTTAATATCAGTCAGTTATGTGCCATGCGTGATCATGTAGGCGATCATGTATCTTTCGATACATGACTGACGTAGCAGATTTTTCCCGTGGTAGGTTGCCATTTCTTTTTGCGGTAGACCAGTTGCCATCCAAGGCTAAAGAACCTGGTCTGTCCTGCTATTTACTCATAGCTGGCTTGAAGAAGAGGATTCATACCTTTCCCAAGGGTATTAGTATAAGTGAATGTAATGGATTCCGATTCTCAATCCGAGACGTTATCCATTACTTGTAACGGCATTCACCCGAGGTGGGTTGAACCGGCTCCAATATTGGAGTTTCATGGGAATTTGGAATTCACAAGAGGTCCCTAACCCGCATGTATAGCACATGAGATTTGAGTGGTGAAGTTTTCGTGCTGCCAGGTTTTAAATTCAGAGTTTTCCTTAATTTTCCTTGCCATTCAGTCTGTCCTGCTATTTGCCCATAGCTGAAGAAGAGGATTCACACCTTTCCCAAGGGTATTAGCACGTAATTGAATGAAGTCGACTGGAATTCGAACTCGGCTCTCCGATTCCTCAATCCAAACCGCTATCCATTACTCCAACGTGCCTCCCAATATACAGAGATTAACATATGTTATTATTTCTTTTAACACTGAACATAAATTAAAGTAATTAGTGAGTGATTATCTTTCGTTTTTTAAAGTTTTAAATTTGATACAATGTCTGATTTTTCTTTTTGTATTTTTGACAGGTTCGGATGCCAAGTGCACAAACGAAGGGGAAGAAGTATTTATTCCCCTCATTTCCGACGACCCTTGCATTAAATGTGTATGTCGGGTAAGTGTCATTTTCCTTTTTCAAAATCTGCTGCAAGGGAATTTCGCTCACTATGTTGTGTCAGAAGGTTTTTCTCGTCAGAGTCCATCTTATATATCTGCAAATCTATCATTCGTCCGTGCATTGAGCACTGTTGCCATATCTGGTCTGGTGTCCCAGCTGTCCATCTCATGGTTCTGGACAAAATCCAAAGAAGAATCTGCAATGTAATAGGTCCTGACCTGGCATCTCGACTCCAGTTACTTTCTCACAGACGTGATGTGGCTTCCCTCTGTCTTTTCTACAAATATTTTCATAGGTACTGCACTGAGGAGCTTTTTTCCCTGGTGCCCCGACTACATGAATTTAAGCGTGCTACTAGATTGGCATCTAGGTCCCACCCTTTTACTGCTAAAATAGTTAAATGTAACCGCCACTTCTATTCCGGCAGCTTCTTTTCTCGTACTTCCCGCCTGTGGAACTCACTTCCGTTTACTTGCTTCCCTGATAAATACAATCTTCAAAAATTTAAATGTAACGTCAATCGCCATCTTCTGGTGTCTTGAACCCTGTTCATCTTTAAACTTTCCTCATTTCTCCTATAGACATTTTTTTTTCTCACTTTCACTCTGTGTAACCCCCTGCAAGCCAGTGACACTCCCGTCTTGCTTGGGATGAAAAAAAAAATTCCAGCCATTCAAAAGAAAAAAAATAAAAAGCAACGTCCAACTGGTACGGAATTGTACCAAAAACAATGTTTGTTTCTTCAATTTTTTTTAAATGCATGTCATACACGCGTCATATGACGTGCGGTGGTTTAACAGAAAGCAGCTCGGAACGAGAAATTGGTGGGCCGATTTCAAATTCCAGTCAAGTTCGTTGCATACACTTTCGCACAGATACATTTGGGAAAGTTATCACTCCATCCTACTCCACCTTTTTCCTTTTCAACCGTTCTTGCATGATGTGGTACGACCTCAGACAAAGAGCACCTTTCGCTGAATGTTTGCTGTAACCAAGTAACGCAGACTTCTGAAGTTTAAAGAATGTACATTAAAGAATGTACGACATTCCGAGGTCGTACGGCATCATGCAAGAATGGTTGAAAAGGAAAAAGGTGGAGTAGGATGGATTGATAACTTTCCGAAATGTACTTGTGCGAAAGTGAATGCAACGAACTTGACTGAAATGCGAAATCGCCCCACCAATTGAATGTTTTATTTCGATTTTCTCAATGTAGCACTTTAATTTCACTGGTATAGACCACAACGCCCTAATGATGGCATGGCACGTGGAACTAGAACAATCTACCTCGGCGGACGGAATAAAGAGTTCAGTTCGAAATTCCAATCGCCGGAAGAACGTCGTGAATATAGCAACGAAGATAAGGACAAGAGTCTGAACAAAGTAAATAGTGTAAATAATTACAGTACCTCATCTGAAAAATATAGATAGATATTTATCTTTTATATTTTAAGAAAGCACATGATATGAGCATATTTTGTTTGGGCTTACGTAGGAAGAACAATTTACAGTGGAATTACATAGCAAACTGGACCCCGCTATTAAGTTTTGTAAAATTTAATTTTTTAAAAAAAAGTAATAAAAAAAATTTAAAAAATGATTATTTCGGGTCGCAGTATCTATTTTATTTTTTTCGGCAATTTAAATATCTGATTTAATTCTTTTTTTTTTTTTTTTGCTTTCTTTCACAGAGGAATCGTTTTCGTCTGACTCCTCCTTCTCTTTTATCTTCTCCTTCTCTCCACCCTTCTCCTCTCTCTCTCTCTCTCTCTCTCTCTCTCTCTCTCTCTCTCTCTACCCCTCTTTAATTTTTGATTCTCGATCCACTTCACGCATTCATTCTATTCCTTCTTCCCAATTTTGGCGCATTTCACTTTCTTTTCTCGTCTCTCTAAAAAAAACAATTTACAATGTTACAATTTCCATCATTTTTCCCGCCTTTTTCTCACTTTCTCCAAAAATTAATGTTACATGGCCCTTTTTCTTTTTTTTTCTTTCCTGTCCCTCTTGCTAAAAAATATCCTCCATCTCTATCTCACGCCTCCAGCGATTACTGCTTTAATTTAGCGCTTACTCTTGAAATTGCTAGATGAAATTACTTCTATGCTAACAGTTTCTTCTCTCGCACTTCTTGCTGTCCTGTCAACTAGGATCTTCAAAAACTCTTGAATCCTGTTCTTTTATTGTTCTCTCTATTCAATAATACTATTCGTCAGATTCTTTCACTCCCAGTAACCCCTGGTGTTTTTAGAGGCTTTATCGCCTTGCTTGACGTGATATGATTAAAGAGAAAAAAAGAGCCTCTTTCTCAATCTTTCTTTTCATTTTTTCTCCCCCATTTCTTCGTAGACAATCTACCAAAAGTGTCATATATATTCATTGTACAACCGGAAATAGACAAGCCGATTTGACTACACAACACTTATCCCCCTACCCGCAAAAGCGTGGCAAAACCTTTCATGCTAACTTTCGAGTTTTGAATTCCTTCGCCCGTGGAGAATCCAAGATCCGCCACCGCATGGGCTGTTATTTGATCTCTGTTTTATATTGGTATAAGCATGTTACATTATTTATTTTTGTAGGAGAAACTACCATTTGATTCGACGTGCTTTAACTTGATCGACCAGAAAGAATGCTATAGCCCAGCAAGGTCCTATTTACCCTATTTTAAGAAACGCACATCTCCTTGTTCAGATTTTCACGTAATCTGAATTAATAGCTTTTTTTTTTTATAAAAATCCGACATTTGTTATTAGTTCAAACCTTATTTTTAATAGAAACCCGTGGTTGAGTAGACGCTCCGTTTTTTAAAAAGGATTATTTTTCTTTCGAGTGCGCAGGCAGGTCTATGTAATGCCCACTGTTTAAAGAAATGTGCATTCCTTAACTGAAGGGTTTACGGCCACATCACGTTAAAACACCGGTTCCCGTACGATTACCGAAGTTAAGAAACGGTGCTATAAACTTAGATGTGTGAGTGATGTAATGGATAATGGCCTGGGAATTGTTAATCGGAGATCCGAGTTCCAATTCCCCTTTGGTTCGTTATATTCACTTAGGCAAAAATATGAAAGGTATAAATCGACTTCTTCTCCTCCAGCTATGGGTCAATTAGTAAGAATTATATCGCTATAGCAATATTATCTCAAAAACTAAATTCTTACAATGTAAAAATATTTTCTGGTTTTAAACGACCTACAAAGGTTTGATAAGCCGTAGAAAACGAATTAACCAACTACCTTTAAAAGAGTAATAAGATAACAGAAAATATTATCCTAAACCAGAAATTTTCAAATTTTATTGCAATCAATTACTTGTTCTTCTCTTTAATTATTAACTAAAAATTGAATTCAGTTAATTCTTTTCATGTACATTTTGAATCATATACTTGGCTAACAGAATTTAAATAATGCGTCGTAAATGTTTGTTTGTTTTTTTTAATGCAGAATTTTTAGAAAGCTCATTTCTAAACAAAGGTTATCTAGTGCTTGTTTGGATTTATTTTAGATGCAGAGATTTTTTATATGGAGGTCATCTATTTTGCGTATTTATTTGTTTGATTATGAATATTTTATATTACGAATTTATTTATAGTTATTGTCTCCAGCTACTCCTAAAGTAATGTTAAAAATTATTACATGGTTATTGATGGGATCTTATTATTAAATATGGGTGCGCAGACTCGAAATTATTTTCGCTTTTCAGTTATCATCATTCTCTAACGAGCTACATCGTGGCTGATATGCACAGATTCAAAGAACAAATAAATGTATATCCCCGGCATTACTTTCAAAAGGATTGCCTAAAAAATTTGTGAAATGATTAACCAAC
The DNA here is from genome assembly GCA_963932145.1 of Acanthosepion lycidas. NCBI lineage: Eukaryota > Metazoa > Mollusca > Cephalopoda > Sepiida > Sepiidae > Acanthosepion > Acanthosepion lycidas. The sequence goes on along the minus strand of OZ010598.1, from coordinate 45,303,788 downwards.
TTTTAAATTATTGTTTAATTTTCAACAATAATCCGAGTTACTATATAAATTCTTTATTACTTTTACATTTCACAATATTTTAATTGGAGAAAAACAACAAATATTCGTTCTGACAAGAATATTCCAAGTTATTTTTTTTTTTAATCATTTCACCCCAAGCAAGGCGGGAATGCCACTAGCACACAAGGCGTTACAGAGAGTGAAAGTAAGAGTAAAGGGAAGTGTTTTGGAAAAGGATAAAGAGAAGGACGAGAATCAAGAATATCTCGATTAACATTAAATTTAAATTGCTGAAGATTATAGTTATCAGGGAAGCAAGAGGAAGTAAGAGGAAGGGAGTTACAATGTCGGGAAGTGTGAGAGAAGAAGCTGTTGAAACAGAAGACGCGATTACATTTAACATTCGACAGTAAAAGGGTAGGGTCGAGATGCCAACCTAGCAGCACACTTAAATTCATGCAGTTGAGGCACCAGTAAAAATAGCTCGTCAAAGTAGTTACCATGAAAATATTTGTATAAAAGACAGACGGAAGCCACATCGCGTCTGTGAGAAAGTGACTGTAGACGAGATGCCTGATCAGGACCTATCACATTGCATAAAAACTTAGCATTGAAACTGTAGGCTATTATATAGTGTATATGGCTTATCCGTCTCGACAAAACGATTAAATGATCCCTGAGTAATAACAGTCTCGCGTTCTTCTTCTTTATGTGCCGCGTTCCCTCAGGGCGTAGGCGATCATGGCCCTCTACAACTTCCTGTCCCTTGTAGCTCTTAATAAATTTTGTCTTTCTGTTATTTCTTCTAAATCCTGTTCCGCAATCCATTTGCTCAAGCTCATTAAGTTATGCGTTGTTTATTTTGCCTTTAATCTGTCCTGTGAGTATCAGATTTTCCAAGCCCTTTTTCCTCATTATGGACTCTAGAAACCTCAAATGTATCTTCCTGATGTTAAGTATAAGTTTGCTTTTTGTTTCCATTTTTTATAAAACTTGGTCGTTGCTCACATGTCCGCTCTATGGTATATTCAGCATCCTTCTGTAGAACCATCTTTCTGTTCCTTCAAGACACTTCATCTTTGAAGAGATTATCGAGCACTCACTGTCATAGAGGCGGACAGATATCACGTAACAGTTTAGTACTCTTTTCCTTGTTTCTAGCGAAGATCTTCCTATTTCTTATTACTCTGCTTAGCGTTTGGAATGCATCTTTGGCTATCCCAACACACCTTCGGATTTTAGTGCCACACTTTCCGTCTTCTGTTTGATTTTGGTATTTCCGAATTCGCACTGGTGTATAAATATAAATTAATCATTTATCAATATAATATGCGCGTTAGTAGGCTATGGAATTCGAACAAAGTGGATGAATGAGGCAAAGTGGAAAAAGCTTCCGAACGGAAGACGCCAACCCGGCAAACACACATTAACGGTTTTAATATTTAAAAACACACACACACACGAAGACCGCACGCACATTTTTATCATTAAATCTAAGCTGAAGAGGCCTAATACACGAAGGTGAAACACGTTGTCATTAAGAAGCTTTTCCATATTGTCTCATGAATATAATATATAAATATATAATATTTAAATATGAATGAATAAGTATAATTTATGTATTAGGTTGGTGCAAAAATAATGACGTAACAATGTCGTTTTTTTTACGTATTTTTAACGTCAAAAAACGACATTATTACGTCATTATTTTTGCACCAACCTAATATTTGATACAATATGAATTTTAGTGCGAATTTTGGTTATTTTATACATCAACAACTCCGATACGCGGAATGTTATTTGCATAGTTGAAAAATCGATCAATAAATTTAATAGGAACAAAATGTCTATCCTTTTTTATAAAACATGTTTACAAGAACAATTGTTGACAAAATATACTTAAATTATATATTACGCATAAGTATGTATAAATTATATATTATGCATAAATATTACATATAAATACATAATATATAGATATGTATAAATAACCCTATTATATATATATATATATATATATATATATATATATATATATATATATATATATATATATATATATATATAACTATTTTAGTAGTGTTAGTATTTAATCGGCGTAATAAGTAAACTGAGAGTGGCGTTGTACTTATATGAGAAGGTGGTGTCTAATTCTTTAATGTCTAGGAACTTAGAGATGTTTTCAAGAAACGTGGATGTAATGGCAAGTCTGGACATTGAAGAGAAAAAAATAAGGTGTAGCATCGTGTGTAAAAAAAATATAAGAAAAAAAAGAAACCTTGAAAGTGGTAATAAAATAGAGGGAGGGGAATGGTCGGAAGAAAGATGAATTTCTTTTTGGTTCGGTGGGGGAAGTGCGTCTCGCATGGAACTTTCTCGAGCCTTTTTTAATTATCTCTTTTGGTGGCCCATAGACATGATCATTTCACAGTCATGTAAACACACATATGCACACACATACACGTGTGGAAGCCTTTGTGTGCGCGTGTGTATTTATATATATATATATATATATATATATATATATATATATATATATATATATATATTTAAAGCAGTTTCTCCTCAAAATTTTAAAGAAACGCCCCTTTTTAATTTGATGATTTTTGAATTGTGTATTTCGGCGTATTGCATTAAGGTTTAAAGTTTTTTAAAGATAAATCCTCGAAAATAAATACGGAAAAAAATGAAAATTCGGCAGTCACTGGAAAAATCGATACAGAGGCCTGGGTTTGGATATTTTTTTTTTTAATTAAGTAACATAAAATAAAATAAAATATATCTCTTTTTACACATTTGTTTAATTCTATTTTTTTTTTTTTTTTCAATTTATATTACAGTGCAAATGTATTTTTAAAAATTTTCTTTGACATTTTTAGAAATTCTTTTTCTCTAACATCGATTCAATAATTTATTATTTTTAAAAGTCTTTATTTATTATTAGGTTGGTGCAGAAATAATGACGTAATAATGTCGTTTTTGACGTTAAAAAATACAAAAAACGACATTATTACGTCATTATTTTTCCACCAACCTAATATTTCAAATTCGAATCTGGAATTGTTTTTAAAAACTTGATATACTTTTATTTATAAATATAGAAAGATATTGGGAAAATATTGTCTCCAACTACTCATAAAATAATTTTAAAAACATTATGTGGCTGTTGATGGGATCTTCTAATTAATTATTAGGTTGGTGCAAAGATAATGTCGTCTTTTCACATAGTAACATATGTGAGAAAACGACATTATTTTTGCACCAACCTAATATTTTCGTTTTTCAGTTGTCATCATCCGTCGTTCGTAATACAATGAGCGGTTGAAAGAACAAATAAATGTATATCTCCTGTATTACTTTCAAAAGAATTTTCTGTTGAATTTGTACAAGGGTTAACTAATAAGGTAATATTGTAAGTAGGGATAGATACATGGGAATTTAGGTAATTTCAATATTCACTTTAAGGAAAAAATCTTAAATATTACTAATAATTATGATAAAATGCTTTACTTTGCAAACGATGAAGAAGATGAGGATTACGCAATTGCAAAATATGACCCAAGAATAGATTATTTAAATAAGGATTTCTTTTTTAGATGAAAAAAATTTAGCTGATAATTTCTCATGTCTGCCTTTTAAACAACTGAAATACACAGGGTGTCCCAAAAGTCACATTGCAATTAGGAAAAAACTGTACATTTGTCAAAATGCAATCAGAATAAATTTACATGACATCATCTTCCATAATTAGACCAATAAAATTTCCTAATAATATATTTTCAAATACGGAAACATTATTTCATTTGGTAAATAAATATAAAATTCACAAAGTTTTCCAATGGTAGATTATTATTTATTTACGTTTTTCTTTTTTTACAATGTCAAATTTTCTCTCAATCAACGGCCATTGTTGGTTTTTACCGATTCAAACGTAAATTTTAATTCAAACGTAATAAAAAATGTCGTATACTTTCTTTGGGTTATTATACTTGTCGTGTAAGAAAAATCACTAGAACTCATTTTTAATTACTATTTTTCATTGGGGTTACCTAATATTTATAAAGTTATTAATCTCTATATATGTAGGTACCTCCAAAAAAGCGATACCTAAGGTTTAAATTGCATTTTAAAAATGAAAAATTTTTCTTGAAGCTTTTATTTTAGTTTTAAATCCATGCTAATAGATTAGATTTAATATTGCCAATAAGTAAAATACTTTGCTGTATTTCAAACCGAATTTAAATTGATTAGAATGATTTTTTCTGGTTATCAGTAAAATTGACGAAATCGTCCATATTGAAAAACAGTTGTCAACACTACATAATTCTCTTTCAAAAATCTTTCAAAAATAAAATATACTTTTCTGAAACTTTATTTTAGGAAAATTAGCCGATTTAAAGTTAATCGGAATTGAAACAAATATTACTTAATTTTAGTTAAAAAAAAATATCGCAGAAATGCATTTTTAACACGGATTTCTGCTTCTATGACGTGTTGACACATTTATTGACACCCTGATGTTTGCGAAATTTATGTAAGAGACTAATAATTGAAAAAAAATTCATGTTAAATACAACATAGACACCTTATATACATACATACATACATACATACATACATATATATATATATATATATAAGAAAGAGGTTGCAGTGGTTCCAACGAGAGAAAAGTATTTATATTAAAAAGAAGAGAAGAGAGGTTCCACAAACGTTTTTGGTTGTAATGTAGTTTGTTTGTTCTTTTTTAAATATTAAGCTATATTTTCCATAATTTTACTACACGTGTTTCTGGTCTCGCGACCGTCTTCAGGTAAAAGGCGGAGATTTCCACATATTATTAAAAATAATTTTTTCTTATGTTTTTCAATGTTATTATAATGTTATGAGACATTCTCTGTTTTTGTGTTAGTAATCCGAATGTCTTTCTTGCATATATATATATATATATATATATATATATATATATATATATATATATATATATATATATAGTAACTACCCAGTAATCTTTAAAAAAAATAAAATATTTTAAGCATTCTAATTTTTTAATGAATTTTAGCTACTTTGACTTTTTAGCTTTACTCACGAATACGCTTGTTGAGGAAATGTTAGGAAATTAGCAATAAATTTTTAAAAATTATTTTCTGACAATGTCGTGTATGGACATCCATATTTACAAAAATCGGTACGTTTATACACAGGCAAAGATTTCATAATTTTTTTCGAAGTACTGGCGGTTGTTGAATTTATGATTAATAAATACAGTTTTTATTTAATAACAATATCACTTGACCCTTAAAAAATAATACAT
>OZ010598.1:45195974-45290974 GCA_963932145.1 Acanthosepion lycidas | reverse complement strand
CGCTTTACTTCTCTGTCCCTCTCTCTTTCCATCATTCTTTGTCTATCCTCTCTGACTTTTTCCCATTTATTCTTTTTCTTTTCTCTCTTTCTAGCGCTGTTCCCTTTCTCTCTTTTCACCCTCTCCTTTTTACTCATTATTTTCTCTGACCCTCTCATTTTTCCTTCTCTCTTTCTCTATCACTCTCTCCCTCTCTCTCTCTCTCTTTCCTTTTCCCTCTTTCTCTCTCTTTTCCATCACTTTCAGACTCACTTGACCAATCCCTCTCATTTTCTTTCTATCCTTTTTTCTTACTTTGCATTTCTCCTTGCCTATCCCATTCTCTTTCCTTCTATAGTTTTCTCTCTCTTTCTTTCTCTCCTTCCCTATCCATTTATTTTCCTTACCCTATCTCTCTTTGCAGCACTCTTTTCTTCTCCTTTCTCTCTTTTTCTTTTCTTAACTCTCTCTCTCTCCCTCGCCCTCTCTCTCTCTCTCTCTCTCTCTTTCCTCCTTTCTCCTTTTTCCCATCTCTCCTTCACCACTATTTAATTCGCACTCTCTTGCACATATTCTCAGCGCCACACGTACACCTCAACTAAATACGAGCTAACGTTACATCGCATAAAACAATAACGGGGTGAAGCCAAATATGCCCGTCCGGAAAATCACTTATTTGGCTACTCACTTCCACGGCTCAGGGGTCACGCGAACGAGCCACGTGGGCCCGATTCCTTAAGACCTGCACATTCTCAACCAATCAAATGTTGAAACACGAGAACAGATACACAAACAACTGACTTGGATTGTAGTTACAGTCCAATCGGGTATAATAACATGAAAATCTGATAGGATTCTCTCCGCCCTTTTATTATTTTCTTCTTTTTCTTCTTCTTTTTCTTCTTCTTCTTTTTCTTCTTCTTCTTCTTCTTCTTCTTCTCATCATCATCATCGTCATTATTATTATTATTATTATTATTATTATTATTATTATTATTATTATTATTATTATTCGAGAGTCAGGCTTGTTATAAACACGGCTGGTTAGTAAGCTAACGCCTTTACGGGCCGCTTTAGATATTGCCATAATGAAAGCGTTGAACTTTTTTCTTTTCTTTTTTTTTCATTTTTTCTTCTTTTTTTTTTCATTTTTTCTTTTTTTTTCTTTTTTTTTTTTTTCATTTTTTTTTTTTTTTTTTTGTACAATAAGACAATAAGATTCACCCTTTACAAGGTCCTGGGGGCGGGGGTACTCGAGGTTGGGTGTTACATTAAGAGGATACCTGTGCCGATAGGAGTGGAAGATAATGTTAACCCTAGCCTTGAATAGGTTAAGATTGTAGTGATCGGGTAAGCATCCTCTTGGGAGTCGGTTCCACAGAGCAGTGGTTCGCGGGGTGAAGTTACTAGAATGGAACTTACTTCTCACCGATGGAATACGGAGGGAATGTGAGTGGTTTGCTACTATGTAAGTGGCATGTCGTGTCCTTGGCTTGAAGATTTGAATTGGCAGAACCAGGGGATGTAGATCGTCCAAGTTGTTTCCGTGAAAATCGCAAAAGAGAAGCGAAAAGTTTGACACATCTCGCCTATGAGAAAGAGGTTGGGTGGTGTTACTTGTAAATATTTGTAAGTTTAAAGGAACAAAAACATTCTCTGCAGTTTTTTTGTTTTTTTTCCATTTTGATATCGCTTTCTTTTCGCTCTTTTTCAGTGACCATTGCATGTCTCTTATTCGTCTCCAGTTTCTTGTTGAATTCCATGCAGACTTAGTTTTACCTTTGGTTCCCTAATTATTTCAATTTATTGCCTGGTTCTTCGGGAATATTCACGGTGTGTTATGAATATATACACTAATACGACAGAGATTTCTGATGATCATACCTGTGGAGAAACAAACTAGAAATCTTCATCCCACTTCCTTAGGGATTTCACCAAATTTAACAGTGTCATGATTTGAATCATGTCGGTTTTATTTTTATTGGATTTCTCGTTCTTTTCATAATTTTGCAATACGTTGTGCATCTGTACTGTATAATGTTGGGAATAAAATGAAATAGAAAGATGACGAGAATAGAACAGATGGAGAGATGTAATTGTGAATAGATAGATAGATAGATAGATAGATAGATAGATAGATAGATAGATAGATAGATAGATAGATAGATAAAAGTTTTATTTAGTTTCGTTTTTACTTGACGCAAATGTATTTCCTATCATATCGTAAGTGTCTCGCATGGAATCAACAATTACCTTCACCTTTTTTTTTTCTTATTTTATGGACTACAAACTAACAACAAATAGTCGCTAACTTAAACCTAAATGCGTGTAGAACACTGTACACAAATGAATCTAAAGTTTGAATTTAATGGGTGTAGAAGTAGAAAGAAATCGATGGAGCTGAAGTCGCTTAGAAAACCTCTAAGACTGGTTTCTGCGCTCATGATCACGTATGCTGAAATATTTTGCGAAACGGAATGATAATATCCTACGCAATTCTTCAAGACTAATTGGCAGAAGGCACATCACGTGACTGTTCAGTAGGCCACATCCAAAGACTACACACTTTCTCACTCTCACCCACTAGACGCAACACTTAATTTATCTAATGCAAAATAGTCTGTTGCAGACTAATAAATACGGCTTTTCTCTATCTACAGAGGAGGCCAAAAACGCACACAGAATTATCAGAATTAAAATTGCCACACCGTTTTACGTTGTGAAATAGGGGAAAAAAATCAGGGTACATAATAAGAATATATTTTTCACGAAAGTAGCTTCTTTTACTGCACCGTTATCGCAACATCCTGATATTCATTTTAGCGCATCTATATTATCATAATTTATTATAATGTTATTCTAAAATACGTCTGGATAGACATGCATTGATGTTCGTATAGAACCGTGATTCCCAACCGTGATTATGGAGATTTTCTAAGCGTAGCTTAGATGTGGCACAAGGCCGAAAGCATGGGGGAACCCAGTGAGTATCAAACTCACTACTCAGTCACAATTGTTCTAATGAGACAAGCTTGCTAACCATTACACCACACCCGGATGACCCTCTCTAGACGGTTATGGTAATTTTCTAAGCGTAGCTTAGATGTGGCACAAAGACGAAAGCATGAGGCACCCAGTGAGGACTGAACTCACTACTCATTTGTAATTGTTTTAGCGAGACAAGCTTGCTAAAAATTACACCGTGCGATCCCATATATATATATATATATATATATATATATATATGAAATATAATATAATATATATATATATGAAATGACTTCAGCTGCTTGATATATTTCTTTGATTTTTCCAACCAGATTTTGGTGTCTGTATTCCTTGCTTGCTATCATATATATATATATTATAAATTGATTTATTTAAAATATGTTTTTTTCGCTACACAGATCTAACCATGTTCATGTTTTGAGTGCTCTGTAAATTTACATTGAGCACTATTTTGTAAAAATAAAAATATCTATAAGAACACCGGATTATATATCTTACTGTTCTTTCTTTTTATTTATATATCAATATATATATATATATATATATATATATATATATATATATATATATATATATATATATATATATTATATTATATTTTATTATATTATATTATATTATATTCCATATATATATATATATATATATTATATTTCATATAAATATATTTATATATATATATACATATATATACATATATACACAAACACGTGTGTGTGTGTGTGTGTGTGTGTGTGTGTGTGTGTGTGTGTGTGTGTGTGTGTGTGTGTGCGAGACTGAGGTCAACACCGGTGACAATCTCTTAAGAGGACAATAAGAATAAGTTTGTCTGTATCGAATGTTTGCCACATTATTTAGTGTTTAATGCCTAATTAATTAATAATACACTACAAGTGTTCAGAAGCGTTGCGATGACCCCATATCAAGTGGCGCCCATTGCACGTACCCTATTTACCGTGTTCGAGATACCCATTCGTATAGATAGATCATCAAAACGATGTTATCTGGATTGAAATGATACTGCTCATAGCAAATACCTGACATCGATTTACCCTAAGGTTCAGATAATCTTTCACCATTGAACCGTCATAAATCAGAACAAGATGATAGACGGCTACGATAAATTAGATCACGAAATATCATATCCGCTTGCGATCTTATCAGAGATCAGTCTGGGAGTAAAGGAAATAGATTATTACAGCTTCCGGTTTAACAGTGCGATAACATAGATTAACAATTAGATGATTCAACAAATCATGACGCCCGATAACAATCAGTAAACGTCCTCTCCAGGAACAGTACGGAAAACAAATCTACAAATCTACACACAAATATATAACGCAAGAAAAGCTTGACTAATTTTGACGGCGAACAGTCTGTCAACTTTTATTTAGGTATTCAATTTTTTTCAAATAATCTGCGTGTGACTTTTCATGCGCCTAAGTCATGTATGTGTATATGCACATTGTGCACGAGTGACTTACATGTTTTTGTATCATTTAATACGAGGTGCGATAGGTAAAATTGTCAACATTTTATATTTTTAATTTCGCGCATGCGCGTGGTTTATTTTCTTTATTTTGCCGACAGAATATTCTAGTAGAGTCAGTGGGACACCGTCTGTGAAAAAAGAACATGACGAAATTCACTCCGCCAGAAATTTGGAAACGGCATTCTGTACTGCTTGGCATTCGAACCGGAAGCTCCAATACGAACATTATTTAATTTATGGGGGTAGATTTTTCTCATTCCACTATCCATACTATGGAACATAACTTATTTAATTTAATTCTATCTACTTTTTTCGTCCTTGTGTGGTCAATGTAACGGTTATCTGATTAACACTCAGGACTGGGAAGCATAGTCTTTCCTGTATTCAACTCGTAGATGGTGATTTTCTAAGCATAGCTTAGATGTAGCGTAGCTTAGATGTGTGTCAATCTGAAGACAGTGCAGAGTATTCAGAAAGAGTTGGATGATTCTAATTGTGATTACGAATGTGTTTGGAGTGATCACTAGTGATGGCGACGTTATACCTCCACAGGGCCTGAGACTCAACACGGGAGCCTACATCATGTGCCTTAAATAGGTAGTGCTGCCCCGGGTCAAGAGGTTGGCTGCTGGAAGCATCTATATCTGACAACAGAACACTGCACTATGCCACACGAGCAGGAGAACCCAGTTATGGCTGCCACACAATTTCTGCAACCACATCTTACCTCTTGCCACCTAACTCCCCACACAGCAAACCTCTTTATTATGTCTGGGGCGCAGCTGAGCGAGAGACCAACCAAACTTGTTGTAACACCAAAGATGATGTGAAGTCAAGGATTATGGCAGCATTCACCATCTTAAACAAGGAGGCCATCCAGAAGAGTTGCAGGGGATTCCGAAGTCATCTTGAAGCCTATGGTGATTTTAGTGAATAAATTTACTCTTTACTATTTCAAAATATTTTTGTGTAATTTTGGTAAATATATCTGTTAACATGAGATCTCAGTATTATTCTCATTTTTTGCGCCACTTAGACAACAATTTATCTATCGCACGAACACACACAAACTCAATTCGAAATAAGACCTTGGAATAATGCATTCCCCTTCTACACCTTTTGGAAAACCCCCGACTCTAGACTAACCAACAAAATAATGAATTTCAAAATAAAAAAAAGTTATATATTTAAAACCCCAAAAAGGAAATATACATACGCATACTCAAGCCTACATATACAATTTCAATGATTTTTTTTATCGGCATCACAGTAGGTGGGGCGGTTAAGCCACTAAGAAATAAGGGGTCTCAGGGTGTGGAAGAACTAGGAACAGAAACATTAATAATGAGCGTGAAGAGGAAAGAGTGATCAGGAGGACAGTAGATAGCGACTGACACTGCTTTTTAATTTTTGATGATTAAAGTTGACTGGAAACCATAGAAGGGAGTTCCACAAGCGAGAAGTACGAGAAAAAAATGTTAGCATAGAACTTACGGCTATATTTAGAGTTCATCTGTTAAGTGATCTCGGCGCCAGTTTAGTACTGCGCTTAAATTCCAAAAGTCTAGGAATCAAGTTAAAACTTTTTTTTTTAATCGCTATCACCCCAAGCAAGGCAGTAAAGCCACTAGAACAAAAGGGTTTATAGAGTATCGAAGAATTAGGAACAGAAACATTAATAATGAGCAGAAAGAGAAGAAAATAACCAGGAGGACAGTAGATAGCGATTGACATTGTATTTAAATTTTTGCTGATTAAAGCTGGTTGGAAAGCATGGAGCCGAAAGGGAATTCCACAAGCGAGAACTGCAAGAAAGAAACTGTTAGCATAGAATATACGGTTACATATAGCCATCTCATCTGTAACTTGACATCTCGACGTCAGTCTAGTACTGCGCTTAGATTTAAAAAAAAAAAAAACTCTAGGTACCATAGTGAACAGCGATATTTATTCCCGCTTATTTACAGAAAATGTGGCACAAGGCCAAAAATTGGGAATGGGGGAAAAGGACGGACTTCTGTCTTAAATTTAAACTTAACTAGCCACATACACTGACCCAAACATACCACAATATCCCTAACACCAAAACAATGCATTCTTACTTACCTTTCTTACTACATTCACCATAATACCTCATTGTCTCTATGAAAATCCTAACTAGTCCCCATATGTACAATTTATTGTCTGTGGGGTGGGGAATAAAACAACAATTTAAAAAACAGTCCCAATGAATATTTACAATATGAATACAGATCTATTTACAAGAAACTAAATAATGTTAGTAATAAAACTCCCACAATCCTTAACTGTGGCAGAAACATCAGTCAACTGAACGAAAATCAATGGCGGACTATAATAATATAAAATATTCATTCATCCCATGCACTCACACAAGCACACACTCAAACAAACACAACAACAAATAGGAAAAAAACACACCCAAAACGAAAGGCGCACCGCATCTACCAGAAAACTGAAATCACTGACCCCCTAATGAGGGAGGGGATGGGGAATTAGATTAAAGAAAAATATGAACAGAAATAAAAGGTGGGGGGGGGTCAATGAACATACATCCCATAGTTAAGTTAACTGGAATGAATAAACTAAAGAAGCAAAGGAAAGAGCTCATCCGAACAATTACTATGAAAGTATTTATAGAAATGACACAGAGAGGCAACCTTACGGCAGTGGGAAAATTTCAAATGGATATTTGTATCGCGGGGGCTAATTTCCCTTTTTTGTCTGGCAACAAACCCTGGGTAACAGGAAAAGATTCTAAGCCGAACTATTTCAACCTTTGAAGTCATTTTGCATGACTCCTTTTCTACTTAAACTGAATATATTTTCTAATAAATGTAATATTTTTTAGTGGAGAAGAAATACAGATTTGAGATTTGTCTCTCTTGACCACAGAAAATCTACAGGTACCGAACTAGAATGAAAAGACATCATTTTTCGGTAATAAATGCAATCATTTTTCAAATCATTTTTTTTTTTTTTTTTTTGGTATAAATATTTTAGGCCTTTGAACTGAATCAAAATATACAAGGGTACATGAATTGTACATGCACACAATATGAATGAAATTGAAATGAACATCTGACGAATAATTTCTCTTACTGTCTAGCAACAAACCCTGAGTAATAGGAAAATAATATAAACAGGTATTTTGAAGATATTTTTTGTTTCCTGTTTAAACTGAATATATTTTTTTAATAAATGTAGTATTTTACAGGTATTCATTAATTCGGATATCTTTATTCAAATTAAAGATATTTTAATTTAATATAAAGACATTTTATTCAAAAAGAAGAAACCGTCATTCAGAATTAAAAGGTCATTACTCATTGAACAAATTCGTTTATTCAATATATAGATACCTTTATTAAAAATCAAAGATATTCTTATTCAAAGCCATAAGTCCTTCACTATGGACAATATGAAGACTTGTGCTAAGTGTAATTACAATTAATGGGCTGATTGTTAGATATTTGCCATTTTACAATCCAATGTGAAACGCATTAGAAGAGGTTTTTCAGTTCTTTGAAAGCAGCATTTTCTGCTAATCCTGAAACTTTATGCAATATAGAACAATTAAAGAACAAGATTGTGAAGGATTTTTCCAGGAATGTCGATGGTTTTTATTCTTCCATAAAAGAATTTTATGAGAAATGTTTGGTCAAAACTTCAATATTGTAACAAATGTATATCAGTATCATTAAAAAAAAATTATTTATTCAGCGACATCACCAACAAAGTAGTTTACAATAACTACTCAAAAAGTTTTTCGATTGACTTCATTACTTTGAATTCGTATCTCTATATTAAAGAATAAGTCTCATTACTCATGTAAGCGTATCACATATTTTGAATAAAGGTAATTACTTCTACTAAATCGCTAAAAAACTTAAAGTTTTATCATAAAAGACTTTTTGATAACTATTATTATTATTATTATTATTATTATTAGAACGTTCGAAATTTTGGTTAAAAATCTTGTTTTTCTTGCGTCAGATAGTGGGCCAAAAATTAGTATAGGAAATTTTAGCGTCTTTTTGCGGTTAAAAACACAATGATTTGGACATTTTTGCTAAAGTATAATTAAAAAAATTTCAGATTTTAATGAAACTTTCAGGACTTATTCAAAATGAATGAAATTATTTTAGAAATGTGTCTTTTTTAGAAAATCTTGATATAAACGTTTTTTAATATATGTTACCACCTCCCGCACACACTTTATTTAATTTTATGAAATTTCGAGAAATTAAAATTTGTAGAGCTTAATATTTATATTAGTTAAAAGCAGAACTTCTTGGAGAATTTATATCATCAATTTCTTTTAGTAAAACAGAATCCCCAATTACCGAAAATCTGCTTTGAATCGTAAAATAAAAATGCATTAAAACTAAAACATTATGTTATTAGAAAAGATTTAAATTGCTTTTATGAATATATGGACATTATTGCATTATTGTCTACAGAAAAAAAAAAAACTTTTGATTGATAATGAATTTTTACAAGAATTATTTTCATTTTGTAAAATTTTAATTATAATAATTTATAAAATTTTAAATCTTTTAAAATTCTGACTTAATTTGTCTCGGTTAAGTGATATTGTTATTAACTAAAAAAATCTATTTACTCATCCTAAATGGAAAACCTTATTACAATTTTGCTACCCTCAATTTTTTTTTCAATTTTTATTTATTTTTTTTTTTCTATGTGTGTAAACGTGCCGATTTTTGTAGATACGGACGTCCATACACGACATTATCAGAATATAAGAGCCATACCTATAGTAAAAAAAAGCTAAAGTGCCTAAAATTCGGTAAAACATTGCATTATAGAGAATATTTTCCTAAATTTTTAAGATTAGAGCGTAGTTAAAAATTATATAAAAAAGTTTCTCATGTTATATTCTTCAAATAATTTTTACTGATATATCCATTGTAAAAAAAACATAGATAAACTTCCGTCTGTCAGTCAAGTTGTCAACACCTTAAGTAAACAGCTACCGTTTTGTTAAGAACGATTTCTGCAATATTTTAAACTTAAGTAATATTTGTTTCAAATCAAATTAATTGAACTTTAAATTAGTTTTATTCCTCAAATAAAGTTTCAGAAAAGTGTATTTTATTTTTGAAAGTTTTTTCAGAATGAGAATTACATCGTGATGAGAGATGGCTAAAAATGACGCTAAAATCAGCTATTTTAGCAATTTCAAAACGAAAACTTCTTCCAATCAAGTTAAATTAGTTTTGAAATACAGAAAAGGTATTTTGCTTATTGGAAATATATTAGGTTGGTGCAAAAATAATGTCGTTTTTTGACGTTAAAAAATACGTCAAAAACGATATTATTTTTGCACCAACCTAATAAAATGTAATCTATAAGCTTGAAATTATAACTGTAATAAAATCTTCAAGAAGGATTTTTCCTTTTTAAAAATTCATTTTAAACCTTAGATATCGAGTTGCTGTGGAGGTACCTAAATAAAGGTATCTTTATATTAAATAAACGAATCTTTTCAAAGAATTATCATTTTTTTTTTTTTTTTTTTTTTGAATAATGGTCTCTTCTTTTTGAATAAACGTAACTTTAATTTGAATAGAGGTATCTATCTGGCTTAGTGAATAACTCTGTAAATGGACAAACAATTCAGATTTGAAATTTGATCATCTTGCCGTCAGCAAAACCACGGGTACCGAACAAGTTAAAATAAATACAAGTAGCGGAAAAAATGTAAGGAATCGAAAGAAATAACGACAAAAAAGGGAATTAATCTTTTGCGATTACATTGAAATGAAACCTGAGCCCAACAGATATACGAACTGGATCGAGAAAGCCAAGTTAAGTCGGAACACTAATCCGTTTTCTTTTCTCCCAACTCCATCCCCAACTGCCCGTCCAATTCTGGAAAAATCAAGTACCGTTTCTGGTCAAATGGTCACGGACAAGCAAATCCTGGTAGCCCGAATCGAACCCTGTGTGATCAGTCGGAAGCCCTGACACGTAAACAAACAGTAAACGCCAAGGCAAATATGTGTCGAATGGTTTGCATTTGTTTATACAATGGAAGAGGCAGCGTCTCATCTCCGCGGTCAAATCACCGTCTTTTTAGACGACTGACGCAGATGAACATTTCAACAGATAATGTCTTATTATCTTGAAATTGTATCTGATCTTAGTTACAAGTTTCGCTCTTTATTTTCCTTTGGGGAGGTCGATTCACTACATGAAACGTTCTTGCCCGTCCGCATGCCATAAATTAATATGGTATTTGCACAATCTGATACACGCACACACACACGATTATTCACGCAGATACATACATGAGTGCATGTGCAGTCATATACATACACTAACGTACGCATACTGCATAAGTGCCGTTAATAAAAGCCCTCGTCAATAGAAAAAATGGTGTACTCCACGACAACGCAAGAAAGCGTACAGTAACAATAACACAAAAACAATTTTGGAACTCGATTGATCTGTTTTAGCCGCCATATTCATTTGATCTTGCACCAACCTTTTTTCGGTCGCTGCAAATTGCTTTAATAGGGAAAACTTTCTCTAGTGAAAACCAGATTCAAAGTTCGTCGAAAACGTTTTCACACCAAAACCTATAGAATTTTACTCAAGAGCTATCGAAGGGCGAGGGAAGAAACTTTTAACTTAGAACTTACGGTTAAATCTAGCAATTTCATTAGTAAACGTTAAATTCAAGCAGTAGTTTGTAAGTGCGAGAGACAGAAGAGGAGAATGTTTTTCAGCGAAGAAAGAAGAAAGGACGTGTTACATTAGCTATTGGAGAAAATGAGAAAAAAAGGCGCGAAAAATGTTGGAAACTTTGTGTTTTGGCGACACGAAAGATGAAAGTAAAATGCATGAGAATTGGTCAGAAGAGATTAAAATACGCAGGTGAATTAGTTTATAATATTCGTAAGCTTTAACAAAAAAAGCTTTAATACTCTTACGAGTTGTTCACTAATATATATTACGTAGACTGATACTAAGTCAATGTTTCTTTTTGTGTGTGGTAGAGGTAAATAGAGAAACAGAGAGAGAAACAGAGAGAGAGAGGTGATACGAGACTTATTTTCGTCGTGGTGTTGAACGTAGAAAAATCATCGCTGACATACGTGTTGTCACGGTACGTGTGTCATTTTTGTTAATCGAGGCTGGTCTGATCCGCGGACTGTCGTTTCAGATCTAGTCTTGTCTGTGGCTTAAGGGACGCTTTTATGGCTTATGGTAAGTCGGTGACCGGCTCACAAATCCTGTCTGAGTTTTGCGCTGGAACGTATTGAATAACCTATGTTCTGGCCTCTTTCCAGGTGATTTGGTGCTGAAGCGCTCGGACATCGTAGAGAGCACATCACGTGAATTGTCTTATCCAATTAGGTTCCAGAAATGAATTATTTAATACTGGAACCGTGTTTGTACAGAATTGTACAAAAGTTTTTCATATCTACTAAATTTAGTAAAATTTATTTAAAGGCGTTTCATACTTGCTTGTGCTTTACTTATTGGGCGTAAAATATAGCAGTTTATCTACTATACAAGTATTATTCCAAAATTTAAATGCAGCTTCAATCTTCTACATCTTTGAATCAATTTTTTATTGTCCGCTGTCCTCAGTAAGTTCTTTCATTCGCAGTGGCTTTATTGCCTTGCTTGACGTGACATGATTAAGAAAAATAAACAAATAAATAAATAATAATGAAAAGAAAAATATTATAATTTAAAAAAATATTAGCTGCAGAAAGTAAAGTTGTTTTAAACTCGATCTGTAAAAAAAAGTAGAATTGTTTTATCACATATAGCAAAAAAACACAGAAGAATAATTTTAAATGTAAAATAAATTTAATTTGCTGGGAAAGCAGATGAATTCGATGGATTAATTAATTAAATCTCTACTATTTAATTGTATGAAACCATTTTCTAAATAAGTATTGATATCGTTTTTTTTCTACTATTTTTATTAATTGATAGAATCAAGCAAAAACTGTAATTCGTTCTTGAATAAACTGCATTCAAATTTCAGCGATATGTGCATGCACTATCGCCTCCGTCATCTCTACAAGCGAGAACTGCACTTTTTCGTTCCTTTTTACTAAGACCGGAAGAATACAGTTGAAATTACAAACCGGATCTTCCTTTCTGGAGCAACCCAGTATTAGACGTCAGCACTTCCGGTATCGGTTACCTGTTACCATCGCCCCACCGTCACACCTCTGCCTGGCTGCTTGCAACTGGCCAGCGTCGGCTCGATACGCCTAATTGTCTCGGCTCTCCGTCGCCAATATATCTTTCACTAATGACCCTATATATGAATCCTGAGCTAAAAGCGACTCGTACTCGGTTCGATCCAGAGATCAGTTTTATTCAAAACTCGTCTACAACGAGGCTATTCTATGTGAGCTGGAAACTCTACCAGGATTTATCACCATTGGGCGTAATTTTAACAATATAAGTTACGCAGATGACACCGTGTTAGCAGCAGATACAGAAAGAAAAACCCAGAATCTCCTAGACATGGTACTGAAGGAAAGCGAGAAGAAAGGACTAGCCATCAACTGTAAGAAAACAGAAAGTAAATTTGTTAGCTAAAGAATAAGCCCAAGTTGCGAAGTAAAAATTGGAGATGGTTCTATAGCCTTAAGGAATCGAAATTCCTTACATTCACTTACGGGCTAATACGCTTGGGGAAAGGTATGAATCCTCTTTTTCTCCCCCCCTTCCAGATATGGGTAAATAGCAGGACAGACCAGGTTCTATAGACTTGGATGGAAACTGGTCTACCGCAGAAAGAAATGGCAACCTACTGTGGGAAAAATCTGCCTCGTCAGTCATGTATCGAAAGATACATTGTTTGTAGCACAAGGCCACAGGGAGGAGAAGGAATGGCTCGTCATGATTATATCCTGTCTGATATATAACTAGTTCGATTACCGACCCATTAATTCTAAAACTTGAGACAATCGCCACAAGAACTCCTCCCTCTCTATTCAATCCGAACAAGTACCAAAAGTACCGTATTTTCACAGGAGACCTAATAATGTACTCATGCTGGTAAAATTTCTGTATATATATATAATGAAATGGACAAAGTCCGACAATTATTTAAAGACATTTTTATGTTTAACATTCTTTTTATAGATGGTATTTATCAATCCACCCACGGGGATCGAATGTGGGACAAGGCCTTTTTAATGTGGGTATCTCTGAGCCCGTAGGCCCAGCCAAAAATAAATAACCATCCAAACCCGCCTAGACGGGCCAGTTCCGTCAACCTCTCCCAACGAAACCCTACCCTTCGGCGGAGCTTCGTCCGGGTTCCTCTCTGCAAGCAGAGAGTTCGACAGACACCTGACTCGGCAGCTCACAAAGCGCAGATACTACACTTTGATCCTAGCCACCGGGCCGAGCGGGTATTCTTTTTAAAGATGGTATTTATCAATCCGCCCACGGGGATCGAATGTGGCACAAGGCCTTTTTAATGTGGGTATCTCTGAGCCCGTAAGCCCAGCCAAAAATAAATAACCATCCAAACCCACCGAAGCGGGGCAGTTCCGTCAACCTCCCCCAACGAAACCCTACCCTTCGGCGGAGCTTCGTCCGGGTTCCTCTCTGCAAGCAGAGAGTTCGACAGACACCTGACCTGGCAGCTCACAAAGCGCAGATACTACACTTTGATCCTAGCCACCGGACCGAGCGAGTATTCTTTTTATAGATGGTATTTATCAATCCACCCACGGGGATCGATTGTGGCACAAGGCCTTTTTAATATGGGTATCTCTGAGCCCGTAGGCCCAGCCAAAAATAAATAACCATCCAAACCCGCCGAGGCGGGCCAGTTCCGTCAACCTCCCCCAACGAAACCCTACCCTTCGGCGGAGCTTCGTCCGGGTTCCTCTCTGCAAGCAGAGTTCGACAGACACCCGACCCGGCAGCTCACAAAGCGCAGATACTACACTTTGATCCTAGCCACCGGGCCGAGCAGGTATTCTTTTTATAGATGGTATTTATCAATCCACCCACGGGGATCGATTGTGGCACAAGGCCTTTTTAATATGGGTATCTCTGAGCCCGTAGAAAAATAAATAACCATCCAAACCCGCCGAGGCGGGCCAGTTCCGTCAACCTCCCCCAACAAAACCATAGATACAAGTATTTAAGTAAATGTTTTGTCTATAATAAACAGTATTAAATAACATTTACTGGCCTGAATGTCCGAGAAATTTTCATAGAAAATATACGTCCTTCGACAGGATTCGAACCTTTATCCTATACGGAACCTGACGTGTCTTACCTCTCAGCCACAAAGGATCGTACGGTTGTTATTATTAACAGAGAATGAGAATAGTCACTGTATTCTGCCAAGAGACAGAATCAAGGACATACGCTAATGGCGGGTGGAGGGTCAAACAATTTGGAATTGGTCAAATGTAAAAGGCTGATCGAATCAAGATAAAAAAAATGGGGAGATAGGGAATGTTGAAAAAGACCTTAATATTATTGCTTGTACCAAATCAATATCTATAATAAAATAACAACAAAATGACGACCTTTGCTGAGTTGGTTCGTAGAGTTTTCAATACGTGACGTTTGAACACGTGATTTCATTTCACACGTAACTAAAATTGATGACATATCTTCTTCTTCTACTTCGTCCTCCTTCGCCCTTAACCCCGCAAGGTGTTGTTGGGCCGCCGACGTGCTGAGCTGTCCACCATTCTCCTACATCTGTTGTGGTCATGAGCCAGAGCCTGGGTCTCCGCGAATGGCCTCTTGGTGTGCTCACCATATGGCGTGTCTTGGGCCTTTTAACCTGGCGGAGCCCATCTTTCTCCAGGTTAGATTACAGGTCGCGAACATGTGGCCGTTGTGGTTCATCTGAGGAGCCCTTCCGCTCTGGCCGGTGACCTGCGTCGAGGAGGTGTTAACACCGCCCCTCACATGAGTTTAGTTCGCCAGCTGAAACGGTTTCCTGGGGCGTGGCAACTTGGAGCCATCAGGTGAGGGATTTAGGAGATGGTTGAGGACCAATGATGTCCGTCCATTCGAAGGTGAAGTATGGCAGTCATCAAAAGGTACTATCTCTCTACAGAGCCTCCTATGCCCACATATATACATTTTCTAAAAAAATGGCATTTCAACGTATTTCATGTGTGAATTGTGAAGTTTAAATGTTTTTGCTTTAAAAATGAAAGAGGAGAAAAATCAGATGCGTATTCTTCACTTGAGGCTCTTTGATTTCCTGAAAATAAGTATAAAAAAGATGCCGTAGAAACAGGAGAAAAGATATGTGCCGTTTATGGAGATGGTGCCATAGCTGAGAATATTGTTCGTTTTTGTGGTTCGTTATGTTCAGAAGTAGGACTTATGACCTGGAGGACCGAGAATGCTTTAGCAGACCTGCAGCCACTGATGATGGCCAAATCGAAAAGCTGATTAAGAAATAATCTATGGTCATATGACAGGAGACGTCGCAGTGATACTCCACATATCTCATATAAGCGTAGTAAGGCATTTGAAAACACTAGGTTTTCTGCTGTGAATCCCTAGGATGTATAGGTGCCTCACGATTTAATGGAGTAAAATTAATAGGCATCATTTCTATCTGAAATTCTCTGTTTAATTGCACAAAATCTAACCGTTTTTGATAAAAAAAATCAAATGTAAAAAAAATAGACGTTGAATGAATTCAACAGTTAGATCGATTAAAGGCAGTAATTGACAAAAACCATTCAGAATTGACCAATCGGAAAAGTGTCATATTCCCCCAGGACAACACCAAAACTTATATCTCTTTGCAAACCCGATAGAAATTGGCCCAGCTTGCCTGGGAAGTCATACAACACCCCGCCGTATATTACACGTTCGGATTAATACATATGCCAACCAGTGCTACTCAAAGTGTAGTACATGTACGACCGGTGCCGATACCCGAGACATGTCTGCCGGTACGCGGAGAGTTTCCAGGAATCAAAGAAACAGTAGTCACATTCCACGCCATTAGAGACTACCGGGATATATATTTTTTTTTTAATATTTTAGCTTCATATTTATTATGGCTATATTTTTCAATTACTCACTCATGTTAAAAGCCATTGCCATCCAAATATCGAATGCGATATAACGAATAGCAAAACAGTGAACTAAAATACGTATGACAATACCATTCTGATGATGTGGCGTGTGACTGTGTAAGAACATCTGGGAATACCAAAAGGCCATTTTCATGGACATATATTTCTACGAAATCAATATTAAATAACAAAAAATATAATGTAACTTTTATTATATTTTCTGGTATAAATGACTAACACTACGAATGTTCAAATATTTTCTTGAATCATTATTATATAATTATATGTCACAAATATGGTACCGGTCCCTGGTACACTGGGTAAAGTTGTTACGTCAATGATGGCAGATCTTAGAATGAATTATACATCATGTCCTTATTTTTCGTACTGATAGTATTAAAATGACCCTGAAATAGGACATATCTCAAATAAATTTGGTGTGAGGCACAGCGTCTCTTCGCCTCCAACTGGATTGGAAAGTTTCGCTCGCCGGCCCGTCACACATTGAAAAAAAACCTGCCGGTACGCAACATCAGATAGTTTGAGAACCACTGTCCTACACAATTCTCTTAATGTGAAGAACTACAATTCTCTGTAAGTCTGTAAAAACCACTTAAACTAGAAAAAAATGCCAAGTTCTGGATGTATGAAATTATGAAACTGCTTCAAATATGGCGAAATGTAGGTGAACAAAATGGCACATATATTCAATAAATCTATGTACAAATATCTAAATGTTCTCTTTGAAATTCACATGTACTACTGAAAAAGAATATTGCCCAAGAAATGATAATAATTCTCTGAATTTATCTTGACACCATGATCAAATTTAAAGAGGCCCGTAACTGTATTGCTTATATTACTATCCGAAAATATTACTTCATATTACTCTTGTTATCTTCTAAATAGTTTCAGTTGAAGGAACAACTTTTAGATCAGCTATCAAGTCCACCCAATATAGATCTCTATTCATCATTATTTTTTATTTATTTATTTTATTTATTTGTTTTATTTTATTTTTTATCAAGCAAGGCGATAATGCCACTAAGACGCAAGGGGTTACGGGGAGTGAAAGAGAATGAGAAAACTCTAAAAGGAACCGGAAACCCAATCCTAAACAGGAATCAAGTGATAACCCTCTTCTCCTCTTCAAAAGACCTGGGATCAGTGAGAACTGGACGATAGGAGAACCTATCTACTCCTATTGAGGAAAAATAGTAAATAAAATTTCAAAGTTGAGGCGGAGACGTTAGAAGTATACTGTTGAAGTAGGATTTAGAAGGAACCGGAAACCCAATGCCAAGCAGAAAACCAAGCAGAAACCTCTATCCCTGTTCAAAAGACAAGGGAGGATTGTGAACCAAATGATAGGCCAACCTATCTACTTGCAAACCCGATAGAAATTGGCCCAGCTTGCCTGGGAAGTCATACAACACCCCGCCGTATAATACACGTTCGGATTAATGCATATGCCAACCAGTGCTACTCAAAGTGTAGTACATGTACGACCGGTGCCGATACCCGAGACATGTCTGCCGGTACGCGGAGAGTTTCCAGGAATCAAAGAAACAGTAGTTTGATGAAAAATAGTAAATAAAATTTCTGGGTTAAGACAGAGACGTAAGAAGTAGGATTTAGAATGAACCGGAAACCCAATCCCAAGAAGAAAATCAGGATACACCTCTATACCTGTTCAAAAGACAAGGGATAAACCTTTTGAAAAGATCGGGG
This sequence comes from Acanthosepion lycidas, assembly GCA_963932145.1. NCBI lineage: Eukaryota > Metazoa > Mollusca > Cephalopoda > Sepiida > Sepiidae > Acanthosepion > Acanthosepion lycidas. The sequence continues at coordinate 45,272,668 of OZ010598.1, read as the reverse complement.
AGTAGTTTGAACCGGTCGATTAGAATTATTATCTGGAAATTAGGTTTCTTATATAGCTTCGCTATCTGATATTTTGCTTTCTGATATTGACTTAAAGGGGTGGATTGGTTGCTTTCATGCCTTTAGCCAACGTTCTGCAATATTCTGTATCTTTTGTCTGCTTACATTTGCAACATCAGCTTCTTCGACTCTGTTATCGTTGATTACTCTGCTCTCTTGCTTAATATCGTTTTCGTTTTTCTCAAGGATTTAGTGTTAGAATTTGTACACCTGGTTCTATTCTTACCTTGCCAAAGGTTACAATTTCTTTTTTTATTCTTTTTTATTATTCTGTGAACTCTGTTCAAGTTTTTCGCAATTTCCGAAATCACCTTTCCAAAACTCGATAAATTTACAATATCCTGTTTCCCTTTGAGATTATTTTTACTTGCTACTCAAAGCAATCGTTGTATATCTGAAATTAAAAAATAAAGATGTCAATAACTATAAAGTACAATATAATTATTTGCAAGACAATGAACAAAATAATCAAATCGCACACTTCCAAATAAATTATTGTAAATATTTCTAATAAAAACAGATTTTCTTAGCTGAAATTCCCATGGACAGGTAGAAACAGTCGGAGATAGATAGATAGATAGATAGATAGATAGATAGATAGATAGATAGATAGATAGATAGATAGGAATAGACTGAGATAAATATGAAAAGAAAATGATAGCAATGAACAGACTGATAGATAGATAGATAGATAGATAGAGAGAGAGAGAGAAATATACTGAGATAAAAAAGAGATTTATAGATATGAACAGACTGAGATAGATGGATAGATAAATAGATAGATAGAGAGAGAGAGAAATATACTTAGATAAATATGAAGGGAGATTGATAGCTATGAACAAACTGAGATAGATAGATAGATAGATAGATAGATAGATAGATAGATAGATAGATAGATAGAGAAATAAATATGAAGGGAGATTCATAGATTTGAACAGACTGAGATAGATAGATAGATAGATAGATAGATAGATAGATAGATAGATAGATTTGAAACACCCAGTAATTATAAATGCCTTGTTTAATTTTTCATTTTGCGTTTTATTTTCAAAAAGTTGATAATATTTAGCACCCGAATCTATCCTTGGCCGAATTCGATGTATGCACTAATACGCAGGAACACACCTGCGCACAAGCAGAAAGATTCATGCGCCAACAATTTCAGAAATGAAGTTTTGGGCGCCCTGTGAGGATCGAAATCACTATAGTGGTCACAGTTTGTGAGACGGGTTTGCCAGGTCGCTACACGATGGTGGAACTTGGTGTAAGCGTATACATGCACTTGGGAGGGCGTATAGTCTTTCAATTTACGGCTCCTGTCTCTTATTTTGTTTCTAATCATCTCAACGCGAGCTTCATTCGACTCCTTCTTAACGATGACACATCAATATTTATTCGTCTTTCTGTATCTTCATACATATTAAATTAACTTATCTAATACTTGACATTCATTCATGCTTCATAAGATTTCCTCTTTCATGATAAATCTGGAATACTGCTTATAGTCTATTTGGAAACCATGTAATCTTCTGTCCGCCATGACACTAAACGTCTCATTCATATATATCTATATCTATATCTATATATATATATATATATATATATGTAAATTTGTAAAGTTAATGATATAAAATGGCGAAATCCCTCCGCTAACAAAATTTTAAAGAGGCATTAACCTACTAATTACTTGATGAATGTTATGATACCTGTTTTTAAAATTATAAGCTGCATTAGGTCTTTATTAAATACGCAAATATATATATATATATATATATATATATATATAGAGAGAGAGAGAGAGAGAGGGGTCATCGACAGACAGACTGTTTCGCTGTGTCACAGCTGAGGAGTATGGCTAGACATCCGATTACGATCAAGTTGGCATCAGTCAGAGCTTCTACCTCCTAGCTATCGTCGCACGGCAGAGAGAAAGGGAAAATTTAAAGTTTTTACTATGCGAGAGATGTCAGTAGCTAGGAGAGATCAATTCGAGTAGAAGAGCATTGCATTAGCAGCAGCAGCCACTGTTTTTAAAATCGTCCTTTCCTCTCCGAGAGCTCAACATATATATATATATATATATATATATATATATATATATATATATATATATATATAATGCTAAAACTCTCTACTCTTGTTTGTATGTGTATTTCCGCAATATAGCTTAGATGATACAGAATACCCAAAACAATTTAGAAGCATCTTGTACCGTTAACATCTGCAGGGCCAAATTTAATTCAAATTAGACAAGTTCTTGAGATAGGACCGTTTCTTCTGTGCTTCCGATATTTTTAAGAGAAAATTCAGTATTATTTCCATATATTAGGCTGGTGCAAAAATAATGACGTAATAATGTCGTTTTTGACTTATTTTTTAACGTCAAAAAACGACATTATTACTTCATTATTTTTGCACCAACCTAATACATTCTTATATCAATCCGCGTATATAAACAAACACTTGCATATTATATCCCAACTATTATGTATGTAAAAAATAATAAGTTATAACAACATTATTAAATAAATTTAAACATGCATAACACATTATATATTTATATAATTCACTACACTATATTAGAACTATTTTTTTATAAACTACTTGAAAGGTGAAAAGTCTATGTTTCACGTGACTTGATGATAAATAAATAAATAGATGCAAGCTGATATGCTACCGTTACGTAAATGCAAGAAAGAAACAAGTACGGGTGTATAATAAAAGCATACTTATTATTTTGAAAAAGATTGTACCCGTTTTAAAATAATCTAAAATTTCACGCAGTATGATAACTATAAGGTTCAGTGGGACAATAAAACTTCTTTTAACCGTCTGTAAATAAAAATTAAAATGGGTAATCAATAATAAAATTGATAATATTTTACTTCATCATATTGTATGAACGATTTTCGCTTCCAGCGTCTTATATGCACGTGTTTATCGTTGCTTGGAAATCATCCATGTAAACAGAAACAGACTATCATCACATTCTTGTCCGTGTATTGCTTAATATATTGTACTGTAATTGTCATCTTTGATAATGGCTTACGTAAGCCGAAAGCTTAGATTGGATTTAAAAAAATTATGTATCAATATTGTGATTTTCTTTCTTCGTTTAATGATAATGGTATTAAGATTATCAGACGTTATGAAAAGAATTTACATAAAATAAATAAACAACACTTGTCTATATTATTTAATGAAACATGTATGAATGAAAAATGCTACCTAAATGCACACACAATATATATTTATATATATATATATATATATATATATATATATATATATATATATATATATATATATATGTATGTATGTATATGTATATATAGTAGTCTAATTGCCAGCTATATATATATATATATATATATATATATATAGCTGGCAACGAGGTATTCGAGGATACGCGTCTACTAAGGCGGCTAGCCAATCTCTACGCAGGCGCATTTTGTATTTATTCAATCCCCACAAAGCCCACCCGTGGTTTATACTGCAACTATGATGAGCAGACCGTAGTTACAGATTCTGGAAAAAAGCGTGTTATCTAGCGTGATCAACAATTTGAACAAAGCCAGCACGCTCAAACCCTCGGCCCAAGGGTTCCATCTACCCAGTTTCGCTCACAAGGCTTGGGTCAACGCCTGGTATATCTGTGTGGGCATGTGTGTGTGTGTGTGTGTGTGTGTGTGTGTGTGTGTGTGTGTGTGTGTGTGTGTGAATAAACACAAAAGGAAATTTGTCTTGATAAAGTCCGTCAGAGGACGAAACGCGACGGTGAAGAATAGTTTTTCCTTTTGTCTTTATTCATATTCATACAAATATATTTTTATGTATATCTGAATTTTTACACACACACGCACACATACACACACATATGTTGTTTTGTTTTGTTTTATTTAGCGGTATATCAACCGAAATCTAAATATTTGTACGTTTTTTCTTTTTGTATTTTTTTTTTTTTTTTTTGAGAAAATGATGGTTTTACTGATACAAGTGTTACTATTTAACCCATAGCTGGGTGACGAGGAGAAGCGAATTCATACCTTTCCCTAGGGTATTTGCGCGTAAGTGAATATAAGGAACACAACGGGAATTGGAACTCGGCTCTCCGATTAACAATTCAGAACCATTATCCATCACACCACCCGCACATCCACTTTTACAGCACCTGTTATTCCCAAACGGTCATCCATCTTGGTACTGACCAGGCTCGCTCGACTTTTGCTTAAACTAGATTATCGTACGGGAACCGGTGTTTCAACATGATGTGGCCATAGGCTATGCACACGCACACACACACACACATATATATATATATATATATATATATATATATATATATATATATATATATATATATATATATATATATATATTATCCTTCACATCAATATATTTATTGATATATGCTTAATAACTGTAATATTACATAGAGCACTATTTTATTAACACCAGCAGTCTATGTGCGATATCTTATATATAAATTTCGAGGTCGGGATAAAATTGATATTTAAAAAGTAATCTTTTCATATAATATTATATATATATATATTTTGAAATACTAAAGAGTAAATTTATTCATTAATATCGCCATTGGCTTCAATCACGGCCTCCAGACGACTTCGGAATCTCCTGTAACTCTTCTGGAAATTCTCTTTGTTTAAGTTGGTGAATATTGTCATAATCCTTGCCTTCAGTTCATCTTTGGTGTTACAAGGAGTTTATTTTGGCCTCTCGTTCAACTGTGCCTCACACAATCAAGTAGTTAGGTGGCCAGGTGTGATCGCAGAAATTTTCTGACAGTTATGACTGGGTGCTCCTCCTTTCGTCACATGGTGCAGAGTTCTGTTGCCAGTCTTCCAGCCGCCACCCTCTTGACCCATGGCAGCATTACCTCGACAAGGCACTTGATGTAGACCTCTGTGCTGCGTCTGAGTCCCTCACCAACAAATTCGGGAGTTCGTTTCTTATCAGAACTACCAGAGTGAGTTTTTCGAGCTGCCGCACCTTCGTAGTCACCATTAGACTCATCCAACTCTTTCCGAATTCGTTGCACTGTCCTCGGATTGTCAACCAAACACTCTGGAATATTCCTATTGAAGCTTCCGGCGTGTGTGTGTGTGTGTGTGTGTGTATGTGTATGTCTGTGTGTGTGTGGGGGGGGGAATGAGTTGTGTTAAATAAGGAACCTGTAGTAAAAATACTTCGTAAATTTAACGTTCCGCTATTTATTTAGCTTCGTCAGAAATTTTTAGGAAATGGAATAATGTAAAGTTGTTTTGATTTTTAAATTCTATTTTGTTTTGCTTTCATTCGTTGGGTAGAAGTCACGTGCACATTTTATAGCCTTGCTATGTGTGCAGATATCAATTTTCGTGAGCGTCGTCTGTTTATCTAATGATATCCGTGTACGTGTTTAATCCTTGAAATGTCAGCGTAATTTTACGTCTATATTAAAACATTAAAATATCAGTGCATTTTAAATGCATGATAAATACGACGTATGTTGGAAATGAACGCCTAATACTCGTTTACATAATCCGTAGCTATTTGGATCTTACCTTCATTAAGTCTAGATTTTAGGAATGCTGGTTCTATGAAAAGTGCATCTGACAAGTTTTAAGTATTCATGAATATTCCTTTTATGTGTTTTCTCCTTAATGGGTTCCCTTAATTTTTTTTTTTTTTTTTTTTTTTACTAAGGTAGCCTTTTTTTTAAATCAAATCCATGCCCTGTTTTATTTCTATGTGTTACTGAAGAGTATAATGTGTTATCCAAACGAGCGTTTTGATGTTTATAAATGAAGTTTTTTTCGATTTCTTGAAGTCTCACCGATGTATTTCTTATGGCAACGCAGGTAGTCTCTCTTATATATTCCAGCTTCTGATGCCTTGTGGATTCTGTTTTTCGCTCACCAACATTTCCAGAATTAAATACGTCCGTTCACTTATTTCATTCATCTCCCACATTGATTCATTTATTCAACTCATTCATCCTTTATTTTCATTTATTTAAATTTCATTCTTTTCTTTTTCTTGTGGCTAGAGTTGTTTTATTTATTTATTATATTCCAGCACCGTGGGTCGATGTCTTCCCCCTGCTAATGCAAACAGCCCCAAAATCGGAAATAGTGACTTCCGGCGGGAAAGTTTGACTACCGTTCACCGTTTATCCTGGGGGCAGACAACGACGTGAATAAAGCAGTTTACGAAATTGGAATAAGCCTAATAGCCTAAATTAATGATGCAATCTCATCACAATATTTTCACAAGTAAACCTTAGGCCTCATTGAACAATTGGATCACCATAATTCAACTATTGTCCCTATTTTATCTACCCTTAATTTAAATTAAATCGAATATGATTGCTTATTGATCTTGCAGAGTAATAGACGAGGTTGTCCTATTTAAAATATTAATTACTATTTTTAGTCATTTTTTTTTTAATTCATTCTTCGCCAGTGTAATTATCAATACTGTGTACGCATGTTAATTAATTAATTAATTAATTAATTAATTCCATTTCGACTCATTATATTTACAAACATTTAGTCAAACGTTCTATTTAAACCGTTGTCTTCTCCCAGGAACGTGGGTCCGATAATTGGTAGTCAAGGTGACCTGAACGTGGGACTTCCGGAGAGCTCCATGAAGGGCGGGCTCTTAAGATGTTGAGTGCAAGTCCAAATCTTATCAAAAGTTTATTTCCGATTTTCCCGCTGTTTCGCAGCTGAAGAGTGTATCCACCCAGAGTGCTGTGATGAAAAACAATAATATGATAGATAAAAACAAGTAAATGAAAAAACTGTAACAATAATAAAAAAAAATACTTCATCTAAAAAAAAAAAATCTTTTCTTTTTTTTTTCCAAGAATAACTTAATCGTCTTTATTTATTCATAACTTATTCGCCCAAGCAAAACTGTAGTATTCGATTATTTGAGGGCGTCGGCGCGAAACGCAAAATAATGAAAATTACAGAGAGAGGGAATGGCTGCTAAATGAAGGTCAACAATACCTAGTTGGCTGCTCATCTCGTCGTCTTTTCCAAGTTACCCCAGCGGGATCCGGCAGTCGGCGCCAACGGCTACTCTCCGAAGGGAGACGCCGCCGTAGTGACTCGCCAGGCCGACGACAGGCGGAGGCGAAGGCCGGTAAGAAACCATTGCTATTGTCTGACGAAACAGACAATCTGACCATGCTAGCCTAGCGTAATTCACCAATCATAAACACTTACGTACATCTTACTAGAAAGATTTACCAGCGAGTCAGTCCTTTCGAATAACTATCGAAATCTATCTATCAGCTCATTAATAATAACTGTTTGCATTATTAGCAACTGTTTAATACTTTTTGAACTTTTGATATCTCTCTCTACATATATCCATTTATCCCCTCTCTCTCCCTCTCTCTCTCTCTGTATACACACACACACACACACACACACACACACACATATATATATATATATATATAAAGGCTCAAACACTAATATTCCATGGTTATCCTCAAACGCTAATATTCCATGGTTATCCTCTTGGAAATTTATATATATATATATATATATATATATATATATATATATATATATATATATATATATATATTATATGTATGTATGTATATTGACCACTAATATTATATATATATATATATATATATATATATATATATATATATATTATATGTATGTATGTATATTGACCACTAATATTATCTATATATATATATATATATATATATATATATATATTAAAAAAGGCTCAAACACTAATATTCCATGGTTATCCTCAAACGCTAATATTCCATGGTTATCCTCTTGGAAATTTATTTATATAGATTTATATATATATATATATATATATATACATATATATATATATATATATATATATATATATATATATATATATATATATATATATATATATATATATGTATTATATGTATGTATGTATATTGACTACTAATATTATCTCTCTATGTATCTATGTATCTATATATCTATATATATATATATATAATAGTCTATTCATTTCTTTTTCTCAGTACATTAATCTATCTATCGATCTATACTTTTCGTATCTATAAATCTCTATATCTCACTCTGTTCCCATTTATCTCGATCTGTTTATCTAAACTCTCATCGTACCTATCACAATTTTTTTGTGTGTGCGTGTGCATGTTTGGGTATCTGTCGAATTAGCTTGCTATCTATATATCAGTCTCAATCTGTTCATATCTATCTATCTATCTATCTATCTATCTATCTATCTGTCTGTCTGTCTGTCTATCTATCCCATTGTTTATATCTGTCTTATTCTGCTCAAATCTGTCTCTCGATCTTTCTATATCTGTTCATATCGGCCTATTTATCTGTCAATCAGATTATTTATCTATCTATCTATCTATCTATCTATCTATCTATCTATCTATCTATCTGTCTGTCTGTCTATCTCTAATATATATATATATATATATATATATATATATATATATATATATATATATATATATATAAAGAGAGCGTGAGGGGGTTATATCTACGCGTACTGTTGTTTGCATAAAATGGCGTGAACCAAAAAAGACCACCGACGCATTGCATACATACTGCACAAACAATTTTAATACATACGTAATTACGCTTATTTTAAACACAAAAACACACTTACATACAATTTCTCCCGTTATCATAAATACATGCAAATGCCTTTAAATCAAGTTTAGAACCGCTGACTGACACACCTATATATCAAGTCACCGACAAGCACTCACGCTTTTAGTTTTAAATTCCAAGTTAAGGTACGCACGTTTGTATAAAACATAGAGATGCCGAAAGGCTCATGGCTTGATCAACTTCTCAAAATCGGATAAAAGGACCAGATTTTTTTTTCAGAACGGTTTCTTTATCAGGCTAGGAACTTTTCAGCAGACCGTTGTATATGCTCATAGGTTTATGCCTTAAACTACAGATAGAATGTCTTGTAGGTAATTTTACTATAAATATACATTGTTCTTAATTTTTTAATATGAAAATGTATTGCCGTTATTTTTACTATAAATACGTATTTTTATACTTTCATAGTCTTTTGTTTTCGTTTGGGGCGGGCTTCACTAGTGAAGTATTGCTGGTACCCTAAAAGGTGCTGCCACCCCGGTAGTTAGATAACAAAATAAATAACAAAATATGAACTTCGGACAGTTTATCGACAACTTCAAGCACGATACTCAACACCTTATCCGAAATTTAGAAAAATTCAATAAAAAAAATTAAACAGCCTTGTCGAATCTTTTTAATCAAACTTGCTTGGATGAATACTTTTTGCCTAAATATATTCTATAAAGACTTGTACCCACAGTAAAAGAAAATAGATTTTAAAAAATGGACGTCATTATTTTACTTTTGGACCCGTTCGGTTAGTACTTTCTCAAAAGGTAATCTCGTTGGCGAAGCAGGAAACAATCGAAGAGACAGTAATAAATAACGAATGAAGAGAGAACATTGAAACACGATTAAAATAGATTTTAATTATAAATAAATTAACGACTAAAAACAAAATACGAAGTTCCAAAAGTAGTATCAAATGGAAAAAAACCTACTCATAATCCCTCGATCAAACGTCAGGGAAGAATAAAACGTTCCTCTTGTTTTTATATATATATATATATATATATATATATATATATATATATATATATATACAGTGTAACCTGGATATAAGAGAGTTGTCGGGACCGGAGATGAAGTCTCTTATATCCCGGTTTCTCTTATATCCGGGTTTGGTCTATTTTGTTTAGGTAAGTATGGGAATAATTTGGGACCAGAGAAAATCTCTCTTATATCCGGGTTACATTATATATATATATATATATATATATATATATATATATATATAATTAAATGTACCTCCTAAAAACCGATACCTAAGGTTTAAATCTATTTTTAAAAGAAAAATCTTTCTTGAATCTTTTATTTTACCTTTAATTGCAAGCTAATAGATTCAATATTTCCAATGTGTAAAATACTTTATTGTATTTCAAAGTGAATTAGATTGATTAGAATGGTTTTTTTAATCGGTAAAATCGGCCATATTGACATATCTGTTAGCACAATATAATTCTATTTAATAAATATCTTTCAAAAATAAATATGCATTTACGAAACTTTATTTGAAGAAGATTAATTGATTTAAAGTTTAATTAATCTGAATTAAACATATTACTTTTACTTTAAAAATCGCTGAAAAGCATGGATGTTTTATGAGGGACAACGTAAACGTATTCTTCATATAATTTGTTAAATTTTTTTAATTTATGAAAATATTCTAAGTAATCTAATATTTTATTGAATTTTAGGTACTTTAGCTATATAATCTTACTTACTGAAAGACTTGTTTAGAAAATGTTAAAAAAATTACCAGTAAATTTTAAATTTACGGTAGTCATAACTCTTATTTCTTGATAATGTTGTGTATAGACATCCCGTATTTACAAAAATCAGTACGTTTATACATACAAAAGAAAATGAAAATTATTTAAAAAAAATACTCCAGGTCTAGATAGACAGATATTAACAGAATGAGATAGATAGATAGATAGATAGATAGATAGATAGATAGATAGATAGATAGATAGATAGATAGATAGATATCAACAGACTGAAATAGATAGATAGATAGATAGATAGATAGATAGATAGATAGATAGATAGATAGATAGATAGTCTGTCGAGTCTCGTCCAACGGCTCTAGCAATACATTTTAAATAGGCTAGATTTAAAACTTTGCTTTTGATGTTACTTTTTGTAAACACTGCCATTAACATAACCAGTCACCTTTATATTTATATAGTGCAACGCTGGTATGTATTTGCCGTTTCACTTTCTACAAGTTAAATGTAAATGCCATCTTCATATTTGAAACAACTCAAATCCTTATTCTTCAACATACCCTGTTTCTTCATATTGTAACTGATTATGGCACTTCACAAGTTCCTCTCTCTTCTAACTCTTGGTAATGCTTTTTTTACCATCCCCCTACTCTTCCATCCATCTACTGCCTTCCTTTGTCCCTTAACGACCAGCTAACCAGTCTTGGTGTCTCAATAAAAACACCATGGAGAAGGCAATGGGAAACTGCTTTACTATCAATCCTAAGAACAATCCCGCTAGCACGCAATACAAGTATTCGGAATTGACAGTCAATAATAACTTATGAATTGATACACTCCTCGCTTCAACAATATACAGATGAAACAAATCATTCTTTCGACTAGTTGATACTTTTTACTGTTTTTGATAAATCCATTCTTTAACAACCATTCACACAAGCTGGTCAATTAACTCATCCCCTTCTGAATTCAATCTGTCCTGAATTCTCCCAGACCCCTTCCCGCAATTTGCGCCCAAGAAACTTCAGCTACCTGTTTCTAAATATAAGTGTTCTTTTTTTTTCCATTGTCCTTAAGGATTCTTCGTTGCTCACGCACTCCGTCCATGGTATACTCAACATCCTTCTGCAGAACCACATTTGTATTGCCTCCGGTCCTCTCTTCATCCGTGAGGAGATTATCCAGCATTCACTGCCATATAGAAGAACCAATATTACATAATATTTCAGCACACTTTTAACGAAATATCCCTGCTTCTTAATACATTGCTTAGCATTTGGAATAAATATTTCGCTATTCAAATACGTCTTCGGATTTCGCTGTCATATTTTACATTCTCTGTTCAAAACACTTCCCAGATATTTAAACTTCTGTATTTGTTCGAATTTGACATCTCCAATTCGTAGTTTGCATCCTGGACCTTTTCTCTTGCTGACAAACAATATATTCTGTTTTCTTACTATTGATATTCAGTCCTTTCTTCTTGCGTTCATTTACTGCCTTGACTAGGAGGTACCGTAGTCTTTTTTCTGGGTCTGTCATCAACAAAGTGTCATCTGTATGCCTTATAGTGTTCAGGCTGCAGCCAGCAGTAATAAACCCTGGTAGAGTCTCCAGTTTCCTTATTCAATCGCTACAGCGAGGCTATACTCTAACCAGAACGATCAACCAAAAAGCGACATCTAAAATCTAACCAAGTGCTTGTCCAAGGCGCACCGCTACACTGTTATAGCCTCTGATGCATTTTAGGAGCTTTGTTTTGAACCGAATCCTTTCTTCAGTCTACAAGGATAGATTGTTCATATTCGGCAGTACATGCTTCGGAATTAAAACAGTAAATAGACTGGAAAGTATTGACTGATATGTAATATACCCTATTCATGTAAAGTAGAATGAAAGCAGTTCACACCCGTGGATTGAATGAAGGGTTCATCTCAAAATATTTACAAGGGTAGAGAGCATAATAGACACCTGAAGAAGATCAGAGAGTTCCACAGCCAAAAATTTATGAGTATAGCAAGTGGATCTAATAGAAAAACATATAATAATGACAATTTCTCACTTGAAAAATACTGATAGATAGATAGATAGATAGATAGATAGATAGATAGATAGATAGATAGATAGTAATTATAATATTAGTTGTTTCCTTATAAGGATATATCCGGCATTCATTGACCGAGCAGATAGTGTTACTGTTAAAATGTACAAAACCTTTCTCTTAAAACAGTTTTTTCTGGTAAATAGATTTCTGAAGTTCAGTAGCTGTTATAGCACTTTCTAGTATTGACAGGGGCTTCCTTTCTAACATTTTATTTTATTTCCAGAATCCTGTTCTTTTATTGTCCTTTCTCCTCATTCTCTTCCACTCCCAGTAACCGCTTGCATGTTAGTGAAAGCCATTTTTAATCCTTGATCTTAAAATGCAGTTGTATTCAGCTTAGTTATTTCTGCACAGGTTTGTCGCCATGCATGGCATCCGAATTAAAGTCACGATCTGACAAGATTATTTAAGAGAATGTTATAAGGCTAATGCTTTGGTTTGGTACCATTTAACTCTACTGCAGCCTATTCTATATTCAACTTCCTTAGATAGTGTTATATACCATACCTATGAACATTAATAGGTATGTCCCAATCCTCATAAATATTTTGGGCTATCCGTATTTTTAATGAAGTTAGCAACGACAGTTCTGCTACGGCCACTTTCATCTGCAATGTCTCGTTGCGTCTTTGAAGTTCAACAATCCTGCCCTGTTCGAACTTTGTTAAAATTTTACCCATAGACATTTTAAAATCTGAAACTTTATACTGAAAATGAGCTACGTAGATGTCTACACGCCTGAAGCTATGAACATACTGACTAATTCTAAAATTTCTGTCCAGTAATTTGTTTTTTTCACACATGGTCTTATCTTTATGACCAACCAACAAATCTTTTTTTCAATGTTTGTTTAAATTAATCAATTAAAAGCTTAAAATCGTTCACTTGTTTGTTGATAAACTACATTTTCTAATTAAATGTAAATGTTTCGCCATTATATTTTGATTAAATAATGGTATTTTATATTTTCTAACTAATAACCCTTCTAATAACCCTTTTGTATCTGTTCTTAAGACTTTGACCAAGGGTGTATTTTAGCTATAAAAATGTATTTTTATACTATTATAGTGTTTTTTTTTATTTGAGGGTTCATTATTTGCCCATAGCTGGGACCCTAACAGATGATACTAACCCGGGTCAGTGTGGACGTGGGAACAACAATATTTAAGAGGTGGTTCTACGCTCCTCAAAACATCCAATCTCCTGAACCTTGCTGCTGGATGTAGTTTATCTTCATGACCAGGACTAACGTCGGAACATCCTTCAACGATAAGTTAATCCGCTGGAGGCCCTGGCGAGTGACGTCTTCCCTGTGGCTACGTGGTCTGCCGCGAGGTCATCGTCAGTTTACAGATAGCAGGTTGAACTCGTGGAAGAACGAATTCCGAAAAGTTTAATGGAATCTTATAATTATATGATTTTTTATGGTTTTAAAAATTTCTTCTTTTTTAATTTTATGATTTTATTGCTCAGCCCAACCAAAGTAGGATGTGAGGAGAATGTATTATTTCAGTGTTTTATTTTAAACTCATACAAATTGTTTGTGGGTGCGGTTGTAATCATTTGACCCCATGCAAGGCAATGATGCCATTAAGATGAAAGTGGTTACTGAAAGAAAACGAGAAAACGTTACTCAAGAGAAAGTTCAATAAAAGAAGTTTCAGAAAAATATTTGTTGCATTTAAATTTTTGAAAATTGTAGAGGAAAACAAATGAGCCAGGAGAGAGTTCCACGGGCGAGAAGTAACTATTAGGATATATTTTACGGTTGGGTCAGTGTATATGTATGAGTATGTATGCGTGTGTGTACATTAAATGTTAATAGAGGTATACGTATATATATGAATTACATACGCGTATGCAAAGTCACAGGCAGACAGTGTGTTTGTCGGTTAGAGAACCAAGCTCTTCTTTTATAATAAATATTCACATGAGAACGTGAATATTAACCCATTAATGCTCGCTGTCAGTTTCTGCTGGTTTGTTGTTTTCTGTGAAATATTGTTTCTGACGTGAAATTCATGTCGTGTGAAACAAAGTTTTTTTAACAATTTTCAGTCTCTGAATATTGAAAAATAATTAATATCCAGGGATTTAAATTTCTTTAACCAGTTGCATTCGGATGAAAGGATAATATTTATTCTTCATCAAACATGGATAAATATGCCCACAATAAGACGTAGTGTCAATAGGACGTTTTTGTTTTTTGTTTTTTTGATTTTTGTTTTTGTTTTTTGGGGCGTTTTTGGGGGGTTTAGGTTTTTTTTTTGTTCTTTTTGTTTTGTTTTGTTTTTTGTTGTTTTTTTGTTTTTTGTTTTTTGTTTTTCTTTTGTTTTTTTTTACATGACACTGCTTTTTTTTTTAACTACATTCACTCTTCGGCAAATTTTATTGTTTTGAAAAGCGACGATTAAACTTGGAATAAAACCTAAACATAGGATGAACGTGAATCTGTACACGTTTTTTTTTTTTTTTTGTTTGTTTTTTTTTTGTTTGTTTTTTTTTTTTTGTTTTTTTTTTTTGCTCTTAAGGAATTACTACAAAAATATTAAACACTATTTATTTATTAGATTGTTCATTTACAAGAATAATTTTATACACACAATTTTTTTCTCAATTTAAACGTTATTATTAGTGGATAATCGCATTTACGTAGGCGTTCCGTTTATTTATTAAACAGTATATTTATTTATTTTCACCTATCAGCCTGAATGTTCAAGAAATCTAATTAAAGAAAAATTTGAACTCTGCGGCGGCAGAATTCGAACCATCATTAGAGCCGGTACGCTCTAGCCAACTGGGCTACAGAGAACTGAGACTGCGTTTTTGCTTTTAGCGTTCCCGGTCAAATGGTTGCTCCCTCTGCCCAGGAGAACGCAGTTTCAAATCCTAATACATACAGTTAGAACTAATTCAATACAATATTTATGATTTACCAATTTATAAAGAAATAAATGTGAAAAATATTTTATTCATAAATTTATAAACATTTACTACATTATTAAAATATATGGACTAATTATAAGGAAATCCCTATTATTTACCATTTTATAAAGTTTGAATCAATTGACAATCGGCCGATGTTTTGCCAACTATTCCAATAAATAATATAATAGTGTAAATAAACAATTTAATAAATAAATAGTGTTTAGTGTTTATTAGCTGACTTAAAGTATAAGTAATTTGATTTGAAAAAAATATTATTTACTTTAAATTTAAAATAATAGAGAAATGGATTTTTAAAACAAACGGTAGTGGTGATTACATGCTTATCATGGTCACTTGTCACTCATAGATCATGTAACAAGTGATGATAAAATGTGTAAATGTGCCAACACCTTTACTGTTGTTCTACGGAGACTTTATCTGTTAAAACATAATTTAAGAAAATGAGCGTAAGCACTTTTTTATATAATTTTTAAGTTCACAGTAATCTTAAAAATGTTGGAAAATAAAATTATTCTTGTAAATAAACTTTATTTACAATGATAATTTTATATTTACAACATTCTAAAAACTAATAAAACTAATACAATGCTATATTTATCATTTACCACACTATAACCTTTATTGTTTTAAAAAGTGATGATTAGAATTTTGATAATAAATCATAAACATATGATGAAAATGAATTTATAGATTTTCTTTGTTCTTGAGAATTTACAACAAAAATATTAAACACTATTTATTTACACAAATAATTTTATATTTACAATATTCTAAAAACTAATGCCATTAGAACTAATTCAATACAATATTTATGATTTAGCAATTTATAAAGAAATAAATGTGAAAAATATTTTATTCATAAATTTATAAACATTTACTACATTATTAAAATATATGGACTAATTATAAGGAAATCCCTATTATTTACCATTTTATAAAGTTTGAATCAATTGACAATCGGCCGATGTTTTGCCAACTATTCCAATAAACACTATAATAGTGTAAATAAACAATCTAGTGTTTATTATTTTTGTTGTAAATTCTCAAGAACAAAGAAAATATATAAATTCACTTTAATCATGTGTTTGTTTTATTACAATCCTAATCATCACTTTTCAAAACAATAAAAATTGTAGAAGAATGAAGATAGTCATGGGAAAAACCGTCTTTTTTACACTCCGTCTTATTGTGGGCATCTGTAAGCATTTTTTTTTTTTAAAAACATGCCACTCCTTGTCTGAAGTCAGATAGAGTTATACAAATCTACGCCATTCATTTTGCTAAGGTACTTCAATCACTTTTATACTCTGAGTACTTTTTTGTTATCTCTTACAAACCTCGAATTCAGACAGCTGTCTTCGGAGTAGAACTCTTGCAAGTACATAAACAAATGTAGAATAATAGCTTCATTTTCTTAAATAAAATAAGTACATACTCTTTTTTCTAACCGACAAAACTTACCTACCTGTTTATGAGCGTCTGTGTGTTTTACATATTAGTCAATATTTATCCTGTTCGCAGGTGATCATGATCGAATTTCAATATTTTTACGGCGAGACACTACACAATAATCCGACGCTTAATCGGAAAAAGAAATATGAATGAATTGAGAAAATAAGTTAGAAAGGTTGTATAAACAGACATCAGATAGTCACTTTATATAAATGCTGTGCGCGAGATTGTGTGTATGTAAAGACAGTAGTGGCCAAATAATAGACAATGAATTGAAAGAGAAAAACGTAGCCGGAAAAAAAAGAAGAGATTAGAAGAAAAGTAAAATAATAATAATAATAATTAAACAACTCCAGAGAAGTCAATTGTATATTAAAGGAAAGATTTGAGTGCGGTTTTAAGTACAAAAACTAACAAGAACTAAAGAAAGCACTTTATGTTCTTTTATTTATAGAAACGATAGAAGAAATAATAATAATAATAATAATAATAATAATAATAATAATAATAGTAGTAGTAGTAGTAGTAGTAGTAGTAGTAGTAGTAGTAGTAGTAGTAGTAGTAATTACCCGGCTCAGGGGAATGAAAAGAATGACAGGAGAGTTCCATAAGATTTATATTAAGCTGTTTGATTAATTCCTCTTAGTAACTAATCAAAGGTGGAGTAATGGATAGCGGCTCGGATTGAGGAATCGGAGAGCCGAGTTTGAATTCCAGTCGAATCCATTGCATTCACTTACGTGCTAATACCCTTGGGAAAGGTATGAATCCCCCTGTTTTTTCCCCAAAACCTTCTATGGGTAAATAGCAGGACAGACCGAGTTCTATAGCCTAGGATGGCAACCGCAGAAAGAAATGGCAACCTACTACGGGAAAAAAAATCTGCCTCGTGAGTCATGCATCGCAAGATACACGATCGCCTAAGCGTGTATCACGCATGGCACATAACTGACTGAACTAATCAACAAACGTAAAATTCTAAGATGAACAAGGTCACCATTTTAATCACGTTTCACTTGCATGCACGTGGTGGCCATTCATTCATTTATAATAATAATAATAATAGTAATGCCTTTGAAAATCTTAAAATATGGAATTATCAAAAATGTGGCACATGAGGACATCAATAATTCCAGTTATAGTTTGAGCTCTCGATGTGCCCGTAAGGCTCAAGAGCCACTCTGAATGAGGTGTACGATGTGAGCGTAAGTAGGTGAAGATTATGAGGATAAAAAGCGATTGACCCTTTACATGAAGAGGTTAAGATTGTCGTTTTCAAGGAAGCATCTACGTATGAGTTTGTTCGACAAAGTAGCAATTCTCTGGAAAAAGCTTCAGAACTTCCTTCTTACAAATGGAATGCGAAGAAAAAGTAGTGATTAGACTTCTTGAACGCAGCATAGCGAGTCCTAGCTGTAAAGGTCTGTATTGGTGGAACTAAAAAGTGGCGTTCATCTGAAAATTTACCATGGAAATGACGACAGAGTAGCGATATGCTTGCAATGTCTCCCGATCATAAATAGAGATGCCTAGTGCATCAGACCCAAGGGGACATTACCGATTGGTTACGGTCAAACAACTAACACGGACATTTGTGGTACTAAACAGGATACTTATTGTCGCTCATCTTAATTCACTATGCCAAAACATGTCCATGTTAATGGCTCTAAACATTTGTGATAAGAAACTATACCTGATGTTTATCAGGATATCATTATTATTATTATTATTAGGTTGGTGCAAAAATAATGACGTAATAATGTCGCTTTTTGACGTTAAAAATACGTCAAAAACCGACATTATTACGTCATTATTTTTGCACCAACCTATTATTATTATTATTATTATTATTATTATTATTATTATTATTTCTGTTGTCGTTTTGCCTTGGTTTCGTGCAGTATGAGTCACTGCGAACTCTCAAACAGAGACTTCAAGAGAAAAGTTTTTGTGTATTAGAGAATTCTACGCAAGATAAAAGAAGTACCCACGAGGTTGATATTTTGGCATTCATATATTTTAGGGTTACTAGAAATTTGACTCACATATTTATTTGATCTTGTTGATATAATTACCAAAGCGCCAATAACAACAGGTAACGTTGTTATTTTCAAACTCAACACTCTACTGATTTTTGTCTTGAGGTCTTTGGATTTACTTAGTTTCTCAAACGTTTTCAAAAAAAAAAATTCTTGTCAGCTGGGACTGCAACATCTTTCAACAGACATGTATTTTCAACATGATTTTTCACAATTATACTTCATCAATTTGTCGGAATTTCCCTATCATTATTATTTAATTAGTTTCACCAACGTTTTCAAAGATGTGTTTTTGTCAGCTGCGTCTGCAACATCTATCAGATGACGTGTTTTTAAATGATTTATTTATTATTATTATTATTATTATTATTATTATTATTATTTTAAAAATCTTCTTGACCTGCATTTGTTTTTTAATTACGTGCCGGGTCAAAACCAATGACCTAGAGCAAGTGAAGGATGTGTTTTATTTTGTTGTTTCTACTTAATTAAACAAAAGACAGCTATTAACAATAACAGGAAAAATAAATGAATAAAGACTTTAGCAGGATACAGGCTGTGTTTGTCAGAAGTATATTTTGGATTTCCTGGGAAGATGATATACCAGGGCTTTTGTTGATTTTTCGATATCCTTTCTTTATCAGACCCAAACCTCTAAGCATAACAGAAAAAATTTTAGTTAATTATTATTATTATTATTATTATTATTATTAGAGGCATTAACAGTTGTGTTTTTCAAAAGGCGTGAGTCATTCAATCTCATCAGTATGTCATCACTTCTGGCAGCAATTTTAGCAGTTTAAAACTAAGAGCAACTAAAATTTAGCAATTTTAATAGTGCAGTGGCAAGAATTTGATGTATTTCTTTTGGGCATGTCCCCGGGACATTTTACAGTTCTTATTGAGATTACTTTTACGTTTTCACTTGCAACTATTTTGCATGTTACTACTTTGATATTCATGCACATATACGCTACTAAAGTACAGAGAATTATGCACCGAACGGTAAACATACCCCTTGACGCTTGTTTCTTCTTATTCTTGTCTCCCTATATATCTCTATATCTCTCTTCCTCTTTCTCTATCTCTCTCTCGCGACACACACGCACACACACATACACACACACACACATATATGTGTGCGTGTGTGTGTGTGTGTGTGTGTGTGTGTGTATGTTCAGCTCTACGTCCTTGTTTGAATTTGGAGGTGGAGTTAATAATTCGTTGGCGTCGGTCAGCGGGTGCGGACAGGTAAGGTACTCCCTTTAAGACCTTGTTGTCTGCCATCAAAGAGAAGGCACCCGTAATTGGGTCCTGAAGATAATAGGCCAACCTTGCGTATGGCGTACGGTATAAAGGGTACAGACCATAATTATGGGAAAGCCGCCCTCGTCAAAACTATCAACAACGTCCAACATATTCGTCACTTTCTTTGTTTTATCTGCAACCCCAATATATATATATATATATATATATATATATGTGTGTGTGTGTGTGTGTACGTGCGTGTGTGTTTATGTATGTGTGTGTGAGAGAGAGAGCCAGAGCGGGTGCGCACAATATTGGGGAGGTTTGCGAGATTAACTGTTTGAGTAGGATATAGAGTTTTATATATAGGATATTTCAAACAGTTTCTGGTCACTATACATTCTCTGTACTTAGATCAATTCGTTTACCTGTGGTTGTTTTTGTTGTTGTTGTTGTTGTTGTTGTTGTTTTTGTTGTTTTGTTTCTTCACCTCCCTCTCTTTCTCAATCTCTCCTCCTCCATCTTTCTCCACCCACCTTCTCTCACCCATTTCTCTCTCTCTCTCCCCCTCTCTCTCCTCTCTACATTTTCTTTTCTATCTCACGCCTCTTGTATTTTTCTTTGAAATTTTGTCATATTCTTTCAATATTCTCCTGTATTTCATCACACATTCATTTTATATTCTTTTGTATTTCATACTCTTTTATAATTTATTTTATTTTTATCTTCTATTCATTTTATATTTTATTCACATTCATGTTATATTCTTTTGTATCTCCCTTTATATTCAGTTTATATATTAGGTTGGTGCAAAAATAATTTCGTTTTCTAACATATGTTACTATGTGAGAAAACGAAATTATTTTTGCACCAACCTAATATTTTCATTTCATCTCAGATTCATGATGCATTCTTTAATATCTCCTTTTATATTTATTTTATATTCATTTTATTTTATTTTTATATTTCATTACATATTTGTTTTACATTCTTTTGTATTCCCTCTTATATTCATTCTATATATTTTTATTTTATTGAATCCCATATTCGTTTTATATTCTTTAATATATCGTTTTATATTCTTTAATATATCGTTTTATATTCATTTTATCTTCTTTTATATTTTACCTCGCATTCATATCATATTTTTTGTATTTCGCTATATTCATTTTATATTTTTTTATTTCATTACATCTTATATTAATTTTGCATTTTTTAATATCTCATTTTATATTCGTTTTATATTCATTGCATTTTCATTTTGTGCTTCATCAATTATTTTTTATATTATTTTATATTTAATCATATATTAATATTATATTTCATTCAATATCATACAACTGTTATATAAGAATAAGATGTCACTGCCGACATTTGAGTTTGAACATAGATCGCTTGTGTGCAAAGCGATTGAACTAAGTAGACCACATGACCATAGAGGAAACGCATAAGTAGGAAGTCACGTGGCGTCTAGATTGATCGCTATATTCTATTCTATCCTCTATTTCTCTATTCGGATCACTATACGGTGGTTACTTCCGAGCGAGTATTATCAAGCAAGTGCTATTAGAGCGAGTGCTAATCGAAGGTGTCTGACACTAGTATTGTTCAACGGCGTAACTCTAGTTGTATCTGCGATTACAAAGTCTCTACTACAATGAGCATTACGAAAGTGACAATGAGTATTCGTTGGCATCCGAAAAGTGGCAATGAGTGTTCGTTGAGTCACAAAAACATATCCCTTTCCGTCACAAACTTAATGGTGATACAATGTGAGACATTTAAATACAAAAAGCGATATAAAATAAAAGCAATAGAAAACTGAATTAAATCGTTAGACATCGAAACATACCGAACAAATAAAAATATTAAAAATAAAATAAAATTTAAAGTTAAGCATTCCTGTATCGATTTTGATATAAAATTGTAACCGGCTTTTTCTCCATTCCTTCTTCATATATATATATATATATATATATATATATATATATATATATATATATATACACCAAATACTGACCGTCCAAAACGATTATGGATTTCAAGTAGTTCCTTTTGGGGACGAAACGCAATACTTCGGAGTTTTTTTTCTTTTTTTCATCTTTTTTTCTCCATTATGTTATTCGATTATTCAATATGCCATTTCAGTTTTTTTTGCTTCCCCTTTGTTTCTCGTCTTACTCTTTTTCATCTCACTAATTCTCTCTCTCTCTCTCTCTCTCTCTCTATCTATCTATCTATCTATCTATCTTCTTCTTTCTCTCCTTCTCTTTCTCTCTTTTCCCTTGCTCCCCTTTTGTTTTCTCTCTCTCTCTTTATCCTCGCCGTCTGTTTTTCTCTCATCTTCTTTCTTCTCTCTACCCTTATTTTGTCCCTCCCACTCAGATTCTCTCTCTCTCTCTCTCTTTCTTTCCTACTTTCTCTTCTTCTCTCTAATTTTATTTTCTATGTCTCGCCTCGTGTATTTTCATTTTTATATTTCATCTTTTTTTTTCAGCTTTTACTTTTGTTTTTTATCTCACTCTTTATTATATCTCTGCCCACTCTTTACCCACCCTCTCTTTCTCTCTATCTTCCATTCTGTTTCTCTCTTTCCCTCTCTCCCCTTTTGTTTCTCCCTCTAATCGCTTTCTCGCCTTTTCTCTATTTTTTTCTGTTTCGTTTCGTGCATTTTCATTTTTATATTTCATCTTTTTTTTTTCAGTTTTTCATTTTTTTTTTCTTGTCTCAATCTTTCTTCACATCTTTCTCTCTTTCTATGCATTTTGTGCACACTGCGTCCTGTGAATGGCCAATTCCCCCAAACCCTATTTCATTATGCGTCCAATAAATTTCAACTGTCTCTTTCTCATCCTTTTCGTTTGTCTCTTTTCTATCCCTCTTTGATCCTGCCCTGCTATTCATTCACAAAAAAAACTTATATAGTTGCTCTCTGTTTCCCTGAACCCCCATCTTCCCTTAATAAAGTTTGTGTTAAATTTTCCAAGCCGTCCTTCTTCATAATGTGTCCAGGATATTTCAACTGTCTCTTTCTGACACTAAGTACGTGTGTCCTTATCTTTCCCATTTTCCTTAAAACTTCCCTGTTGCTCACATGTTCCTTTTATGGTACTTTCAGCATTGTTCTGTGGAATCACATCTCTATTGCCTCAAGTCTCCTTTCCATTTGCGAGGAAACTGTTCCGCATTCACTGCCATAAAAGAGGATTAATATTACGTAGCAATTCAGCATCGTTTTAGGCAAGAGAAAACAATTAGTTCTATTTCATTTTAAATACAGAAGAACAATATTTACTCCTGAAAAATGTTGCTTTTTTTTTTTTTTTTTCTTCTTCACTTGAATCTGCTGTTTTCATTCTCTCGTTCGGTAGCGCCCAAGACGATACTTATATTACATAGGAATCGTCATTGTAGCGCCCTGTGTGAAAAATGAGAGACATTTATCGGAGGCAAAATACAATAGGTAGGTAAATTGCTATTCTGTCGTATATCTGTTTTATATTCTTTTATATATCAGCTTATACTGCAAGACATTCAACAACAGCAACAGATAAAATAGATAGCACATGTAACTCCAAAAGAAAATAATGATATGATCAAAATAATGACACTACTTCAAATAAAAGGCTAAGAAGGAAGCCACCATCAATATCGGAAAGAACAATAATAGTTACTGGACTTTGTTTTGTTTTGTTCACTCTATACAAGGCCCTAGAGCCACTTGCAGTTAAGGGCTACTGAAAGAGCTTGTTGTGTGAGCGGTGAGGCTAAGAGGTAAAAGGCGCGGTTTATGAGGATATGTAGGAAATATAACGGCGAGCGCTCGATTGAACAAATTAACATTGTAGTGATCAAGGAAGCATCTTTTGTAGAGTCAATTCCACGCGGTAGAGTTTCGTAGATAGAAGCTGTTCGAGTGGAACTTACTTCTAACTAATGGAATACAAAGAGAATTAAAGGTGGTTCGCTACAATATACATGGCATGATACCATGCACTAAAGACTTAAATAGTTTCAGTTTTCTCGCTTAGTAGGATTTAACTAAAACAAAGAATATATATGACAGTTACTAATTATTAAAGTTTGAGGGTGGCTCCAAACGTTTGACATTATATATATATATTGAAGTCAACACCCACCGGCGATAGTCTGTTTCATGCTTAAACGCAATCGTCAGACAATGAGGAGTGTGGGCTTGGAGAATTTAATTTAACACACACAGGACATAATGAAAGCAAAGGAATCAGGACATAATAGCGTGTTGTATATTTAACGAGTTTGTGTGGATGGATGGGTGAACCGAAGCAAAGCGCTATGGTAAACGATCAAATTTTACTGGCTCTCGACTTACGATGGGGCGACGTTCCGATAAAAACTCATAATTGGGAAATAACCGTATTATCCTGAGTTTCTCACTCTAATATAATAGCTTCCTGTCTCTCATTTTCACAAAGGACAGAAGAAGCTCTTGGATGTTTTGCGGACACGGAGAAAACGCAATAAAAATATCGAAATACAGTCAGTGATAGAAAGTTATATGGCACTGCAAAGTAGAAAAATCATAATTTAGGCCACCATAAATTTAAATGCCCGGGGCTTACGGCCATATAAAGTTAAAACACCGGTATGATTAACGAAGTTAAGCAACGTCAAGACTGGTCAGTACCTAGATGGTAACCCCTTGGCAATACCAGGTGCTTGGATGTGCGGATGGATAATGAGTCGGAATTGTTCATCAGAGAGCCGAGTCCCAGTTTCAGTTGGGTTCGTTATATCCCCTTACGCGAAAATACCCTTTGGAAAGGTATGAATTTACCTCTTATTCCCCCCAGCTATGGGTTAATTAGTAACACTTGTATCACTGATCTAGTACTTAAATGGGTATCCGATTGGGAATAACACGTGAGTTGAGTTCGTTATATTCACTTACAGGCAAATACTCTTGGGAAACGTATGAATCCAACTCTTCTAGCAACACTTGTATGACCAAATTATCACTCCCTCACCCCCCACCCCACACACACAGTTCCAGCAATCTTAAAATATTTTCTGGTTTTAAATAACCTGAAAAACGGTTGATAACCGGTAGAAAACGTATCAACCGACCAAATCTTGTATTGGATGAACTTTAGACTAGAATTTTAATTTAACTTCCCAATTCAATTTTTTATTCGCTATATAATGAACTGTTATGTGACATCTGTCCTTCTTTACGGCAGCGAATGATGGACGATTTCCTCAAAGATGAAGAAGAGACTCGAGTCGACGGAGATGTGGTTCTACAGAAGGATGCTGAGGATATCATGGACAGAGCGTGTGAGCAACAATAAGGTCTTAGAGAGAATGCAAACAAGGAGGAGGCTTATAGTTAATATCAGGAAGCAGAAGTTCCTGGGACACATAATGAGGAAGGAGGGCTTGGAGAATCTGATACTCACGGGTCGAATAGAGAGAAAGAGAGACAAGGGAAAACAACGCGTGACATACCTGACGGGCTTAAACAAGTGGATGACAGGACGTGGTCTGGGGGAGGGAGCAGAGGGAAGGAACTTGTTGAGAGCTTCAAGGGATAGAATGTGGGGGAGAGCCATGATCGCCTACGTCCTGAAAGGACATGGCGTATAAAAAGAAGATATATCTTAAGCTCGCCTCCCGAAATATAAAACTACGTCATATGATGTGTGTGCGTCGTAGGGTTGCTAGAAAGGTGCAAATATTTTCATTGCAGTACAATATTTCATTTACCTGTTTCTTTCTCTTGTCCCCTAGTCTGCAAGCAAATTAAACCTATATTTAAACTGAAATTCCAGGTTGAGGTATATGTCTTATTATTGTATCATTCTTTTTTGCAATTCTCTAATAGTCATTTAGGTGAGGGTGGACTTACACTGGACAAACACTTTTTACCCTTCCCAAAATACAAAAACGCACAAGAACAAAAATATAATCTTTGCAATTTTACCAGAAAATGGTCTTTTTTTTTTTTCCTTAAAATACAGCGCCCCGACAATTTTGGTGTACGGCTGGACGGACGACAATATATTTATATATGCGAGCCTGTGTCAAAGTATCTTTTTACTCGTTCGGTGTCAAAGTTCGTCGATGTCCGCGTAAGAACGAAAGATCGAGAATAAAAGAGAGGGTGAGAATGAAAGATGTAAAGGAAAAGAGAAAGAAAGAGTACTGAACGGATACAAACAATGAGTCAACTAAAAAACCAGAAAAGGAAGAGTAAGGCGAGAATATATATATATATATATATATATATATATATATATATATATATATATATATATATATATATATATATATATATATATATTGTTTCTACATGTGTTTTAATCATTCCATGTATACTTGTTATTTGTATTTATCAGACGTTTTTAAGGAATTGTGTTTTATGGAAGAAGGCCTTTGTTTGAATAGAATTTAGCGTTTTGTTTTTTGCTTTTTGTTGAAGATTGTTTTTAGAGGGGGATATATCTTTTTGTTTTCAAGGACAGAGTGTAACATCGTCCCCAACAGGATAATGAAATATGCTCGAAATTTGAACAGTAAATGCTAAATAAAGAAAATAATGGCAGTAAAAGAAAGAAAGAAAATATTTGAAAGAAAGAAAGAAAGAAAGGGATTGTAAAAAAAGAGAATAATTACAAAAAAAAAGAATGAAAGAAAGAGAATAATTGTATATAAAGAAAGGAAGAAAATAAAAAACGAAAGAAAGTAGCAGTAAAAATAATATAAATTGTAAAGAAAAAGAAAGAAAATAATTGTAAAGAAAATAAAAGTAAATGAAAAATTCTAAGAAAGAAAGCGAGAATGAAAGAAAGCAAGAAAGAAAAAAGGAAAGAAATTATAAATAAACAAAGAAATAACAGTAAATGAAAAAACCTAAGAAAGAAAGAGAAAAAGAAAGAAAAGAGAGAATAATTGTAAATAAACTAAGAAAATAAAAGTAAATGAAAAATACTAAGAAAGAAAGCGAGAAATAAAAAAGGAAAAAATAAAGAAATTGTAAATAAATAAAGAAAATAACAGTAAATGAAAAAACTAAGAAAGAAAGAGAGATAGAAAGAAAGAAAAATAAATAATTGTAAATAAATATTTAAAATAAAAGTAAATGAAAAATACTAAGAATGAAAGAAAGCAAGAAAGAAACGTTTAATTAAAGAAAAGTCGTCTGCAAGATAAAACAGAAATAAAAGACAGAGACAAAGAACAAAATGTAAACATGAACGAGTATAAAGCCATAAAGAGATTCAAACAAAATTATATGAAGAAAACAAAAAGAAGATAAGACTCTTAGTAGAGAGTGACAAGAGAAAATAATGAATTTAAAAAAAAACTTCAAGTTCATGTGAAAGATATGCGTTCAAGTTACATTTGACTTTAGCACTTTTGGAATTTTAAACATTTTATTGAATTTTATTAGGAATTTTATCAAAAAGCTTCACCGTATTTAATACCTTTTTTTTTTTCCCGCCATTTCCATGTATTTTATCGAGTTAACTATGCATTTAATGATCAAGCCTTTATAGTTAGGAAGCCCGTAATTCACAGCATTATTACGAAGTCCTTAATCTTTTCTTTTCTATCGTCCTTATGAGATATTTATGTTGCAATAGTGCATGTGCAGCAGTTAATGCATCAGAATTGATGTCACGTGGTTATGTTTTGTTGCATTATAGCAGCGCCGGTCACTGGATGTAAAACTGGCGGGAACAATCAAACGACAATCACCGGATCAAACCATGGAAACTGTCGGTTTTTTCCTTCAAGTTCTTGCACTATATACATATTCCGTTTTTTTTTTTTTTTAATCATTTCACACTAACCAAGGCGATAAAGCCACTTAGATGCAAAGGGTTACTGAGAATGAAAGAATCTTAGCAAAAACTTTAAGGAGAGAAACCAATAAAAAAGACAGGATTCAAGGAAACAGACGATGGCGATTGACGTTGCATTTAAATTTTTGAAAGTTTTAGTTGACAGGAAACCGGAAGAAAGTTCCCTAAGCAAGATGTACGATAGAAGAAATTGACCCTGTGGTTACATCTAGCAATTTCAACGGTAAAATGATGGGACCTAGCTGGCAATCCAGTACTGCGCTTAAATTTGTGAAGTCGAGGTATCAAAGAGGAAAGCTCAGCAGAATAATTACAGCTAAATGTTTTTATTTTGAAATATTACATTTTATGTGGCACTAGGCCAAAAGAGGGGGAGTTTGATCGTCACTGAATATCCTACACCTATTTAGTCTGGTTCAAGACCCATTGGTTCATTACAATTGACTCATACACCACAAGAACTCATACATCCCCATTCAATCCAACACATACCATGATAATGCATATTTACAGGGATCCTAATTTTTATAAAAAAAAAAACAAAAAAACATGACATGAAAATATATAATATACAATTTTTTTTTTTTTTTTTGTTGTTTTTATGAAATTATATAAAATTATGACATAAAATGAGTGGGGGGATATATAAACAATAAATAAATAAAATACAAAAAAACATTCAAATTAAAATATGTTAGTAGGATCCGCCCACCGCACAAAAAATAAGAGTACCCACAGTATCAAGCAGTTCACTCGCTAGGAGTAAAATAAATTACGAAGTGGAGAGTTATCAAAAGCTGGTCCAGTCAAGATTTTAAAAAAATATGTCAGTTACAGCTAAATGTTTAAAATACAAATAGAAATGTGAATATATAGGGAAAAAAAATCAATAAATGCGCATATTTTGTTACTTATTCCAATCAATGTTCAAAAGTTTAAAATTATAGCGTCCCTATATTGTAGCGGCTCGGATTGAGGAATCAGAGAGACGAGTTCGAATTCCAGTCGAATCCATTACATTCACTTACGTGCTATGGGAAAGATATGAATCCTCTTCTTCTCCCCGCCCAGCTATGAGTAAGTAACAGGACAGACCGGGTTCTATAGCCACAGAAAGAAATGGGAACCAACTGCAGGAAAAAAAAATCTGCCTCGTTAGTCATGTGTCGAAAAATACATGATCGCCTAAGTATGTATCACGCATGGCACATAACTGACTGATAGCTCTCCTGAACACTTACTGCCCTCTTTAGTTCACAGATCCCCCAAGCGGTATCCCTACTATAGACCATGAAATCTCTGTGTCAATTCCTGCTATATCCTAATAATTTTGTTAGGTGTGTGAAAAATTTTCCAGCTCCCTTTTTTTCTTTCTTTCATATTGTTTCTTTAATTCGGGACATCATATACCGTTTAAAAACCTCTACTGATTTTTTTTAAATAATAAATACCCTGAAAATTTTTATTTTTTATGCTATTGTTCACCCACACAAGGCTCAAGAACCACTCAGATTAGAGGGTTATTTATTGTTGTTTTGGGAACGTAAGTAGTGTAGATTATAAGAATATGTACAATATTGGATCTAGATTGAAGTGGTTAAGATTGAGGTAGTCAGCGAAGCAGCCTCTCAGGTGTCAGTTCCACAAAGCATCGGCTCTTGGGAAGAAGCTGTCTGGGGTTATGTACTCACTACACCACGGTGGCAAGATGTGACACAAGGTGTTTTTGATGTGAAACAGCCAATTCAAAAATTGACGTCCACATGACCACTGTCACGCTGGCATTGATATTCCACCGACTCTGCCTTCGTCTTTTGGTGTATGAGAAAGGTGCTGCCGTAGAATTTGAATTCCTGGGTCCAGGCACCTTCATCCTTGTTTCAACACCAATAATTTATACGGGAATTTTAAAACTACTAAGAGAGAAATACAGGGAAAGAAACTGAGAGAATTAGAGGGAGAAAAGAAAGAGCTAGAGAAAGAGAGAAAGAAAGGAGGACGTACTAAGATGGAATTACGTCATTATTACGTCAGGATTTCTTTACATACGCGTCATAGAGAAAATTCCTGTTATTGCTTCTTCTTTTTTTAATACGCTATGTTCTTCGGCCTCTATTGGAGTATTTAATGTTAATTTTTAATCGGATTCGTTGCTGCAAATCGACCTTCCAGGGGTAGGACCAACCGAGGGGAGACAGAGACTTTCGAGTCCAACTGTCAACATGAAGAGGATCTCCGACGTGCTGTCAGGAGAGACCGACTCGCCCATCTGCGTCGACCAGCAACACTCCACTATGACTCCTGCTCATGACTATTCAGGAGTAGGCTGGACCTTCACAGCCATCTCCGTCACCGCCATCAGAGGACAGAAATGGAACAAAGAGACAGTTTGACGATCCCGATGCTCGGATGCGAGTGGGTAACGACAGCGATTTAATTTTACAATTTTTTTTCCATTTCACTGAAGCATACAAACATTATCACCTCCACTATCTCCTCCCCACAAGACAAGATGTGGCACAAGGCCAGTTTTTAACGTGTGGCGTTCCAAGCTCGTATGTAAAAATTGCCTGTAGATCCCGTATACACGGGGTTGGTTTTGTCTACCTCCCCAAACGAGACTCTGCCCTTCGGTATAGCCTCTTTTGGGTTCCTCTCCAACCGGAGGTAGCGAGTTCAACAAGGGAGGAAGAGGAAGAGAAAGTTATCTCCTCTTATCTTCTCTCTCGTTCTTTCTTTCTCTAAAAAGCGTCTCTATGATATAGCTGCCTTTGCTCGCGTCCTAAACGGAATAGTCTATTAATTGCAAGGTACTGGCAGGACGTAACGTACGCGTTAACTAACGAAAAACGAACAAAGGAACACGCGGAATTATAATATAAGTTTTATGAATGTTGATAATACAAATAAAATGTGTTTGGTGTATATTTATTGCATGTTGATTAGAAGGAATATTAATAAATAATCAGTATTGTCTATCGCCCGGTTTACACACCTCCTCGGTGTTTTGAACAGTTTGAGTTTTATCCTTTGTTTCCTGTTCAGAATTGGGTTTCCGTTTCCTTCTAAAATCTTCTCATTCTTTTCACTCTCAGTAACCCACTTGTGTCTTAGTGGCCTTATCGCCTTGTTTGAGGTGTACTTTTTTTTTTTTTTTCAATACAGTGCAACGTTCGTTCTCGAACATGTCGAACAAATCGGTTTTCGGAGAGAAAATTCGAGAGGAAAATGCCTCGGTTATCGAACAAAATTTCGGTTCTCGAACAACATTACCGAACCGAGTTTAACCCGAACCGAATAATTTCTGAGGCGACCGCCTTGTTGTATACATTCGTGTGTTGCGTTGTGCTTTTTTTTCCCCAATTTTATTGTACTGTGACTTTTTTCTCTACATTGATTCCTATTGGAAAAATAGTTTCCGTTTACGAACATTTCGGGTTACGAACAGCCTTCAGGAACGAATTAAATTCGTAAACCGATGTTCGACTGTACAATAAATTTAAAAATTGATACAAACACGCTCACTCTATAAAATAAACACGTGACCTATACACACCCAATGAAAACAAAACAACATAGAATTTAAAAATCAAGCTACCGTGTGTGTGTGTGTGTGTGTGTGTGTAATTCGCGAAATTTTGAACGAAAGTTAAAGACCCCAAAACTGGATTGTATTATACACAAGTTTTCAGAAATTTTTACTCGGCTTAAAAGAAGTCTTATTTGAAACAGCTAGAGTGCAAATTACACTCATTTAGTACAAGAGATATTAAAACACAAAGTAGGCAGTATTTGATAAGTCAGCGATATTTGTCTTCATTTTAATGTCGGCATTATTTGTTTCTCCCTTCATTCATAATGAAAGACACTTTTTTTTTTTCATAATTTATTCTTATATAGAAATATTGGATTGGTGCATAATTATCAGTCGTTTTTGTAGGCGAGATATTTGTTAATAAAAATTGCTGTTCTATTTACTAAAAATATTTTATTTTCAGGTTATAAAAATGCGTGTCGATAATCATACTCACTTAAAAATGTTATTTTTGAATTGTTATGTATCTTTTTTCATAATAAATATTGTTTAAGAACGCCTGATAATTATGCACCAACCCATTATAATAGTCATATCAAACAGAAAATTATGATAGATTAATTAACACCTTAAAATTTATTGCCAGGTATGTCTAGTTAGCACCTTTCCCTGAAAATTCAAAAATACGTTTTGTAAATGAAATTAAAAGAAAAACGCAATGGCTAAACTTCCGATTAATTTCTATTCTTTAAAAAAGTGAAAATTTAAATATTTTTCTGAAATATGTATACGACATTGAGATTTTAATGAATAATATGCTACAATGAAAAAAAAAGTAGATAGAGATGATTGTACTTCTTCTTTATGTGCCGTGTCCTCTAAGGATGTAGATGATCATGGCTCTCCACAATTTCTTCTCTTTTGTATTTCTTAATAAACTTTGTATTTCTGTTATTTCTCCTAAACCCTGTTCCGCCATCCATCTGCTAAAGATCGCGAAATGTCTTATGCGTTGTTTTCCTCTGTCCATCTGTCCCGTGGTTATCAGGTTTTTCAAGACCTCCTTTCTCATTTTGTGTCCCAGGTAAAAATCAAGAAACGGATTCATTCAATTCCTAAGTGTATTTGTGTGAAAGTAAACACAGGAGGCTAAGCTGGATTTTGAACTTTGCTCACCGATTTCATTTTCTGCGCTGTTATTTGATTCATTCTCAATTAAAACCAAAATCTCACCAACTCTACGCGTGATGTGCCTTTTCTAGTTCTTAATACCAGCTTCAGTGTTGGCTTCTTCACAAATCCAATCTAACAGTTCTACAAGCCATATTGAATGTAATTTATTCCGTTTTTAGTTTCAGAAACACGGAGTCATATTATACTCAAGAAAATACGGCATATCTCCATAACATTCAACTTCCACTGCTTCTGATGAAGCTAACTACAGACTAGGGAGAGATCTCGGATCGTCTGCGGACATGTTTGTCAACAGCGGCAACATCCGGGTTCTTTTTCCCATTAGCAGCAAGACCAACCAAGAACGTCCGTGAGGCGCTGTGAGTTGTGTTGTCGTGCTTTGCTGTGCAAAGTTTTCACATTAGTCTCACCGATTGTGATTTGAAAACAAAAACAAAACCTACGAGAAAATTATTTGTCACACAGAATTAACCACCACTGAGATTTACCAGTCGCTCGAATATAAACTACAATAATTAATATGTTAAATTGATTAAAAAATCCTTCTTGTTCTTTGTTTAATGAAACATATCCATATACAAATAAATGATTAGTTGAAGGTAACTTATTAACTCCTAAATGTCAGTTTAAATGTTGGGTAGGATTAGCAGAAATAATATAAATTGTCGACGTCTTTTTATCTTAACTGCACTAAGACATGAAGAGCCGAGACTATGTCAGTACAAGTTTGTTCTCTCACTCCGTTGAAATATTACATTGTTAACACCAAATTAAACAGGGACTAGGCATACCCAATTTCAGTATGATGTGCACTTATGCAGGCTACCCGAGGCAGAAGATTACAGATAGGAGGCCGTAATCAGCCGAGACGTCGCCAATCCGCCAAAGTTGACTGAATAGATCTGTAAAAGATACTCCCGACACTTGATAGGAAGATCACATTTAAACAAATCATGCAGCATAATTTGGTGAAATGAGCCATTTGTATTGGGTAGTTAAAGAAAAATGGCTTCCATTTCATTTCTGCAACGAACTTTGAAATAAACGATGAGCAGAAACGTTTGTAAATCCTGAATAATTAATAATAAAACATATGTATGTGTGTTTAATTGAATCAATAAGTAGGTAGTATCAAATAGTGTTATCACCTTAATTTTAATCCTAATGTTTTATTTGTTGTTCAGTCTGCATACTTAATATTCATCACGGAATTAAATACATTGAAAGGAAGGAGATTATGTTAAAAAAAAAAATTCGACTGTCACACTCATTTTCAAGAGTCTATAAAATACTAAATCAGTCAGTTATGAGCCATGCGTGAAAAACGCCAACCATGGCTGACGAGTCAGATTTTATCCCTCAGTAGGTTGCTATTCCTTTCTACGGTAGACCAGTTGCCATCCAAGGCTATAAAACCCGGTTTATCCTGCTATTTCCCATAGCTGAGGGAAGAAGAAGAGGATTCATACCTTTCCCAAGGGTATTAGTACATAAGTAAATGTAATGGATTCGATTAGAATCCGAACTCGGCTCTCCAATTCCTTAATCCGAGCCGCGATCCATTACTTCACTGTGCCTATAAATAATGGGGATAAAAAGATAATAATGTATATAAATATTTGATATATTCTTTTCCAGAATGATGTAGATCTATGTAACTATTTTTCACATAATGTTACTTATACGATACTCGTATATTTAAATTAATTTAAATTTTGAAGTATAAGAATGTAGTCGACAATATATATATATATATATATATATATATATATATATATATGCATACATACATACATAAATATATATATACATACATATATATACACATACATATATATATACATATATATATATATATAATATTTATTTAAAATTATAACAAGTATATTTTAACATTACTACAAAAATAGCCATTTTGTTTCAACACTTCTGGTTTCTTGTCAAGTGATGGTGTTGAATCAATTTTTATATAAATATTATTCGCTTTGTATTGCGAACTTATTTAAAAATAGTGTTTTTGGTTACTGGAATATATATATATATATATATATATATATATATATATATATATATATATATATTCCATATACATTGGCAACATATTTTTATTTAAGCATGTCTGGTTAAACAATTTAGATATGTGTATGACTGTTCTTAACAATTGTCAAACAATTCTTTTTGTGACCGGAATCGTTAACGTTTAACGACAAAGACAAAAATTTACTTTTGACACACAACTAAATGACCTAGCCATCGTAGCCCTGAAGATGTTATTGTGAATATATCGAAAGTACTCGGAAAAATAAAATGAGTAAATATCATCATGGTACCTTCTTTGCATTCATTAATCATGAAACAACAAAGCTTATACATGCTCACGAAAGGAACTTCTTAAAAATAAACAAATACAACATGTCTAAATTGTTTAATCAGATATGTTTAAAGATATATATATGTGTGTGTGTGTGTGCGTGTGTGTGTGAATATATATATATATATATATATATATATATATATATATATGTAAATATTATAAATTAATTGATTTAAAATATGGTTTTTCCGCTACACAGTTCTAACCATGTTTCAAAAATGGAAGGTCCGAATTTAATTTTGTAATTAAATTAAAGACATTAGTTCCATTTCATCCTCAAGCGAATTTTGGAGTAACTTTTAAAATTACTGGGTTTTAAAGACAGCAAAAATCATAATTCACGTTTCCAAGAATACAGAGAAATTAATTTCAACCAGAGGGATGTTTGCCTGTTCATTATGTCTGTATTTTGATGTATCACTTATTATTGGTTACGTTTTGGTAGGGGGTAGGGATGTATTCTTCAATGAAATCTGACATCTGTTAAATGCATGTCGTCTGGATTTTTTAAACATTTTATTGTTAACGGCAAAAATTCTTACGGCATTTTTTCTATTTGTATATTTAAAGATTTTTGTGGGGTGTTTAGGTTAGAATACGTTTTAACTACGATTTGAAAATATTTTCACTTTTAATTTTTAATATACTATATTTCTTTAAGAACAAGTAAATGTATTGGAATCCCTTACAGTATGCAGAGTTATTTTCACATCAACTATAAATATGTATATTATTAGGTAACAATTTTTTTTTTTATATTTAAATATTATTTAAGTAAATTTTATGACAATGACGCCAAAAATAGCTAATTGATTTCACTGATTTAGTAAACTTTTATTTTTTATATAAACATAGTATATGTATATATATATATATATATATATATATATATATATATATGTGTGTGTGTGTGTGTGTGTGTGTGTGTGTCCAAATGAGAGTAAAAAGAAAAAATCATATATATATATATATATATATTAAAAAGAAGGGAGATACCGCAAATGTTTTTGGTTGTAATGTGGGTTTTTTTTTTTTAAATATGTATTATGCTTTATTTTCCATAATTTTTGCAACGCGTGTTTCCGGTCTCGCGACTTTCTTCAGATAAAGAATTGATATTTCCACGTATTATTAAAATGAATTAATTTTACTTATGTCTTTCGATGTTAAACATCCTCTTTTTTTAATTGTTAGTGACACCAATGTCTTTCTTGAACTGGCAATGAGAAAGTTCTTCTGCGTGAAGGGTAATGAAACAATTAAGATTGGTCCGAGAAAGAGTAAGGAAAGATATCTGTATTCTTATCTTTTAATGACCCCTGTGTGTTCTTAGATCTACTTCCATTTTTTTTGTACTTTGTGTGTTTTTGTCAGCATGCATATATTAACGTATATTCCCTCTCTATACATACATACTATCTTATTACAAGGAATTAGTATACACATATATAGACACATACACACATAAACACACACACACACAACACATACATATATATATATATATATATATATATATATAACAAATAATAGAAACCGCTTGAGCACTGTCAATCACAGTAACGACCTTAAATGATATCGCATCTAACTTGAAGATAAAATAATGACGTAATGAATGTTGACGTTCCACATTACTTCGAACAAATGTTAGGAAGGAAACCCCCATCACTTCTGGTAAGAGTGATAAATATAGCTGAACTTGAGAAACCTGTTTTCCTGAAATATTGTTTTAATAGAAAGATTTTATAAATTTCAACTGACGTTATCAACAGCTGCTAAATATTTCCTTATAAAGACACGGTTAATATTAAATGTAAAATGATAACAGTGTTTAAAAATTTGTAATATTCAATGTATAAGTAATCTTAAGAAGAATTTAGTGAGGTATTTTGAATTAGTGGTGTATTTTGAACCCATTATTTTTCCCATCGGCCGACTTCCTGAATTTCTTTCCGCCATTTTATTTTACTCTTTCAAATACTAAAAGGAGCATGTCTTTCTTTTATAGCATTTTCTTTTAATTCTCTCAGTTTACATTCTTTTTCTTTAGGGCTCATTCTATTTCAAACAGACACAAAATAAAATGTCAACGAATCTTCTTCACAAAGGTCTTGCCTACATGACCTCAACCAACACTGTTACCGGTGGGGATTACAGTTCCCCAAATCGCTGTCATATTAAGTGACACCATCAAGCATTACAGTTACACAGTTGATAGCAGATAAAACACGTAAATCAATAAAATTCATGGCATATTCGATATCATTTTCCACAGTGGACAAAGTGACAACTCGGAGGAGAAGGCCGCTGTCTACAACCCGCCGTTCTTTGTAAAAGTAACAAAAATTATTTATATTCTTATAAAGGGCCATAGGATCAGAGCAGCCTGCGTAGAATGTTTATTAGACCAATAAAATCTTCGCCAACAATGTCGTAATAGATAATTTACATGTTTAATTCAAGATTGAATAATTTTATCGATTATAATTTTATATACGTATACCCTTGTGATAGTGCAATAGTGTGAACCATGATTCCAGATGGAACCATTGTATGCTAGTGTGAACGATCGTTCACAAAAAGATTGTAAGCATGACAATGTTCAATTACATTCGGCGATGAAAGCAAATGAATATTGGAATAAAATAGATTTCAAAGACACTTTTAATGAAATGGCCATCTAAATTCAAATAATGCCACCAAAACTCCGCAGCAGTATTATTTTTCTCTTTTTTATTGTAAGCTCCAATATATTGAATCAAAATACGTAAATTATAAGAAAATTCTTCCCGGGAAAAATGATAAAACATAATCACTTCCTTTCATGCATTAAATTGATCATTGGCCGCTTTTGACACCGTATTCCGCGCACCAAATATTGGGTTTACACATAATTTTCTTTGCTTTTATCAGGAAATACTGATCTAGATTTCTATTCCTGTTTTTTGGTTTGATTAATTCATTATTTACACTTAAAATCCCCCAAAAGAAGTCTCAATAGGATAAATGCAAAATTTAATCTCTACGCCCAAGCCTTTTGAATTAAAGGTCTTCCTCAAGAGCATATAGTATTTATGCAGTTCCTTGATTGAGCTAAAAATCATTCAGGTATATTCAAAAACCAGTTATTTTGACTCTATTATGCGGTCCTCATAACAATGATAATTATTCATCTCAAAAGTTCCGACCGACATAATAAGAATCCTATTATAATTGTGCTTCTCCTTCTCTTCGTTAGTTCGCACAACCGTTTCGTCCTGCCAATACAAAAATGAATAACGGATAATTCCATTTTGATCACGTTGAAAAGACATTACTTGGTTTCAGTGAGAAAAAGAAAGAAAGAAAGAAAGAAAGAAAGAAGGGAAGATAGGAGTGTTTAACACCTCCTGCCAGCAAATAATGGACTATTCCGTTTTGATCACATGGAAAGAGGAGAAAAGACACTACTTTGTTTCAGTGAGAAAAAGAAAGAAAGAAGTGTTTAACATATCCCTCTAATAAATAATATATATATATATATATATATATATATATATATATATATATATATATATATATATAGCATTCAATAACACAGGAAAAAATGATAGAACACGAACTGTTTGTTCTCCCTCCACCCGCCATATTCACTTACCCTTGCACCAACGAATTATTATTTTTTTTCGATCGCTGCTTTCACGGGAAAAAACTTTCTCCGGGGAAAACCACATTTAAGAGTTCGTCGAAAAATTTTTCACATCAAAACATGTGGAATTTTATTCGAAAAGTACCGAAGAGCTGCCTGATAAGTGGCAACAAGTCATTAAAATGATGGCAAATATAAAATTCATTAAAATGCAAATTATTAATGATGACACAACCATTTTTTAAATTTTATCATTTTACCCCAAGCACGGCAATAAAGCCGCTAAGTTGTAAGGAGGTTACTAAGTGTTATAGAATATGAGAAAAAAAAACTACTATTAAGGAGAGAGAACAATAAAAGAACAGGAATAAAAATAAAAAAAAACAGAAGATAACGATTGACATTGCATTTAAATGTTTGAAGATCAAAGTTGACTGGTAAGCAAGAAGTCGAAAGACAGCTCCAAAAGCGAGAAGTCCGATTGAAGAAACTTTTAGCATAGAACTTACGGTTACATCTAGATATTTCAACTGTAAAATGATGAGACCTAATTACCAATCTAGTACTACGTTTAAATTCCTAAAGTTTAGGTACCATAGAGGAAAATTAATCAGAACAATTACCATGAAAGTATTTATAGAAAAGGCACAGGGAATCTACGTTACGGCGGTGAGAAAATGACAGAAGCCGAGATGTCAGGTTAGGTCCAATAACATTGCAGATTCTTCTTTGTAGATTATTAATTTTTATTTACTTTTGACTTCACTCTGTTTTCCAAGATAAACCATGAAAATTTACAGTATGCAGAGATTAAAGAAAAGGAAGATATGGAGAGCCGGGAGCGCCTACGTCTTGAAGAAACATTGCAGTTAAAAAGAGTGACATAGTTTTTAATAATTTCATCCCAAGGAAGGCAATACAACCACTAAGACGCAAGTGGAGGAGAGGAAGAATATAAAAAAATATTATTAAGGAGAGAGAACAATAAAAAAATAAAAAACAGGAATTAAGAAGACAAAGATAACGATTGATATTCCATTGACTTTTTTGAAGATTAAATTTAACTGGAAAGCAGGAGGCCAAAAGAGAGTTTTACAAAGTAGAATTGCGAGAGAAGACATTGTTAGCATAGGACATCCGCTTACATCTAGACCTTTCAATTGTAATATGATGAAACCTTGCCGCCAATCTAGTACTGCGCTTAAATCCATAAAGTTTTGGTACCATAGAGGAAAATTTATCAGAACAATTACCATGAAAGTATTTATAGAAAAGGTACAGGGAAGCTACGTTACGGCGATGGAAAAGTGACTGAAGCCGAGATGCCAGGTCAGGACCAATAACGTTACAAATCCTTTTTTGAATTCTATCAAGAATCTCTAAATAAATAGCAGGTGCACCAGAGTAGATGTGGCAGCAATATTCAAATCAAGGACAAATGGTAGACTAATCTGATATTTTACACATATATTAGTATTTTTAATGTAACAGACACATGAGCAGCTAATTTTTTTTTAAGAATATATTTTGGTATTGTATGAAAGAACTTCTATCCGACAGCTTCTCTGTTTATTTTTATCACAGTTGAAAGAAAAGGCAGCAAGCAGACGATCGATTAAAAAAAAACGCGCGTTACAGCTGAGTAATTTTTTTTGGGGGGGAGAACGACAAAACAGTAAAACTCAGCTTTATCTCTAATAAAGAAAGAAACGAGATGTAGAGAACGTTGATGAAAGGAAACGGTCGACGAAGACCCAATTTATGGCGGGAAAACACTGATAAATTTTCGAAAGAAAATAGAAATAAAAGAGGGCCATTTCTTGCGCTCCGAGGAAGCTTTTTGA
This sequence comes from Acanthosepion lycidas, assembly GCA_963932145.1. Taxonomy (NCBI): domain Eukaryota; kingdom Metazoa; phylum Mollusca; class Cephalopoda; order Sepiida; family Sepiidae; genus Acanthosepion; species Acanthosepion lycidas. The sequence goes on along the minus strand of OZ010598.1, from coordinate 45,232,004 downwards.
TTGAGAGGACGAACAGGAAGTTCAGAAAGAAAAAAGATTAGGCGATATGGACAATATGAAAGTTAAAGAACGAAGGAAGGGCTAAAAAAAAATATGATGAAGACGGATTTCTGGTACTCTTGTATTGAATGAAACGATCATTGTGAACTACTTAACATGACTGCACGTACATACACACATATACAGACACATACACACACGCCTGCATGCACAGACGCACATATACGCATATATAAGTATTACGACAATGTCTCTGGAGAGTGATTCTGAACTATTTTGACGCACCTCTGGTTACCAATGCCGTCTGTTATATAGCCAGATAAGCTCATCAAATAAAATAAATCCCTTCTTTACTTATTCCTGTTTTTTATATATATATATATATAATTTTATTCATCTTTTATTCTGTTTTATCTTGTCTTTTCTCACTTTTTTATTTCTCTTTCAAATTCCTTCTTACTTACCCCTATTCGATGTCATCCAACTTTATTTTCGGTTCTTGCTTTTCCCGCCTTTTTCAAAATTTATATTTCTTCTTTTTTTCTCTTCACCTCTCCCCCCTCTCTCCCCCTCTCTCCCCCTCTCTCCCTCTCTCTCTCTCTTTCTCTCTCCTCTTTCACTCTCGTCTCCCTCTTTCTATCACTCTCTCCCTCTCTCTCTCTCTTTCTCTCTCCTCTTTCACTCTCGTCTCCCTCTTTCTATCTCTCCCCCTCTCTCTCTTTCTCTCTCCTCTTTCACTCTCGTCTCCTCTTTCTATCTCTCTCTCTATCTCTCTCTCTCTTTCTTTCTTTCTATTCTTTCACTCTCGTCTCCCTCTTTCACTATCCATTAGAATACGTAGCCAAATTACCATCATTTCCTCCATATTCCAAATGCTAGGTGAAAATTCCACTGTTTTTCCTAAGAACTGCTACTTCATGGAACAGACTCCCAAGTGGATGTTTCCTTGAACACTATTGTCCTATCAGTTCAAATAGCTCTTTGTGTCGTACCTTATCAAATACTTTTACATATTCTATGAAAGATAGCTGTTGGTCTCTCTGTCTTTGTATTGCTTGCTCTGAAAGTATTCTGATTATAAAGGATTTTTTTCAATCCCTTAATATTCTGCTTAGTTTCTAAAAATGATTATTCGCTATTCCTATGCAGCATCGGATTTCTATGTCATATTTTCCCTCGCCTGTTCTAACTGAAATTTTTGAAACGCTCAATTAAATCAACCTTCTTCATGCAGAACAATAAAATTACTGCTCGCATTGGCCATAAAAAAAATAATTCTATTTGTCCATGAATTAATACAGAGTGGGACAAAAATACCCGCATATACATCTTAGATATATCTCTTACCGTCTTACCTTTATGTGGGAGGTATTTCTGGGAGGTATTTCTGCTGTACCCTGTACTTAAAAACACATTATAAGTAATTTTTATACTTATAAAATCCATGATATGCCAAAGAAATCATGATATTAACTGGTGCAGACTAATTGTGATAGGATATTACTTTGATTTTTTTTAAGGCTTATCAACCCTTTGTTGGTTATTTAAAGCCGAAATATATTTTGGATTGTAAGAATAATTCCTTTTTAGCAAGTGAATGTTTTATTAACATTTTTTTTTTTTTTTTTTGCAAATGACAATTATTTTTCCATATACAAGTTCTACTATTTAACCCACATACGAAGGGGGGAGAAGATAGATCCATACATTTCCAAAGGGTAATTGTGCCTAAGTGAATGTAACGACCCAGACTGGAATTCGAACGTGGCTCTCCGATTTTTCATTACCAAACTGCTATCCGTTGCCCCGCCGGCACATCTGCCATTGTGATAGAAAATAGTTCCTTTTAAAATTTTAAATAGACATTAAATTAAGATTTAAGACGGTTATTATTCCGTATAATTGACTAGCGTCATGGTCGGTTCACTTCAAGGAATACAGTCATACATTGAACAAATCTAAATGTTGATAATCCACATTAGAGCGTCACATATAAAAATGAAATACTTGACACAGATAAAGCTGTGAATGGATAGCATTCATCTGCGCACTCACTCGGGCGTAATATAGCAGCAATCCAGTATTAAAGCGGAAAGCCCACGCCTCAAATGGTATTGGTACTTCATTATGGGAACACTTCAGGTATCAAGGATTAATCCTGATACTATCCTGTTTAGTGGAATGGGGGTGGTTCTGTCTTAGGGTACAGTTCCCTGGAACAAGATATTTTAAGCTTCCGGTCACAAATAAATTAAGCATAATAGAAGACTTGGCACAGATGAATCCATCCACGCTCTCTCTGTTGCTAATATTTTTCTCAATCTCAAATTCAGCTTCCATTATCTCGATTCTAACAAAATCATTATGGTGTTCCATTCCAACATAACCTCATATATAATGTCAGCCATTTAGTAGTCATTTTTTTTATTGTTCCAGTATTTTAAAGCATTTCATAATAACAAGAAAGTGACGCGTTTACCTCTACATTATATGTTTAATGAATCTATTTCGTTCTTGATAATAACCTAAGCTGTCTGGAGTATAAAACAAAAGGATGAACTTCGAACAGTTTATCCGCAATTTTGAAACGAATGTGCAACATATTCAAAACTGGAAAAATACAGACACGAATTAAACAGACGGGCCTTGTCAGGTGTGTCGGTATTCGTTACATTCACTTAGACGCAAATACCCTTGGGAAAGGTATCTATCCATATCCTCAACCCCCAGATGAGTTAAATAGTAAGATTTGCATCTGGAAAAAATCATCGTTATTTTCAAAAACATTGTTAATGCAATGTTCACTCGTAAGCAAAAAGAATTATTCTTCTAATCCAACGGTTCAGCTTTAAATAGCCCACAATCAATGAAAAGCTTGCCGGTTCAATTTAATTTGTTTAAATGTATTCTTACTGCATAGATAGATAGATAGATAGATAGATAGATAGATAGATAGATAGATAGATAGATAGATGAGAGCAAACATTTACAGAAAAAATGGTTTTTAAAATCATATTCAATTTCTAGTTTTCAAAAATGAGCACTAAAAGCTTTTGCACCTACCTAACAAATCCGATGACATGTGACTCATAAGTTCTTCTTTATTTGTTCAAGACAAAAAAAAAAAAATGATTTTCGTTCGAAAGTAATCGAAAGTCTCCGGATTCAACAATTACCTGATGTTGACTGTTAATTAGTCTCTTGGTCGAAACAATGTATAAAAGCAACAAAGAATCGGTGTAAACTTGTAAATAGTTTTTAATTTCATTAAAATATGTTTAAAAATTGTTTGAAGTACAATGTCTTTCAAAGAATCAGTACATTGGTCTCGTTTGAAACCATTGCCAATAGTGCAGGTAAACTATTGAGTAGATTTAAATAGATGCGAATAAATATTGGTACATATGAACTAAGATAGATAGATAGGTAGATAGATAGATATTAATAGGAAACTAGATAGATAGATAGATAGATAGATAGATAGATAGATAGATAGATAGATAGATAGATAGATAGATAGATAGATAGATATTAATAGGAAACTAGATAGATAGACAGATAGATAGATAGATTGTGAACAGACTGAGATAGATAGATAGATAGATAGATAGATAGATTGTGAACAGACTGAGATAGATAGATAGATAGATAGATAGATAGATAGATAGATAGATAGATAGATAGATTGTGAACAGACTGAGATAGATAGATAGATAGATAGATAGATAGATAGATAGACAGACAGACAGACAGACAGACAGACAGACGGTTGGTTGTTTGGTTGGTTTTGTTTAGCGGCATATCAACTCCTATGGGTTATTTAATGTCAAAATCTATATATTTTGTAAATAATTTTATACTTTCAGGATAAATGTATGTTTATATATACAAATAGTTTGTAGATGTTAGTATTTCTTGTAATTTCACTACGAAAATGTACTGTTGGTAATTTTTTTATAAAAATATATTGCTGGTAATTTTAGTATAAAATGTATTGGTAATGTTATAATAAAAATATACTGTTGATTTTTGTTTGGGGCTTCTCTATTTGCCCATGGCTTGGATCTTAACAGGTGCTACCATTCTGGGTCAGGGTGGACCTGGGAACAACAGCTGTTAAGAGGTGGTTCCACGCTCCTCAAAACCACCAATCTCCCGATCGGGGGTCTTGCTGCCGGATACAGTTTATCGTCATACCCAAGATAGAAAGTGAGAGATAGAGAATTTCATGAACCCAGATCTTAGGGAGAACCGGTCTTCTTCGAACCTCGAGGACTGGTGCTACAGAATGACAAAGAACTATACCACATAACAGAAACCAACTTCTTTGAAGACTTCCAACAGCAGCAACAACTAAAATGGATGTTCATTGTAACTCGAAGAGAAATAATAAAATAATCAAGATGTTGACATTCCAAGCTACTTCAGACAACAGGAAGGAAACCATCATCAATACTGGAAAGAGTGAAATCAACTGAAATATTGTTTGGAAATATTTCTATGCGCGTTAAAGATGATCTTGACCTGCGTTTTTTTGATTAACATGATAAATTTTTAAGTGACCGAATATTTTTCCACCGTTACTTTGGTTCACATTTAATTTTTCAATGAATTTTTAAAAAATACTCTTCCTCTTTATTTTCTTCTCGTGTTTCTTCAGCAATTATGGCTCTCCACAATTTTCTGCCTTTGCTAGCTTTTAATAATTTTTGTCATTTCGTCATCTCACCAAAACCTACCCTACCATCCATTCGCTCAAGCACGCCATGTAGGTTGTGCGTTGCTTCTTCCTGGCGCTCTTACCCTCAATCTGTCCTGTGAGTATCAACTTTTTCAAGCCCTCTTTCCTCATTTTGTGCCCTAGAAATTTCAACCGTCTCTTCTTGACATGAGTGTCCTTTTTGTTACCACTGTCACCAGAACTTCATCGTTGCTCACATGTGTGGTTCATGGTATTCTCAGCATTCTTCTGTAAAACAACATTTCTGTTGCTTCAAATCTCTTCTTCATCTGTGAAGAGATCGTCCAGCATTCACTGCCATATAGGAGGACTGATATTACATAACAGTTCAGTACTCTTTTCTTTGTTTGCCTCAAATCTCTTCGTCTGTGAAGAGATTTTTCAGCATTCACTGCCATATAGGAAGACTGATATTACATAACAGTTCAGTACTCTTTTCTCTGTTTCTTTGCCTCAAATCTCTTCGGCTGTGAAGATATTTTCCAGCATTCACTGCCATATGGGAGGAATGATATTACATAACAGTTCAGTACTTTTTTCTTTGTTTCTTTTGCCTCAAATCTCTTCACCTGTGAGGAAATTGTCCAGCATTCACTGTCATATAGGACGACTGATATTACATAACAGTTCAGTACTCTTTTCTTTGTTTCTTTTGTCTGAAATCTCTTCTTCCACTGTGAGGAAATTGTCCAGCATTTACTGCTATATAGAAGGACTGATACTACATAACAGTTCAGTACTCTTTTCTATGTTTCTAACGATATTTTCCTGTATCTTAATACTTTGCTCAGCTTTGGAAGGCATATTTTGCTATCCCAGTGCGCCTTCGAATTTCTGTGTCGCACTTTCCGTCCTCTTTTAATACACTTCTCAGATATCTAAATTGTTGCACCTGTAATTCTTAATGTTTTATATCAAACTTCATCACCTGTATAAATATAAATTAATTGTAAACATCGGAAGTATATTAATAAATATTTTGCAAGTGTTAAAATGTTCCTTACTTTCAATAGTATATGTATCCGTATGTATATTTAAAATGGTCATTATATTTTGATATTATTGCAACCTAGAAAAGGTTATTGAATAGTATAATCAAACGAAACTTGGCAATGAACGATAATACTTAGGACACGAACAACACATATAAGATTCGCCAGCGGCGCGTAGAATTAGTTAACTGCTAGAAGTGAGTCAAGTGAATTTCACAATTAATCTCCAACTGAAGGATATCTACTAACCGCCCCGCGCGGTCAGATGTGGCACAAGGCCGAATTTAATGTGGGTTATCCGAGCTCGTAGCCTCGGTCAAAAATTCCCCGTAGACCCCATATAAAACGTGGTCGAGTAGCTGTTTCCCGAGACAAGACTCTGCCCTTCGACATAGCCTTGTCTGGAGATCCTCTCTACCCGGAGGTAGAGAGTTTGACCAGCACAGCTGGAGACGAATCTCTGCCAGCAGACCAACATACAGTATTTACTACTGTATTTATGTGAATGGGGACATACTCCTTATCGTCCGTAGATATGCTACAGCAGATATCAAAATCTTTAGCATGGATTGTTAGTTTTACGATATGCCAACCCTTGTTGAGCTACTTAATGTTGTTTTTGTATGGGGCAGCAAATGAGGATCGAACTCACTACACAGTATTAATGGTCAGACTTGCTTCACTGATCATTACTAAACGCCGAGTAGCCGAAGCTTGTTAGAAATAAACGTTCTATCATTATCATCATCATCATGATGATGATAATGATAGGACATTTATCATCATCATCATAAACTGAGCACTTGACTACCTCTCATTCACCTATCTCGGTTGCGTGCCAATATCTGTGTTGAATGTTGGAAAGGTATTCTTTCATGGTCAGCGGCCAAACCACATCCGATATCCTCTGACTTGAAGGCTCGCCTTGATCACGAATACGTGGTTGTTGACTCCATATGTGGAACACTCCACCCTGACAATTGATTTCTGTCTCGGTAGCTCTCCGCCCAGCGATGCCATTTTAACACCGTTCTGTTTGTTTTGTTTTATCAACCTCAATGGGTTATTCCATACCGATATTGCTAGTAATACTTTTTTTTTCAAAAACGTATTGCTGGGAATATTTTTTAAATGTAATGTTGGTACTAATGTATTCCTTGTAATAATTTTTTACAAAGTATTTCCGATATTAAAAACTATATTTAAACTTTCATAGTGTTTTGACCCCCGTTTGGGGGTTAACTACTTACCATAGCGAGGACCCTAACAGGTGCTACCACACTGGGTCAGGGTGGACCTGGGAACATCCACAATAAAGAGGTGATTCCACGCTCCTTAAAACCTCCTGATCAGAGGCCTTGCTGTTGGACGTAGTTTGTCGTCTTACCCAGGACGCGGATGTAGTTTATCGTCATACCCAGGACGCATCACCATTCTGGATATACTAGAACTAATTCAAGCACATCTTACACGTATATAAGTCTACCACTCGTTCATGCATTGACTATTCCTGACACATCCGGTCTGGGGTTTCTGCTATATATTTAGAAATTATTGGTAAAATCCAAAGGAGAGGCGATTTTATTGGTCCTAACCTGGCATCTCGGCTTCAGTCACTTTCCCCCCTCCGTAATGCAGCTCCTCTGAGTATTTACATGGTAATTGTTCTGTAATTTCATTTTTGGTACCTAGACTTTATGATCTTATGCTTAGTACTAGCTTGGTGGCAAGGTCTCATAATTCTAAAGATGAAATTGCTGGATCTAACCGTAAGTTCTATGCTGACAGTTTCCTCTCTATCACTTCTTGCTTGTGGAACTCTCTTCCGTCTTATTGCTTTCCAGTCAAATTTAAATGAAATGTCAGTCATTATCTTCTGTCTTTAATTCTTGTTCTTTTATTATTCCCTCCCCTCAATAATATTTTCTTTTTCTCATATTCTCTGAAAGTCAGTAACCCCTTGCGTCTTAATGTCTTTATTGCCATGCTTGGGGTGAAATTATTAAACAAATTGAAACTTGTTATGACTTACTGGGAAATATAGTCTCCTGTTTACTTCTTGACTTCGTGTTCGGAATTCAGACTGGCTGCTGTCCAAGACGATGTTAGGGTAAATGTGTACAGAAGTATACTGAGGATATAATAGACAGAACATGTGAGCAACGACAATGTTTTCTTTTTCTCATATTCTCTAACAGTCAGTAATCACTTGCATCTTAGTAATTTTATTGCCTTGCTTGGGGTGAAATGATTTTTAAAAAAATATGTAGATTTTTTTTCCAAATCTAAAATTTCTTTAGCGATTCTATAATTACTTTTTGATGGATAAACTATTATGCACAAACATTTCAAGTACCGTATATCCTCGCGTACCATGCCGCCTTTGGAGACCTAATTTTGAAGCTGATTTGATTACAGTAAATAAATGGGTATATATTAGGTTGGTGCAAAAATAATGACGTAATAATGTCGTTTTTTGACGTTAAAAAATACGTCAAAAAACGACATTGTTACGTCATTATTTTTGCACCAACCTAATAGTTTGGTCAACATCTTAGCAAGGTCCATCATGACATACACAAGCGCTTTTTAAACTGTGTGTCGCGACCCCAAATGAGGTTGTGAAGCGAAATGCTGTAGTCACAAAAATTAAATTCAAACATTTAAATTTCAGTTTACAAGCGTAAATGGATGCCTATTTAACGTGAGGCGCCACGTAAGCGCTGCGGTAATAAAACGCGCGAGCGGCGCCGTTGCAACAAATGCAGTGACAACGGATGTATTTTCAGTGTAGTTGGTTAATCCCTGGGGTCGGGAAAAAGCACGGGATGAAAAAAGTTTAAGAAGCGCTGACATGTGCTAATTTTATATCTCGCAACCCCACTTAAAATTAGCTTCAAAATGAGGTCTTCAAAGAGCGCGTGATACGCGAGTATATACAGTAAATATCGAAAATAAACTTAATTCATTCTCTTTTTAACGGTCGTAAATATTTTCTTAAAATAAACGAACTTCAGAATGAAAAAGGTTCTAAGCGATTCTGTACTTCACTGCTCACTGGAAAAAAACGGTTGTCGTGCTTCATTTTTTTTTTGTTTGTTCGTTTCTTTTCTTTTCTTTTCTTCTCCGGGGACTCTAGGAACAAATCATTGTGTAATAAATCTGAAGTCTGTAGCCAATTCATTACTCATGATTTATTCATGAATATCCATAAAAATCAAATTGTTACGCACTTAATATAATATGAACGTCATTTGAATGAGATTATAGCTTAAAAATACAAGGTTTTTAAGATCAACGTCTCTAATTATCCTTATCTTTTCTGTTTTTTTTTTTTTTTTATCCCCTCCAATCACTCATTCATGTTTTCACTTTCGCTGTGGCCCTGAAGACGCCATACATACATATATACAAACAATATTTCACTTAGACGCGGTGCAGTGGTGAGCAAGCTTGTCTCGCTAGATCAATTACAACTGAATAGTGAGTTCGATCCTCACTGGATGCCTTGTGCTATATCTGAGCTTACGCCTAGAAAATAATTTTAGGGCATGTCGAGGTGGTGTAATTGTTAGCAAGATTAAACAATTACGACTGATTAGTGAGTTCGTTCCACACTGGGTGCGCCATACTTTCGGCCTTGTGCCACATCTAAACTACGCTTAGGAAATCCCCATATATACAAAAAATAGACAAGGCATGGTGTAATGGTTAGCATGCTTGCTTCGCTAAAACAATTAAGAGGAATATGTGAGGAAATTCACTGGACAACATCAACTTGGACACAAGAAGAAATCTATGAAGAAGATTGACCTCACTGGTGCAGTAGCAATTAATTGTGGGGCTGGCTTCCTAGCCATTACCCCAAAATGAAGTGTCTTGTACGTTCCCATTATTATTTAGGTATATCAATAAGTCCGTTGCCTGCTGATAAAAAAGACATTTATTTGTCCCAAATATTTATTTTTCAGCATCTTACGCTCTCCTGTCAATGCACTTGATTCAGTTGTGAATATTATTAATCACTAAGTTCGAACGTTTTACAGTAAAAATTTCCGATGAAAATTCAAGCTACGGACTTATTGATACACCGTTGTATGTAGGTAAAGTCCGTCGCCTACTTATTTTTCAACATAATCTTCTTTGGGAAGTCAATGAAATCAGTAGCTACAAAGATCAAAAGTTATACAGTGAAATTTTCAGATATTAATTACATATCTGACTACAAATTATAGATAGGTAGCTTGGAAGCAGAATCCAAAACTGCATGTAGTTTCATGCCTCAAACGATCTTGACCATACTGTCTGTATCTGCAAACGCACTATTTCTGATATTGCGCTATAAATATGCCAAAATTCAAACAATATATATATATATAACATTGCGTAATTTATCGAGTCTAGAAGAAAGCACTGGACGGCCTTTTCTTCCTACATTTGGGACTCATCATCAGTGCGTATCCACTACCGAGAATCGAAACCCAGGCAGCTACACTGACAGGCAAACGTCATACCAACTCTACTAACGGGTCTAGGTGACGAAGAAGTAGCGAACTAGACTCGATATTGAACCGCTCGTTCACATATTCCGTGGTGGAAGTTTCTTTACCCATAGGACTGTGCTTCCGAGAGCCACAACTACCATCACCAAGCCGCTCCACCCAGAGCATTAGAAGCTGGTTCAAGCAAGGATATACAAATGATACAATTTAAGGAGGGTTTTAAGTAATTCATCGAGTCTAGAAGAAACCTCAACAGAAAGCACTGGACGGCTGTTTCGATGAATTACTTAATTATCACAAATCCTCCTTAATTTTTATCATTTATATAAGAGTTAAAGATCAAATGCAGATCAAATGTGGATCGGAATGATAATAAGATAACGAACAAATAGGAAACGTATATCAATCTAATATGTTTTACTTTTATTAAAGCTTTGTCAGAGATTGAAAGAAAACAGACAAAAAGACAGAACTTATTTTCAACTTTGTTTGGGTCAATTCTCCTTGGTCAGTTAAAACCCTAGATAATTAATCTATATGTATGTAAGTTTGTAAAAATTCGTTTATGTCTAAGCGGGCATCGGATGTTAATGTATTCGTAATTGTGTATGTGTGTCTGTCTAATTGAAGATATTCTAATGTCTTCACCTTTGTCCGGTCAACCGGCGCAGTGGGATGACATTCCACTTTAATCTGGGTCTGATTTTTATGCACGTACTCTTTGTTTTAGATAGATATCAATCAGATTCTTTAAGGATGGATTCAAAGAAGGATGGTGATGTAATGTTTTAGATGTGTGTTTATAGTTGGTAACAATGTATTGCTGGTAATAATTTTTATTCAGCTTTCAAAGTATTTTCTCCTTAAAGAATTGTGTTTTTTTATTAGGGTGGCATTAGTGAAATCAAAGTTATGTCTAGCATCGTTCTTAGGATATGTAGCACATTAGACCTAAATGAAGAAATATATATTGAGAAAATATTCAGATTTCACTACCCACATCATTTCATCTTCAATGGTAAAAAAACGAACTTACAAAATCAACAGAGCCAAAAAAAAACAGACACCTTCCAATAAAAAATACACAAAAATCATAAGCCTATCGACCAACACTTTTTCTACTAAACTCGCAAAAGAATAGTTATTCCTAATACTAGGATTGTTACGACCCCCTTCAAGACAATCGGGGATATTATTAGGAAGGAATATAAACCTGGAATTTCTCAATTAAATTGCTTACCATGCAAAAATGTTTATGTGGGGGAGACATCACGTGATCTAATAACCCGCATATACGAACACAAAAGAGATTTGCGTTTGGAAAAACGATCTAACTCGTATTGCATAGGAAAAATGTTGGACATAACTTTGTTTTCATTAATGCCACACTAATGACAGTCTGTTTCATGCTTGAACGCAATCTTCCTAAGGGATGGCCCGAAGATTGAGTTCAAGTATGAAGGAGGCAGTTGCCGCTCGGTTTTCACCTCAGTGTCTATTTCTATCTATCTATCTATCTATCTATCTATCTATCTATCTATCTATCTATCTATCTATCTATTACATTTCACTATCTATCTATCTATCTATCTATCTATCTATCTATCTATCTATTACATTTCACTATCTATCTATCTATCTATCTATCTATCTATCTATCTATTACATTTCACTATCTATCTATCTATCTATCTATCTATCTATCTATCTATTACATTTCACTATCTATCTATCTATCTATCTATTACATTTCACTATCTATCTATCTATCTATCTATTACATTTCACTATCTATCTATCTATCAATCTATCTATCTATCTATCTATCTATCAATCTATCTATCTATGTGTGTGTGTGAGTGTGTGTGAGTGTGTGCGCGCACGCACGCGCGTATACAGGGTGAGGTAAAATATTGTTGTATAATTTGTGTTTCTATGTGTGTGTATGTACTTTCTTCTTATGTGCGAGAGATGGAGAGAGAAATAAATAGTGATCGGAATAAAATATGAAAGAAAAACGAATAAAGTTATGGAAAAATTGAAATAAAAGAAAGAAAAAAAATATACTGCACGGAAAACGATAAAAAAAAAAGTAAATGAAGAATTGCAATGACAGAGATGCTGCTAAGAGCTCCAGAGAATAGTAAGATGTAGAGACCCATAATGGTTCACGTACTGTACGGACATGGCATTAAAAATGTCTATGCTGCATCGTGTTTTTTTTTTCTTTCAGTCACTTTCTGTATTTATTTCAAACTTCCCATACTGTCTTGTTTTCCGCATATTTTATTTCTATCTCTTTCTTCTTCTCTGTCTCTCTTTCCATCCACACACACACACACACACACATATATATATATATATATATATATATATATATATATATATATATATATATATATATGGACTAGTGAGGAGAGAGCAAGAGAGGCAAAGAAAGAAAATAAACAAAAACTGAAGGAAGTATAAATTTTAGGTTACTGAGGGCAGCAACAGGGGCGGTTTTAAACTATGTGTCGAATGACCGACAGTCCCTTTCTCGGTTACGAAGGTCAACTTAAAAAAAAAAAAAAAAAAAGGAAATTAAAAAAAAAAATGATTCCATGTCTAGACGTTCGACGAATAGCCGCCATCGGCGACAGCGGTGTCCTGAAAATAACCATAGCCTCATTCTCAATTCCCGGGCTTGACGCCACGAGCGAGAAAAAGTTTTGAGTCGGGAATCTCCTATTCGAAGAACGTCCGTGGACTAATTGCCTATTCACCTCCTCTGTCTATTCCAAGAACTGTTGTAAAATCTATGGTGTTTTGAGTTATTCCTCACTCTCTATTATTTACTTTTCTCATTTACAGTTTCGTTTCTTTAAACTGTCAATTATAAATCATTAGTTTACGTTTTTCAAAGTTTTAAAATGACTGTAGATCGATGTCGTTCATTTTTCTGTGATTTGGCTTGCTTGAGAAGCAATTATTCATCCTCATTATTATTATTATTAATACTTCAATCTCATCACTTTTATTTTTAATATTATTATTGTGCGTAGTATCATCTTGTCATAGAGTAATTTTAAGTGCCTAATTGCCAAAACCCTTCTGTGGTCTATGTATAAAAAAGGACACTGTAGGTGAGTTATCTATGCGCATTTGGGACGTTTGGTTTAAATGGGGAGTGTTACTTGCAGTTCTGCACAAAGTAATCTCTGAGATATGATATGTACAGGAATTCTTATTCACATGATTTTCGTTAACCTTCTTTATCCTACACAATGTCCCTATCACAAAAGGGATAATCGTAGTTTTAAGTTTACACATTTTTGTTACTTCGATTTGGTTATCTTTATAATTCACAGATATTATTATTAGTTTTATTTCCTTTATTTTCTGGTGTGCAGTCATTTCTTTCCGGGTTCCGACAAGAAATCTAAGGTCAGAAATAGCATCATCACATTTTCCAGTGAGCAATTTTGAAAAACAATTCACATATTTTATATGGATAAAGCACTTCGTAAAGTGTGAGCTGTACTTGTGAGTACAAGTTTTTGCATGTCTTTAAGGCATGGGTGACCAGGGATTCCTTCAATGAGTCGATTGGAATATTTTCCAATCAATCTGAGGGCTCCAACTACAACCGGAATTGTTAATGTTTTCATGCGACACATTTTTGAGATTTCGATTTCAACTTCCTTGTATTTTGATAGTATTTTGAAGATCTTCAATGATACGATGCAGTCTGCAGCGACTGACATGTCAATAAGAAGACACATTTTGTCTTTGCGGTCTCTAATCACGATATCATGGTGATTAGCTTTGATTGTTCTGTCTGCATGTATTGTGAAGTCCTATAAAATTGTTACAGGTCCTATCTCCGTAACCTGGTCTGGCTGGTATTCAATTTCTTGTAGTTCCTTTTCCGTAAGTGTTAGAAATTTTCCAGTGCAAATATTGGTTCACTCCGTCACGCTGTGTTTTATATTCAGTGGGTGCCAATACCGCGCAACCTGATACAATATGGTCAATTGTTTTTGGATATTTATCACAGAATCTGCATTTTGGGTCAACAGAATTTTTCAGTATATGTGTTTGGTAATTTCTAGTTAGCAAGCATTGGTCCTATGCAGCAAGAGTAAAACCTTCAGTTTCAGCTTTTAACCCTGCACTACGTCGCCACTGATGGATACTTATTATTATTATTATTATTATTATTATTATTATTATTATTATTATTTCCTTTGATTTCTGTTGTATACTCATTTCCTTCCGGGTCCCAACCAGCGACCTAAGATCAGAAATGTCTTCATGGCATTTTTCAAAGAGCATTTTTACAAAAAATTGTTTTTTTTTTTTTTTTTTAAATAAACAATCTTAGATCACACACATTTTACATAGATAAAGGCCTTCGTAAAGTGTGAGCCCTACTTGCGAATATTCTGAGCGGTTTCTGACCGAGAAACTAACATAACCTATTAATATTATGCTAATGGCTATCTATAGATAGTTTTCTAGCTTTTAATATCTGTGAATGAATTTAGAACAAATATGAGATTGGAATTTTGTTCCTTTCTCTACAGTTTTGAATTCAGAATAGTCCTGGGCCAGTCTATACTTCTATTTAACCCGTAGATTGAAGGAGAAGAGTTGAATTCATGCCTTTCACAAGGGAGTTACCATAAATGAACGTAACAAACTTGGTCGGCATCTGAACTCATCGATTTCTGTGCCGATAACCGTTATGCTACCTGCCGTTATGCTACGCGGCAAAGTTCAGATGACCTCCGTTCTTTAGTTCCACCTGTTCAAACTAGGAAATCGTCCGCGTAGTTAAAATCATCTTCATTTCCTCTGTATTCCAATTGTAAGGAAGAACCTCCACTTGTTACTTTGTCGGACAGGCTCCGACATAGATGCTTCACTGAGCAATGCAGTCTCTTCAAGCCCAGGATCAGTATTCTTATTCTCATCATCTTCACTCCCTACTCCTATATTCATATGTTATGAAGTAGGTGGGCCGATTAAATGATATCATGATACTAAAATCTTCATTACTTAACATTTTATTCACTTCAATATTCCGTGATTTACTCTCAGCCAGTCTGTTATGCGAGCTCCGTCGCCCTGGATCTTATACGCCGACCTTACCTTCTTTCTTAGATATAAAAAAAAGACAGTCCAACTTCTTCCCTCGTTCGTTTATATATATATATATATATATATATATATATATATACTAACAGCATGGCCCGGCGTTGCCCGTGCTTGATTCAAAAATCGTACGACTCATGCAGCAATCGCTATCACTTAAAATATTTTTGCCCTTCCTTTAAAGGAGTGCCCTTTGCCGTGCTGATGTTGCTACATGCCTTACTTCTTGCCCATCTCACACTGCAAATTTTTTCTAAGCTCTATACTAAACATTAAATCTGTTACGAAAAAAGAACTAAACAAAATGAACACAAAACTATCAGCTTTAAAAAAGGACTCGTAACTGGAAAAACCGAATTAAAAAAGAATGTTAACAACTAATACTTTTTCACACCCAACCCAGTTCTGCGGAATCAGAATCAACATTGAGTTTAAGCAAGCGAATGAGCCAATTGGAGGAAAGTGCCATGCAGATTTAAATTTTTCCCACTTGTGACGAATGCAGCTATCGATTTTTTTTTTTGCATGCTAGTTAACATTCGTGTCAGTCAGCTGGCCAATAGAATCTTCCTTCCTATTCGTGGCAGTTGACTCTCACTCTGGCCAGTAGAAAATGGCCGCAAACTACATGAAAACTGCCGTAGAAGCATGAAAAAATCGATTATTTTCACTATCGATGGGAGTTGGGAAATGCAAAGTCGGTCGTGGCCTTCCTGCTAAATTGGAGCATGTGCATGTAAATTTTGGTGCAAATCCGTCGAAAATTGTGGCCGTGCATTCGTTACACACATACACACACATCCTGCCTTTTATTTATTTATATATATATATATATATATATATATATATATATATATATATATATATATATATATATATATACTAGCTTAAAAGCTGCCCTGTCGAGTGGCATTTAAGTTAACTCCTGCGGAGGGTTCTTGATTGGACCTTCATCACAATAGGTAGGGAGTAGTAGATGCGATAGGCAACAATAAACTACAATAGAACTCAAAATTGATCGCTGCATTAAAGTATTGCTTTAATATTTAAGCTTACCTTTTAAAAGTGCAACGATAATTCTCCTGTCTCCGCTTAATTTAAAGACAATTTGATGTACGCTGGTCGTTACATTCCGTAAAAAAAATCATTTTTATTTCATGGGTGACTTTCACTGGATTTCGCAATTAATTTCAACTATTGGCAAATTTATTTCCAAGTTATAAAAATTCTTATCGTAAAAAAAAATTCGTCGCAAAAAATCACGTCAAAAAGTCGCCGAAAACAATTGCTGTAATGAAAAATTGCAAATTCAAAATTTCAGGGTTTCGGGTCCGAACCCGGCCTAGAATGTTTTCAATTTTCTCACGGAGTCGGCCTGATTCATATACAAAGTATGATATGTTGGGCTACAGCGTCTAGGAGTAAAGTTGAAAAGGTGTGACACAGTGACACACTGAAATTTGCATTTATTTTATATATATATATATATATATATATATATATATATATATATATATATATATATGTGTGTGTGTATCTGTCCAAGACATTTATTCTCACGCTTTAAATACCGGTCGCCGCAGGAAAGTCAATCTGTGATGCATTTTGATGGTCTAGTGCGAAATTTGAGGGCAGTGTCTATTCTGGCATAATACTGTACATATTACACACCTCATTCAGTAACACACTGCTTTGAGTGGCTCTGGAGCCTTGTATTTGATGAACAAAAAATCCATCCGGAATACTGACTACCGTTGCCTGAATCGAGATAGAATAAATAGACAGATTGATAGAAAATTGTTAGACTTTCGATAATGCTCGCAACCTTTCTGGGGTCATCCCAGTGGGTGTGTCTTGACCCGGTTTGAATCAGCACTGATAACAAATATCTTTAGTTTCAGATCCTTTTCGGCTGCTTTTTCATTCGACTTTTAAATAACGGCCGCATTTGACAGAAAACAGACGCAAAGTAAATTAATCCACAGTGAGTATTGTGGCGCACTATAACAGCATTAGTACCGTGTTGTTTTCAGACACCCCATTTAAATATTATAGGTATATCATTTAGTTCTTAATTTTCTTTTTCTACATTGTCTTGGGATTTTTTTATGGCTTTTATAGGAGAAACAAAAAATGGAAAAAGGCTCCTTGTAAAAATCGAATTAAAAGGCCAATATTAAACAATAGATTTGTAAGTTTCAAAAACCCACATTTTTTTAGGCATGAATTCAACTCTTCTCCTTCAATCTACAGGTTAAAATGAAGTATAGACTGAGCACCCTAGCCTTGGTTTGCAGCACGTCTAGGAATACTCCGAATTTAAAATTGTAGAGAATGGAACAGAATTCCAATCGGATACTTTTTTCTAAATAACTTTTTTTTGTGTGTTTGTTCGAGTACTTTGATTGCTTTGGTCATTATCAGGAACTAAATGTTCTCCGTAGAAGTTTGTTGGCTAAATCCTGACATGTTTGTAACGCTATATTTCAAATTTCAATATACATGCATCGTATAACACACGTCATGTGGACAACGGTTTCACAGAGCTTGACAACACCGGAAACATTTATATAAATTTATATATATATATAAATATTTCATTATTTCAAAGTTGTCGTTTCCAGTGATGAAAAATATTTTATTTAAAGTGGGTTGTTGCTTTTATATAATTAATACAGGGGTGCAAGGGTCACGTGCTCTCACCCCCGAATCTATGGTTACAGCTACTCCTAATCTATGATACAGCCCCTTCCGAAGCTATGATAGGACTCTTAGTCTAGTACATGTCAATATATATATATATATATATATATATATATATATATGTTTGCCGCACATATTTTACTTAGTGATCTTTATCTGTTACTTCATGACACATGGCACGTATGTAAGCAATAAGAAATATCCACAACAAACAATTAATCTGGATCTCTTTGCTTTTTATCATTTTTTATCATTTCTATCGTGATCACTGACGAAACTTTAATAAAGTGAAACATCTTAGATTAAGATCTGTTTCCTACTTGTTCTGTATCCTATTATATATATATATATATATATATATATATATATAGTTTTAAGGTATGCTATATTTATGGGATAATATCAGAGATAAAGCGTGTGTAAATATAAAAGTGAACATTGAAGTCATCAAGACGACAGCTGGCCTGATGATTGCGTTTAGCATGAAATAGTCTGTAGCCTCTGAGTGTTGACTTAAATGTTCACTTATATATATATATATATATATATATATATATATATATATATATATATATGTTGCGAGATTTCTAAACTTGCTTATTTAAAATCGAAATCACAATGAATTGTCAAAAAGGTAAAAATAGTATCAGTTTGCACTATAGTCAAAATGCAAGGTATTGGTTGGGTTTATGCACGAATCGTTTTTTGTTTTTTTTAAATTGAAGTTATGGATTACATCCAACAAAATGATCAATTAAGGAATAAACAGGAAAAACTTTATTAATTTTACGTTTGACTATTTTCTTTCATCAGATTAAGTTAAATAAATAGCGAAATAAGTCAAATTTGTTAAAGGTTTGTTCTTTATTTAAAAATATATATATATACATGTTTTTTTATTTATCTAGAACCTCAACACTCATCTTTCCTTATTTTAGATATATATTTTCAGCGATTGTGTATTTCTGAAGTTGTTTCTATCAATCTATCTCTTCTTTTGTTACTTAAAATACTTACTTTTACAGCTTCTCTCTCGTTTTCTTACTCTCCCTTAATGTACCCATTCCCACATAAAGACACGTGATAATAAACACACACGCACACACACACGCGCACACACACACACACACACACACACATATATATATATATATATATATATATATATATATATATATATATATATATATATATATATGACATTACTTTTCTCTAATTAATTTTATTTTCCCATTATCGTTTTTCCCATGCTATTTTGCGGGACATAAAATTAAGAATCATATTCACATGCATACGAACCCCCACAACCCAGGCTTACGGCCTTATCACGTTGAAACACCGGTTCTTGTACGATCACTGAAGTTTAAGCAACGTCGAGCCGGTTCAGTACCTTGATGGATAACCGCTTGGGAATACCCAGCGATGTAAGATTGGGTGTGTAGACGGTGTAATAGATAACCGCTCGGAATTGGAAATCGGAGAGACGAGTTCCAGTTCCCGTCGGGCTTGTTATATTCACTTACGTGAAAATACCCTTGGGAAAAGTCTGAATGCACCTCTTCTCTACCCCCAAGCTATGGGTTAATTAGATGGGCTTTTCTCGTTACTTACATGCCTTCGCTTGACCTCATTACTCTTGACAGGAGAAAAACGCCTTTTATCTTCCCTGAGACGCATTCTGTTCATCAATTGAACCGACCGGGTCACCAGTGCCATAATTCTCACCTGTACCCAGTTACCCAGACTATACGCCCTTCTCCAACAGCACCGGCTTTGCTGACTTGGACGTGTACACCATATGCCGGACGGGAGGATTCCGAAGGTAATTCTTTATGGGGATCTCGCCACCAGCAAGAGGACACTATGGTGACCTCATCTTCGCTTGAAGGACGCCTGTAAAAGGAACATGAGGGCGATGGACATCGACATCAAGAGGTGGGAAGATGTCGCCAACAATCTCTCACGCTGAAGACGTGATTTACATCGAGAGTTGGAACGAGGTGAGGAGAAACGAAGGCTTGTCGCTGGGGAGAAGCATACTCGACAGAAAGAAAACAAAGCAACATGCATTCGTTGCAATCGAGACTGTCACTCCCGTGTGGGCCTGTACAGCCATAACAAATGCTGCAGCGTCATCAGCAGCTGAGGTATAACTCTTTGGGTGCAGATCCAAGTTTTCTCCAGACCGATGGATGACACACACCTTATGCCTATCTTTGTTGTTACCACATTAGGACAATATTCAGAAGCAGGTCATTTCTACAGAAAAATACCTGTTGAGCAAAGCTTTAGAGACTCACTTCGTGGTGGAGACAGTCTAAAGCGCACCAAATCTATCGGCAGTTTCTTCTGCTAAACGGAACGCTGGTTCTAATCCTGCCTGAGAGTGTATATGAGATTTCTCGAATATTTAGGCAGGAAGACGAAAATAAATAAATATACGGTTTAATAAATAAACAGAGCGTCTGCTCAAATATGTGTATCTACTAAAAATAAAAATAAAGTTTAAGTAATAAATATATATATACGGTGATTTTCTAAGCGTAACTTAGATGTGGAATAAGAACGAAAGCGTCAGCAACCTGTGATAATCGAACTCACTACACAGGAGTTATTGTTCTAGCAAGACAAGCTTGCTAACCATTACATCACGTCGAGGTGTCCATACTTACATATATATATTTTAAATCAATTAATTTATAATATTAATCCTCTGTAAATTTACATTGAGCACTATTTTGTAAAAATAAAAATATCTATAAGAACACAGGATTATATATCTTACTGTTCTTTCTTTATATATATATATATATATATATATATATATATATATATATATATATATATAAAGAAAGAACAGTAAGATAAATAATCCAGTGTTCTTACAGATATTTTTATTTTTACAAAATAGTGCTCAATATATATATATATATATATATATATATATATATACGGGGTTACCGATCGTCTGTATATGTATACGGTGCGCACAAGCTGCAAGAATTAAAGGTCAGAAACCTTTTCACTCGATGATAGCCCAAGCCCATTCTGCCCCGTATCTTTTACAGAATATCGTGCTTCTGTTACCCGACCCACCGACCCACACGGTTGGGATCTCTTCACGTTGTTCTTATTGAAACTCCCAACATCATTCAGCGATATGTTATCAGTTGGGAGGTAAAGTTTCATGACTGTTTTACAAAATAGTAATAGCAAAGAAAGAGCAACAAAGAAAGAAACAAAAATTCTTGTGGAATGGATGATGTCAAGAATATAAACGCGTCACTTGCTTCAGAATATCTACATATAGTCTTCAATTTGCTCTTTTTCTACCAAATACAATTGCCATTTGAAATAATTATGCCTGTCGGAATTTTCTAACTGATGAAATAAGCATGCCGGTACAAAAGACCACATTATATTATATTGTATTGTATTATATTATATTATATTAGATTGGTGCAAAAATAATGTCGTTTTATCACATATTAACATATGTGAGAAAACGACATTATTTTTGCACCAATCTAATATTATACTATATTATATTATATTATATTATATATGCATGCGAAGACTGACTCCCGGCGGAACGAGCGGAAGAGATCAACTGTGGATCCAACGTTTGTGAAAGCGGTGTCAGAAAGTGTTGTGGAGTGCATGGATGTGACACCTGAAGAAGTCCTGATCATCCACTGCAGCCTGGCAGTCTCCAGTCGTAACGACTCTCCGTGCCACTGGATCAAGATTTCCCAGACCGAGAGAGTGGGATTGTCCCCGTGCAATGATCTTCTCACTATAAAATCCTCACGCACAGGTCCGTTATGCAACTCATTACTCATATATGTTAAGCTACTCCAGACACAGCTCACAAAATGACTGAATTTTAACCAGAGTGCTGCCTTATCGTGAGATAAACGGTTGCTTACTATATAGAAAGAGAATGAGAGAGAGAGAGAGAGAGAAATAGAAACAGAAAGAGAGAAATGGCAAATGACAAATATTAACATTTTAATGCTTTATTCAGGTGAATTCAGGTCTTCTCGCTCTCTTTATTTTATTACACATTGATTGATATAAAAATGCATTTTTCTTAAAATAGTTCATTTTTCTTTCTTTTTTTTTCAATCATTGAGGGCTTACGGCTACACACGTTGAAACACTGGTTCAGCGGACTGAAGCAACGTCGAGCCTAGTCAGTACCTAGATGACCGCTTGAGATTGCTAGGTACTGTAATTTTGTATGTGCAGGTCGATAATGGCTCGGAATTGTTAATCGGAGAGCCAGGTTCCAATTCCTGTTGATTTCTTTATATTCACTTACGCGTAAATACCATTCGGAAAGGTATGAATCCATCTCTTCTCCCTCCATCGATGGGTTAATTAGTAAGACTTGTATCACTAAAAGCATTATCTCCAAAATAAATTCTTACAATCTAATAATATTTGTTGGCTTTAAGTAAATTGTGACGTCCCCCCGGTGTCGCTGCGCCAAATGTGACGTCTGCCTAGCCGCGTCCGTCGTGCTATCCTGTCCTGTGACGACCAACTAGCTTGGTATTATTCGGCGGCACCAAATGTGACGTTCTAACCTTTTGGTGATTCGGATGGGAATCTGGTTAGATTCGGTATCAGCCTTGTCGTTCCCAGCTCGCCTCCAACGTCTGGTTACCGAAGTAACTGTTTTGATTTCCAGTCTAACCTACCCACGTTGTGAATTGATCTTAGGCAGACGAAATCAATCAGTCGCCGGGCCGTAATGCAAGCCGAGTTCGATCAAGGGTAACACCGCACAAGTATATGTAAAAGAAAATAAAATAATGACTCGAAAAGTTCAAATGTGTTAAAAAAAAAGATAACAATATTTTATATCTGGTTGCTGAATACAGGACTGCGTCTTCTTCCCAACCCGCTATATGGATTCGTGACACTTTGTGTTTGTTAGCCGAGTCTTAACATCTTAAGTTGTTTGTTCTTTAAGAAACTGGTTCTTGGTGTATCTTCAGGTGATATTCGTAAAACTTGTTTTGGTGGTGTGAGTCTAAGTCGTTCTTCAAAAATAAATTGTTCTTGGCTAGAAGTTGAGATCGTGATTTGCGTGAATCTTTCGGTCAACTCTTTGCGAGGCGGACCCAACTTAATTCAACTCAGCTGCGAACTTCACTGCGAACTTCACTGCGAACTTAACCGGAACTCGAACTGAACTTAACTCGCTGCGACTCTGCTTATATGGACGCCGACCAAAACCGGGGTGGGCTTGTCGGGGTTTGAGTTTCCTTGATATTTCTAAATCCACAATCCACTTCTTTGTTTTCGGTCAGGAAAATTTTATTATTTTCCATTTTTGGAAGTATTTCGTCTTCCCACCTTCTTCTGTTCTCATATTGGTATCTCACCATGCCCTCAGAGGGTGTCAACGGGTTTCCCCTCTCTCTCACAGTGGCATCTCACACCTATCCCTTCAGGGGGGCGTAACAGGCCTCCCCTCCTTCTTCACATGATTACCTCCGCCTAACGCTCACGCCACCATTCAGCCAATGGGCGCTCAGCAGCGTGGGTGTGGCCAGACTAGCCTCGGTTTAAAAAAATCTTGCCCCCCCCACAAAAAAAATTTATCTTCCCCTTTTTTTTTTCTTTTTTTTCTTTTCTTCGAGGAGACCTCACACCCTAGACTCTTATCTTAACCGAATCACTTGGAATTCGTCAATCAGATTTTTGCCAGCATCAAGTGGGTGGCCATTTGGACGTATTTGCATTCTTGGTGCCAATTACTGATCCGATAAAATAGTTTCGCTATCATAGCCAGCCCTGACGATAAACAGATGCTTCTCTCAACGATATTCTGCATATAGACAAAGGCTTAACCTATCCTTCATGGTGGTCAGCGGACACTTTTGTTTTTCTCGGACAGTGCGTGCTTAATGAATTTTTATTTTTATCTCTTTAGAATTCTGCGGGAGGTAGCTTGTCCAACTTGAAAAAATCTTTTTTATCATTGCCATAGGCAGATTGGATATATCTTACTCGCCGCCCCGTAACATAAATCAGATTAAATTCTGTGTTTTACCTTCTCGACAATGGAAATAAAAATCTTACCACTTTTCCTTGTCAGAAAAATAACACCGCTTAGTGTCCTTTTCGTGATGGCTTCTTATCACCTAAATTTAATTCTCGCCTTACTTTTTTCTTCTTTCTTTCTAGCGTCGTAAATAGTATCACAAATTTCAAAGTGTTGATAAGCTGTAGAAAACGAATAAAAACTATTCAATCATTTGAATAGTGCATGGAAGAGTTTACAATGAGAAATACATTTCCTTATTTTTAGATTAAATGAAAAATTACCAACTTCCTGTTCAAATTGCTTTTGCATTGAGTAGTGTCATCGTCACATAATCCACCTCATCATATTATAACTCTGCTTGTTCCTTAGTTAGTTAGATAGGTAGGCATTTTGATAGATAGTTATGTACGTACGTACATACGTACATACGCTACGCCATGTCAATACTTCATAAATAATGAACTATTCCGCTTTGGTCCCGATGGTCGATGGAAGACAAGATGTGTCAAGCACGCTGTTTGGTTTAAGAAAGAAAGAAAGAAAGAAAGAAAGAAAGAAAGAAAGAAAGAAAGAAAGAAAGAAAGAAAGAAAGAAAGAAAGAAAGAAAAATAACGCTCTTACGTATTTATTAACTGCTTCAATGAAATGGAAAATCTTGTCAATTTCAAACCTTTTCATTTGTGGCTTCTTCCTTCCTTAAATAATGACCTGTATTCATATTTATGAATGTTATTTTAATAGTTTATTAAAATTGTTAAGCTCCAATATTTAACGAGGCAATATGGAGAATTTCCACGACTATTTTATAGTCGTAGAACTTCCAAGGAGTATATTCAATCATTGGCTTAAGTATTAAAATTCATCAGAAAATTCAACTAGGAAAACCGTGAAATATTCACGCGTATTGCTGGTATATATAATTATCCATTTTAATTACATGCTTGTAAACTGTTCAATACAGGACCCCCTAAATAACACAATTTTATGGAAATGAATTATGATTAGAATAACTGATACAAATCCGATCTTAAATACTGCAAAATATATAACAAAATCTGAAATTGAAATTCAGTGATTAGAATGAACGTGTTCTTTCACTCATCACGAATTATCAATTTAAAATACATGATACCATCGGTTACTGTGTATGTTGAAAGGCTTTCCTTTCAGCTTAACGACAAGAATTCTTTCAGATAGTTGTGAGTAACGACAAAGTTCTAGAGACAACGGCAACAAAAACAATACTTATACTTAACATCAAGCAGACTCAGTTGAAATTTCTAGGTTACATAATGAGAAAAGAGGGCTTGGAGAATTTGATACTCACGGGGAAATTGGTGGCAAGAGGGACAGAGAAAAACAACGCATAACATACTTGACGAGCTTGAGTGAATGGATGGTGAAGGAGGGTTTGGAAAAGATAGCCAAAAGACAGAATTTATTAAGAAGTAAGCTGTGGAGAGCTGTGATCGCCAACGTCTTGAAGGGACAAGACACATAGAAGAAGAAGAAGAAAAAGAAGAGAGCCTCAATCCTCAAATCCTTTTTCATTCAGTATGCGTCTGCGTGCATGTTTTGATTCTTCATTCTATGCTTTTCTTAAATGTGTGCCTGCATATAAAAGCATGTCCATGTTGCGCATGCGTGTGTCCAAGTGTTTCGTGTGTATGCTTATTGTGATTTTCTAAGCTTAGTTTAGATGTGTCACAAGACTAAATGTACAAGGTACCCAGTGAGGATCGAACTCACTATTCAGTCGTAATTGACTTTGCTAGACAAGCTTGCTCACCATTACATCGAAGTGCCCAGATTTACTAAGCATAACTTAAATACGACACAAGACTGGAAATAGGGAGGAACCTGTGATAGCAAGCTTGTCTCGATAGATCCCGTTGAGAGATGTTGATAATCCATCTGTCGCCGCTATGATTTTAGCGAGACAAGCTTGCTAACCATTACACTACGTCGAAGTGCCCTTGTTTCTTCGTTCTATGGTGATTTTCTAAGTGTTGCTTAGATGTGGCGTAAGGCCGAAAGTATAGGGCACCCAGTCAGGATTGAACTCACTATTTAGTCGTTTTGTTTCTTCATTCTATGTTTTCGTCTGTTTCTTAAATGCGTACCTGCAAATAAAAGCATGAACATGTGCGCATGCCTGTGCGCATGCTTGTGTGCATGCCTGTGCCCATGCATGTTTGTGTGTCTTTACGCGTATGCTTATGGGTAAATGTGTGACTCAGCGCTGACTGAATTATAATTATAAATCTTTGCTGTGGTTGGCGAGCCATTTGTTATCAGCCAAATATTTCGTGATTAACGATTGAACTCCTTAATATGGGATCTATGTTGATTTCTTTCACTGGTCGGGGTGAAACATTGACAGCTAACCTTGATTCTAGCGCGGTAGTATCAAAATTAGGCTCATGCTGATAAAGATAATCTTCAAAATTTAAAGGCCATTGGTCAGTAACTTATTATTTGAGAAAAAAATCTTCATTCACAAAAATATGCTTGTTTCGTTTTCGACGCCTTTTACAGGTTCTTTAAATCTAGAAAATATTTTCGATTGTAAGATTTGGTGGGGGGTAATAATAGCTTTAATAATATATAAGTCTTACTAATTAACCCATAGCTTTGGGGAGAAGAGGCGGATTCAAACCTTTCCCAACGGCATTTGCTCGTAAGTGAATAACTCGAATTGGAACTCAGGTATCCGATTAAGAATTCCGAGTTATCCATTACACTAATGTCATATCCAAGCTTACAGCAGCTAGTATACCCAAGCAGTCACCCATCTAGGTACTGACCAGGCTCGATGTTACTTAACTTCTGTCATCGCATGATAACCGATGTTGATCGCCAGACAATTCCCCAACTGAGTATGCATGGAACATGGCGGTAGTATACTTGACAAGTGCAGATATATAGATATGAATCGACTAATGTCAAGAGAATTGTTTTTTCTGTCAGATTAATATGTTTATAATTTATATTTTCTGCATTTATACACACACACACACACACACACACATATATATATATATATATATATATATATATATATATATATATATTAGCTTGGTGCAAAAATAATGTCGTTTTCTCACATAGTAACATATTATTTTGCACCAACCTAATATATATATATATATATATATATATATATATATATATATATATATATATATATATATATATATATATATATATATATATATATATATATATATATATATATATATATATATATATATATATATATACGTAAGTATATATAACGAACCAAACGGGAATTGGGACACGACTCACAGATCAGCAATTCCAAGCCATTATCCATGACACCACTATCAGCTTACACCACCCGGTATTCCCAAGAGTTTATCCATCGAGGTACTGACCAGGCTCGACGTTGCTTAACTTCGGTGATCATACGAGAAACGGTGTTTCAACGTGATGTAGCCGTGAGCATTTCACAGAAATAGATTTAGACTTTTATTTTTAAATATTCCATATTAAAATTCTTTTACTCCATTTTGGTTTTTTTTTTTAATTGTACACTAGGTATCTAACCCTGGTGAGGTGTATGCTATTCAACCATTGATAAGATTATGATGTTCACAATTTACCGTGGCGCGAGATTATGGACTTTATGATCTCAACTTAGATCTAATAAATAATCATAGTGGCGACAGATGGATTATCAACATCTGACAAGGAGCTTGATTCTATACAACAGTGGGTCCCAATATTTTTTCACTGGGCCGCATTTTGCCTCACGAAATTTTATGTGACAAAAAGTAGATTTAAAATTTTTTTAAAATCATATGTTTAAAGGGAGATAACCGCAGATGTGAAGTCAGAACATTATCATTGATAACTCTCTCCTACAATTTGCGGACCCTAGTCACTATATTCTTAATACTTGATATAATACAAAAATATCACAATGATAAAATCGGTCAATAATTATTTTTAACTATTTATAACTGGGACTTATGCATGCAATTACAAGTCATCCATAATATTATTTTAAATTTTTAAAATCATATTTATTTTTGGCATATGAATTTATTGAAACTGTTTCTAAATCTTTGATTGTCTTTTAATCATTCCGCCTCACCTGCTATCCTCTTCTGCCTCACCGGCTATCCTCTTCCACCGCACCTATGAGGCGCGCTGCATTGTTTCAGAACCAGTACGTGTGTAGTAATGTCATCAATTCATCCGTAGTTTAGATATTCATATAAAAAGTGAGGACAATCTTTAACATTCGTGCACGCAAAAAACGGTGTGTCAAAAGGAAGGTTTTTTCCCCTAGACACCGCTATTATTTTAACTACCTTCACTCCTCGGCAATGTTTATTGTTTCTACGGAAAATAGGGAATCACAAATTTTACAGAGCAAAAGAAAGATAAACGAGGGGATACAGTAGAACATATTTTAGTACTTATTCTTTATTTTTCACGTATGAAAGTAAGCCATGTTTTTATAACACTGAGATAAAAACATAGACAGCCAACTGAGATTAGAAGGGATAAGGGCAAGAATGAGAATATACAGACAAAGGTGATAGAACATCTGAGGTATGAGAAAATTGTATTACTTTTTTCCGTATAAAACTAATATTTGTTCGTATAACGGAACAATGAATGATATTCTGCCAGGCAGAGAAAGCAAAAGAGATGGTGCAATAAAAATATTTGTGCATTTTTTTCTTTTTGTATATAAAACTAATCTATGTTTGGATATTGAAGTAAAAACATGGCTGCCATAGAAGATTAGAAGAGAGAAGGGCAAGAATAGGAAGATACAGGCAAAAGGTGATACAAGCGCTGATGTATGAGATAATGAATAATCTTAGTTGCTAACACCTGTGGAATTTCCATCAGTTTTTACTTTTAGGATAATGTTTTTGATATTCCTTAATGACCAACAGTAAAGTCTAAATATATAGGTTATCATGATAAAAGTTTAAGCACCCTGTCTTAGATACGAACCAGAGAGAGTTTGTAAAAGAATGGACGTGTTAACCAAATAGGCTTCGATATACAGCCTTGTCTCTGACATTGGAATGTTGTTATTTCTATTTACAGTGTTAATTCACCGTATTATTTAACAGAAGTGCATACCAGATCGGTCAACCATTTCTTTGTCTGGAACTAAAAACAAAAAACGAATTTCACTACTCACCCGTCGTTTCTCGACATTTACCTCGAGCTGTACTTGTATCTGTCACTTCTTTCTTTCTTTCTTTCTTTCTTTCTTTCTTTATTTATTTAT
This sequence comes from Acanthosepion lycidas, assembly GCA_963932145.1. Taxonomy (NCBI): domain Eukaryota; kingdom Metazoa; phylum Mollusca; class Cephalopoda; order Sepiida; family Sepiidae; genus Acanthosepion; species Acanthosepion lycidas. The sequence goes on along the minus strand of OZ010598.1, from coordinate 45,202,585 downwards.
TTACTTCTTCATTTCTTCACCCCTTTAATTCATTTACTATATCTCTTATTTTACACCTTTCTTTCTTTTTCTTCTTTATTTTCTTTTCTTTCTCTCATCTTTATTTTCCAATTCTCTTCCTTTTTTTTCTCCTGTTTGTTGCTACTTCCATCTTTGTTCCTATCGTTTTCCTTTTTTATCTTACACTTCTTTTTTCTTTTCTTTCGTTTCTTTTTCCTTTCTCCTTTTCTTCTTATCTTATTCCTTCGCTCATGTCCTCCCTCTCTCATTCAATTTTTCGTTTTACTTTCTTTCTCATTCTTTTCTTCTTTTCAATTTACTTTTTCGCTCTCTTTTTTATTCGTTTATTCCTTTTCCTCTACTCTCTCTTTCATGTATGCGTTTCTTCTTCTTCTTCTTCTTCTTCTTCGTCTTCTTCTTCTCCTCCTCCTCCTCCTCCTCTACCTCCTCCCTCTCCTTCAGCTCTTCCCCTCCTCCTTCTTCTTCTCCTTATTCTTATTCTTCTTTTTGACTTTTCCCTCCTCTCTTACGTTTTTCTTCGCCTTCTACAGTTCAGTGTTCATTTGCCCTCCATCTACACTCACGCTTTCTATTTAAACGCATTTAGATGGAAACTCTTGTGTAAACATAATTACAGGCCACCAACGAAAGAAAACAAAAGCAATTTTCATTAACCCCTCTGTTCTGTCACACGCTGAAATGTCATGCGTAATCAACATATTTATTTATGTGTGCACGCATATCCAGCTATATATATCCAGATAGATAGATAGATAGATAGATATGAATTAACTAAGATAGATAGATAGATAGATTGGTGGTTATTTAAAGCCAGAAAATATTCTTAGAACTTTTTTTGATAATAATCATTCAATGATACAAGTCCTACTAATTTACCCATAGCTGAGGGGAGAAGAGGAGGATTCATATCTTTCCCAAGGGTATTTGCTTGTAAATGAATATAACGAACACAACTCGAATTGGAACTCGGCACGCCGATTTAGAATTCCAAGCCGTTAACACTGGCATTTCTAAGATTACATCAGCTGGTATACCCAAGTGGTCACCCATCTAGATACTGACCAGGCTCGATGTTGGTTAACTTCGGTCGTTGTACGAGAACCGATGTTGATCGCCAGACGGGTCCCTCATTGAGCATGCATGGGTCATGACGGTAGTACACCTGACTAGTACAGTACGTTTTTTCATAAATAATTGATATTAATGTTTAAATGATGAATATTTTTATACACACGCATATATATATATATATATATATATATATATATATATATATATATATATATATATATATATATATATATATATATATGATACATGCACACATACACATACACATTTATATATCTTCACTGGGATATTTCATTTAGTTGGGTGGTATTATAAGCATTAATTGTGGGAGATTAGATTTATAATTAAATTTAATTAGTATTGTTAGAATTTAAATGCATATGTCTGTGTTTATACGTCTATGTATACGCACACATCAGTTCATGCGCGTATATAGGTATGCACATATGTACCCATAAACGTGCGTACACACGTACGTGTACACTGATGTCGGTGATTTGTTATTATTAAACTAGGTTTGGTTTGGTTTGGTTTGGTTTACGGCATATCAATCTCAATGGTTTATTTAATGCCGTCAAGATTTTTATTGCTGGTAATATTTTTTTCCAAAAATGTATTGTTGGTAATATTTTTCAAAAATGTATTGCTGGTAATATTTTTCAAAAATGTATTGCTGGTAATATTTTTTCAAAAATGTATTGCTGGTAATATTTTTCAAAAATATATTGCTCGTAATTTTTTTTTCAAAAATGTACTGCAGGTAATAATGTATTGCTGGTAATAATTTTTCCCAAAAATATTACTAGTATTAAAACCTATTTTTATACTTTCATCGTGTTTTGACCTCCTTTGTCGGGTGAACTATTTGCCCATATCTTGGACCCTAAGAGGTGCTATCACCCCGGTTCTGGGTGGACCTAGGAACACCAGCGATTAAGAGGTGGTTCCACGCTCCTCAAAACCTCCTAATCACAGGCCTTGCTGTTGGATGTAGTTTACCGTCTTAACCAGGACGGTAATAAACTAGTGTTTAAATGGTGAAGTTATATATATATATATATATATATATATATATATATATATATATATATATATATATATATACTCCTGCACACTCACGCATGGGTTGCACGCACGCTTCACGCGCGCACGTATATGTAATTATTAGGTAGGTGCAAAAATAATGTCGTTTTCTCACATATGTTACTATGTGAGAAAACCTAATATTAAATAGTATACATGTAATTTAAATGAGTGTATGCTTATATCATACGTTATTTAATTTTTCATTTGTATGTTTTGTTTATATTTAATGGATCGTAGTTTATATATTAAGGGATTAATTAGGAGGTTTATGTGTCTTCATTTTTTGGTGTTTGTTTATGTGTGTATATACATCCATATGTACATATACACACGCGTGTATGTGTGTATAATTGTTCGTTTATGTGTTTATTAATAAATTAGTTTATATTATATTTTTCATTTATTTATTTATTTAAAGTTTGCATTATATTTATTTTATTTATATTTATTTGTTACTGCGTATATGGCAAAGTAAATATTTATTTATATGCCTACATTTACCCATTATTTCAGTTTTCTTGTTTAGGAGTTTATTTTGGTTTTTAAAACTAATTATTGCTAATTTTTCCTCTAAACATTATTTAAAATTTTTATTTTTAATATTGTATGGGGTTGCTCTTTTTATAATTTCCCATTTGGTGGAGATATTGTTTTCTTTTCTAGCTTTTGATAGGGTAGTATTGTTTGTGTATTTTTTTTCTTTCGAATGACATTTTGTGATTATAATATCTTTTTTGTAGCCCCTTTGTAAATTTTTTCGTCTGTGCTATTGTTATTATTTATGATAGCTTTGCATATTATGTTATTGGTTAAACATTTATTGTTAAGGGGGTAATTTTCGTTATTTCTGCAGTTACATTTAATAATGTTATTTTGCTGCATGTTATTGTTGTAATTGTTATTGGTTTCGTTGAGTATATTTTATTGTGTTTAGTTATTATTTTCTCCATGCAGTTGTAACTAATTTTAATTGTATTTTTGTTGGTAATTTTTGATAATTTGAAGTGTTTGTCAATTATTTTGAAGAAAATTTTCCCTATTTTTGGTTTTATTGTATTGTATTGTTGTCGGGAACGGTTGAACCAAATTATTTTTTCTGATGTTTTTATTTGAATTGTTCAAGTTTTTGTATTTGTATGAATATCCGCTGTTTCTTGGGCTGATTCATATGTTTTTTTTTTTGTTTTTTTTGTTTTTTCATTGAATATCTTTAAGCTACAAGAATTTATTGAAATTCTTTTATTTCTAAATATAGGTATTTGTTTAAATAGACTAGGAGGTAGAATTTCTGTTAATGTAAATGGGTTGTTGTTTGGTTTTCTGTATTGTTTGCAAGTTCGGTTGTTTACGCTGAATGTTATATCTAAGAAATTTAGTATTTTTAGATTTGATTTTATGTCTGTTTTGAACGTTTTTATTATTTCTTGTTTTATTTTTTCTGTAGTTATGCAGTTGCAGTTTCTTAGACCATCGTCCCTGTATAGACCTTATTTTTAATAATATTTGTTATTTTATTGATTATGTATATTCCTTTTATTTATAAACCATCGTAGCTACCCGCTGTTACGTCAAAGTTATTATTATTATTTTGGACCTTTTTGTCCCTATTTTTTATTGTAGTATAATATTGATTTTTGGCAGTATTTAATTATATTTTTGTTTTCGGTTTTAGTACTTAAAACGTTATTATTAGTGGATATTCGTATTTGAAATAGAAATCTCAAGATGCTAGATGGATAGAGACAGAAAGAGAGAATTACATACTTATCCCAGTTGGTTATAACAATTATAAAACATCAATATATCACTAATACCAATCTATTCATCTGATTCTATTCATACTTATCTGATATATATATATATATATATATATATATATATATATATATATATTCAATGAATGAATAAATATATATATAGAGAGAGAGAGGGAGATGTATAGACTGACATAGATCTCTCCATATGTCGCGCCGTGTAGGGATAATTTATTAAAAGTATAAACATATATGAAAAATTTATTTAATATCTATTTAATTGTTATATGTGCTATTCAAAATGTCCTCCTCCTTTTTCAAAACACATTTCAATTCTATGCCTTCATGATTCATTAACACGACGAAGAGTTTCCCCTGTTAGTTTATTACATTCATATTTAATTCTTTCTTTAAATTCTTTAATATTTCTTGGCGCGTCTGATAAACAACTGATTTCAAATGACCCCACAGAAAAAATCCAGAGGTGTGATATTTGGTGATCTCGATGGCCATCCAACAGGACCTCTTCAACCCAACAAGTACCAAAGAGAAATGTAATTTTCTTAGAATAGGTAATTCAAGCCTTTCTGTGTCAGGGCTTTGTGTTCAAATTGGTAGAGGCCCGATTTAGCTATAGTTTCACTTATAGAAAAAAAGTGATGTATGTTCAATTTCTGTCGGGAGCACAATTTTTCTTTAGTAAGACTTCACAATTTAACCAAGTTGTTATTAATTTCACTGATTAAGAAATTAAGAAAATAAAAGAACGTGAATAAAAACCTAAACACGTGTACCAATTAAAATAGCGTTTATAGTAATGAGAAATAATGTCGGATAAAAATCCTTTTAAAAAAATTAGTTGTTTACGTTTTAGGTACGAAACTAAAGCTAGCAGTTGTAGATTCATTATATATTCATGTGTGATAGATAGATAGATAGATAGATAGATAGATAGATAGATAGATAGATATTCTACGAAAATTCTTTTAAATTATAAATCTGTCATTTATCATAAATGATCATTTTGTCAAATTTTGGGGAATGAGATCTGCTCAAGGTGATTCCGGTACATTTGGATTTGCTTTAGATGGGCTACAAACATTTCAGCACGCACTCATAGATAGATAGATAGATAGATAGATAGATAGATAGATAGATAGATAGATAGATAGATAGATATCGCGAAACACACGTTCATTTTCTCAGTATATTGATGACATATAGGCTATTTGGCGCCCCCACCGGTGTACACAAAATTCCCTAACTGCCTACGCACCACTCCACCTATGCGACTTATTACAACCCTACCCATATCATTAGCCGCTTTCTGTTTACAGAGACGCCGAAAGTGCGTGGGTGAGGACTAAGGCTCCAGCCAACAAGAAAAAAAAGACACATTAATTACACAAAAGAATAAGCAGTCTTGATCCTTCGCGAGTGGAAAACAAGGGAAAGTTAAGCAGACCCACTCAGGTGGCGACCCGGCTTTCAAGGGGTAGGCCTGGGATAGTATCTGATCTGGGTTTAAGGGGTTCGGAGCCGACTCATGTCAGGGTTAAGAGTCGAGCCTAAAACAAATGTTGGGGCAGATGAAAATTCATATATTAGTTTTTTTTATGTCAGTTGGCCTGAAGTGAATGAACCAGCGTAATTGATGGGTATAACGATATTATATACGTCCAGCCATCCTTTTATATATATATATATACACAAATTTTTGCACACACACACTCGAAAATTTCGAACGTTCTAAAGAGGATGAAAATATTTAATAATAAAAAAAATGCTTCCGTTTTTCCTTTTAATAATGACATAAAGATTTTGACGATGAAACTGTTTTTATTAAGATACGACCATTTTTTTCAGCGTGGCATGCTAAATTTTAGCTAATCAGCTGAGGTACCTAGTTTATGATACATACATACATACATACATACATACATACACACACACACAGACACACACACATATATATATATATATATATATATATATATATATATATATATATATATGAATGTGTGTGTACCTAGTTCATATATATAAAAATCTATACCTAGTTTATATATATATGTGTGTGTGTGCGTGTGTGTCTGTGTATGTCTGTGTCTGTGTACGTGTGTTTGTGCGTGTATGTGTATGTGTGCGTGCGTGTCTCTATGTGTGTTTAAGATATATTTAAGCTGCAGAAATTCATCCAAAATTTTGTTAAATTCACCTGACAAAGTCTGTCTATCTCTCGTACACCCATGTTGAAATAAATTGAAACAAGCACTTTAGTTTCCTTTTTTTCACCGTACGGTCAGTCTTAGACTCACTGGAGTGACAGGGTGTAATCAATTTCTATTTTTTCCTCAGATTGGGTCATTTTTCAGTGGCGTGCAATAATATAAAACTATTTTTCGGGTGTATCATGAAATTTATTTGGCTTTGAAAAATATTGCTTCATTTATGATTGCATCAAATTGTTATCACACCCAGAATCTATTGTCTCAACTACGACCATTGTCTGCGCTGGACATTACTACAAGGAGGCGTACGAAAATTGTAACACTGCAGGAACACATTGGCAAGCCTTACCGGTGAGCAAATCAAGACACGGAAACTCTCCTGATTTAAATACAATTGAGAATCTGTGGTCACTATGAAAGGAACGACTTCATGGGATGGACATATGAA
>OZ010598.1:45143474-45190974 GCA_963932145.1 Acanthosepion lycidas | reverse complement strand
CCATACCTGGGTTCCTAACAGGTGCTACTACCCCGGGTCAGGCTGCCCATGGAAACACTAGCAATTAGAAAGTGGTTCGACGCTCCTCAAAACCTCCTGATCAGAGGCCTTGATGTCGGATGTAGTTTATCGTCTCACCTAGGATGCGGATGTAGTTTACCGTCATACCCAGAACGGATGGAATTAGGAATCTGCCTCAAAGATAACAAAACGCAGTGAAACAAAATGACATATAATTTTTGTGGATTAAATCTATGTTTAAATATCTAAATATTATTTGAAATTCACTTAGGCATTCCACGACGATATATACATATCTATTGTAGATAACTTTTTTGCGTCATGCAAGGGAATTTTTCACGAACCGGATGAGGGGCCGTTGTCGATCACGCGCATAATAAAACGCAATAAACAAGACCGCGATAGTCAAGAAAATGAAAAAAAGGTTTTATTCTTTCTGTGTGGCCCGGTACCAAATGTTCCACGTCCCGGTACTGGTGGTTGGCGATCCCTGATCTATTGGGTTAAAAAAGAAACAAAAGAAAAAGATGGGTTAAGATTAAGTTTTTGACAAAATGTTAGCGAAATGTGATTTCAAATACAAACAAGTGATGAAAACGAGCTTTACAACAAATACAGAATATTTAAGACATAATTCGAAATTCCTAAGTTTTCTTTCGTAATCACCCGATCAATGGTAAACGTCATTTACGTTCGTAATCTCTTTTATTTACGGCGAAAACCTGCCTTAACAAAACAGAGTAAGGGAGATAACTCATCAGGTTACAAAATGTTTGTTCAAGGGTTTTTTTTTATTACATTGCCGTTTATTTCTTATGTTATTTATTGGGCGGACATTTAGGCGTTATTGTGCATGTGAATTTGCAACATGTCTTTGTTTTAGTTGGTATGAAAAAGTGGGGGTGCAAAGAGCACGGATGTTTCCATCATTGACACGAATACGAATCTATGAGAGAAAGAAGTAAGGCGCCAACCCGAAATAAGAAAGTTTCCGCTTTTTGTTTGTTTGACTGTAATTTTTTTTTGTTTTTTTTTTTTAAAACGTAATTGTTCAAATAATGACACAACCAGATACGTGCATTCATAAACAAGTAATAGTCGCGCTTGCCATTGTTAAGATAACAATTTGGCGCCCTTACTGAGTGGGTGGTCAAAAAAAAATTAAAAGAAAAACAAAACTAAAAGAAATAGGAATATAGCGCCAACGGCAACAATAAGTACAATGGAAATATCTATTTAAATATACGAAATTATGATTAGAAGAATATTTAAGGTAAAGAATAAGAAAAAAATATGTTAAATGATAAGCTAGAAAAAAACGCCAGATAATAATAATAATAATAATAATAATAATAATAATAATAATAATAATAATGAGACATCTTGATAAAAGACCACAAAAACAGAATGTGCTTTTTTATTGACATGGTAGTCCTTGCAGATTGCAGTGTACCTTTGCGATGGGTAAATAGTCGCCATTTTATAATTTTTGTTTTGGTCATGCGCGTTGTTTGTTTTTGATTTTGTCGACTGCACAGTTAGAGTCAGTTGGACACCGTCTGTGAGAAAAAGAGCAGCATGGCGCAATTCACCCCGCCAGAAATTTAGAAACGGCATTCTGCGCCGGAAGTTCCAGTACGAACATTTGAGAGTGTTTAGGTGTCAAGCTGACGACAGTACAGATGATTTGGTAGGAGTTGGATGAGTCTAATGATGATTACGAAAGTATGACAGCTCGGAAAACTCCTTCTGACTGTTCTGATAAGAAAAGAACTCCCGAATTTGTGGGTGAAGGCTTCAGACTCAACACAGAGGCCTACATCAAGTGCCTTCAGGGGGTAGGGCTGACCTGGGTCAAGAGGGTAGCTGCTGGAAGACCCTATGTCGGGGACTCTGCGCCATACCACACAAGCAGGAGAACCCAGTCATAACTGTCAGACAATTTCTGAAACCACATCACCCCTTACATCTGGCCACCTAACTCCCAAAACTCCTTTGATTATTATGTTGAGCGAGAAGCCAACAAAACACCTTGTAATACGAAAGATGAACTGATGACAGGATTATGGCAGTATTCCCCAACTTAAACAAGGAGACCACCCAGAAAAATTGCAGGAGATTCAAAAGTTGTCTGGAGGCTGTGGTTGAAGCTAATGGCGATTTTATTGAATAAATTTACTCTTTATTATTTCAAGATATTTTTGTGTAATTTTGGTAGGTATATTTGTTAAAATGAGACGTCTGTGTTATTTTTATTTTTGCGTAATTTAGACGACAATTTATTCATCGCAGCCTATACGTGTGTGCTTCACGTATATATGCTTTCATGTAGATATGTGTGTTTGCATATGTGTGTCAACTTCGTGTTTGCCTGTGTCTGTAAGTGTGCGCATTCAATCAAGTTTTCATACAAATGGTTTCCAAAAAATGTTATTACTATTTTTCCTACAAAAACTTGAATAAGCCAATCGAAAATGCGTCAAGAAAATTTACGGACTTGTGTACTGAAATTTAGACAATGGTGACAGCGGTATTTTAATCGTTTTACCAACACCCTCTTAATCTTTGGGAAGGTAGTTTACCTTTAATCAAACTGTTACTGCCCCAAACATCTTTAGTCCTCATTGGAGTGTTAATCGCTGGATTTGAGCCTCAAGATAAAGAAGACAACCTTTATCTCGGACAAGTTAAAATCTTTGTTTAGTTTTCTTAAGTGCAAACCCATTACTCTTGTAATGGATTTAACGTGTGCGAACTATACATATGTATAAATAAGTGTTGACATTACGTCTGACATATAGCATCTTCTCTCTCTCTCCCTCTTTCTCTCTCTCGCTCTCTCTCTCTCTCTCTCTCTCTCTCTAGATAGATAGATAGATAGATAGATAGATAGATAGATAGATAGATAGATTAGAATATGCTGAGATAGATAGATAGATAGATAAATAGATTAGAATATGCTGAGATAGATAGATAGATAGATAGATAGATAGATAGATAGATTAGAATATGCTGAGATAGATAGATAGATAGATAGATAGATAGATTAGAATATGCTGAGATAGATAGATAGATAGATAGATAGATAGATAGATAGATAGATAGATTAGAATATGCTGAGAAAGATAGATAGATAGATAGATAGATAGATAGATAGATAGATAGATAGATATTAATAGGAAACTAGATAGATAGATAGATAGATAGATAGATAGATAGATAGATAGATAGATAGATAGATAGATAGATATTAATAGGAAACTAGATAGATAGATAGATAGATAGATAGATAGATAGATAGATAGATAGATATGTAATGCTACTGCATTTTCGGGACATTTGACCATAAAAATCTACTGTTAAGAAGATGGTGAACACCCAATTTACATTATTGCTTTAGAAATAGATCTCTTGTGAGCATTACTAAGAAAAGAAAGCTTACATCAAACGTCCGTCTATCTAAATTACCTGCTCATTTAGTGGCTTGTATTAAATTGTACATAATATGATATAATCAGTAAGTGTAGACATATATACTATCTGTTTCTTTTCTTCTCTCTCTATCTTTTCCACTTTCTCTCTCTCTCTCTCTCCTTCTTTCTTTCTTTCTTTCTCTCTATTTGTCTTATATAGTTCGTAGTCTAATGATGAAAAAAATGCAATTCATATTTGTTTTTAATTTCTTGTCAATGCACTTAGTTCAGTGGTGAATATTAACCCTATGAATATTATACAGTGAAAGTATCATATCTTACTAATAAATATGTTAGGCCACGGACTCATTTATTCAATATTGAACGGAAAAGGTTTCTTCCAGACCGAGAATTCTTTTCCTCCCAAAATTATCTAATGTTTCGTGATTCGGTCAAATTTTCGGATATGGAGCAATCTGAGAACTTTACCCTACCACATACTAGTATATATATATATATATATATATATATATATATATATATATATATATATATATATATATATATATATCGTGAGTTCTATCTCTCGATTAAGATGTGCAATATTAAAATCTGTTTCAACAGAAACAAACTTGAAATGTCATTACAATAATGGACCGTCCTGGGTTTGACGATAAACTACATGCGGCAGCAAGGCTTCTGATCGGAGAGTTTTGAAGAGCGTGGAACTGCCTCATAATTGTTGTTGTTCCCAGGTCCACACTGACCCGGGGTGGTAGCACCTGTTAGGATCACATTTTTTATAGTAAAAATGTCAGCAATACTCTTTTGAAAAAATAAATACATTTGACTCTCGACAAAAAACGCCTTTTCAAAAATACGTCAATGCAATCTGATTTCCTACAAACTGATTTCTTACAAAGAACAAATATTTTATTCATACGAATCTCTTTTAAAAATCTTGGCTTAAAATAGCCATTGAGGTTGATATGCATTAAAAAACAAGCCCAACGATAATGAATCCTTATAGGAGCCGTCTATTGAATAAGGATGAGAGCAGTGGTTCGAATAAGTCAAAATTGAATCACTCTTGACTTCTCTTTCGCATATCTGAATTGCCAGCATCACTATTCTTGACTTTAGGACCACCATTAAATAAACCTTAAGGATTGTAACGTGAAACTGGGGATAAGTGGGGAACCATTATATTATTTCTTGATTTACTCTCTATTCCCACTTATCTTCATAACTGTTCGTTGTAGAGATACAATTATTAATAGCTGTAATAACCGTCTTGCATATGTTTCATGCTTATATTTGTCTGTGAAGCAATTTCAGATAAAAGCGCTTATTAAAAAAATGTGTGCCTTTCTGTAACTTTCTGCTACCCAACAACTCCAAAGTCTCCATCCTGTTTTGAGGTGTGTAAAGATTTTCTCTGAAGACAGCAAAAACGTCGTTATTTTCAGAACATTGACAACTTTCAAAGTGAGTTCACATACCTCGGAATGCTTTCAAATCTGTATGCACAATTACATATATAACTTATTTGATTTGTTACCCAGTTACTATATTATTATTATTATTATTATTATTATTATTATTATTATTATTATTATATATTCGTTCTAATGGTTATTGGTGGGATCCATTCGTCCGTGCATTGAATATTTGGTTTGGTGCTTCTGCTATGTATTTAGAGATTCTATAGAAAATACAAAGAGTAATCTGCACTGGTATTGGTCATGACGATAGCATCTTCTTGACCATAAAAATCTACTGTTAAGGAGATGGTGAATAGATAGATAGATAGATAGATAGATAGATAGATAGATAGATAGATAGATAGATAGATAGATAGATATGAGCAGACTGAGATAGATAGATAGATAGATAGATAGATAGATAGATAGATAGATAGATAGATAGATAGATAGATAGATAGATAGATATGTAATGCTACTGCATTTTCGGGACATTTGACCATAAAAATCTACTGTTAAGGAGATGGTGAACACCCAATTTACATTATCGCTTTAGAAATAGATCTCTTGTGAGCATTACTAAGAAAAGAAAGCTTGCATCAAACGTCCGTACACGTGTGTCTATCTAAATTGAACGGCTTTAATCGCTTTCCCACCGCCTCACCGTACCTTCCATGTACCTTTTCTATAAATATTTTCATAGTATTTTTTCTAATAAACTTTGCTCTTTGGTACCTAGACTTTATGAATTTAAGTGCAGTACTAGACTGACGGCAAGGTCTCATCATTTTACAGTTGAAATGGCTAGATGTAACCGTAAGTTCTATGCTGATAGTTTCTTCTCTTGCACTTGGACAGCTTCTACCCACCAACCGCTACTGGAACAGACTCACGAGAGGATGTTTTCCGATTACTACAATCAACTTCTTCTTCCTACATAACTTTATAAACTACATTTCTTACCCCCTCCTCTTATGATCATACAACAACCTAATTTTGTATCCCTCTACCTTGAGTGGCTTTTGGGCAAAAATGGTTTAGAGTATGAGGCACACAGTACGAATAGAAATTACTAAATAATTAGTTAATTATGATAAACCAAACCAACTCGCTTATCATTACTCCATACGCATTAAAAATACTAAGCTCAGATATAGAGTACCTAGTGAGTATCCAAATCACTACTCAGGAGTAACAATCTTCGGAATTAGCCTTCTCATCACTGATACAGGTGTGGGGCAATTTTTACTAAGATTGACGTCGTTTGGGAAAAAAAAATCATAATTATAGTACAGCCAGTAAAAAACAACTAACGTATTCTATGTGTTGTGCTCCTTCTAGAAGCCGGCGATCATGGCTCTCCACAATTTCTTGTCCTTTGTAGCGCATAATAAGTGTTACCTTTTAGTTATCTCTCCAAAACCCTGTTCGGCCATTCATTTACAAAAGTTCGCCAGATAGGTTATGTGTTGTTTTCTTCTGTCCCATCTGTCTTGAGAGTATCAAATTCCCCAAGCCATCTCTCCTCATTACGAACCCTAGAAATTTCAACTGTCTCTTTCTGATGTTAAGTATAAGTGTTCTTTTTGTTTCAGTTTTCTCTAAAATTTCGTCGCTACTCACATGTTAGGTCCATGATATTCTCAGCATTCTACTGTAGAAGCCCATTTCTACTGCTTCTTCATATTTGAAGAGATTATCCAACATTAACTGCCAGATAGGAGTACTGGTATTATGTAACAGTTCAGTACTCCTTTCTTTCTTTTTTTCTAGCGAAATTTTCCTACCCCCTCAGATTTCATTCACGCACTTTCCGTCCTCTGTTAAAACACTTCCCAGATATTTAAATTGTTGTAGTTGTTTGAATTTGGTATCTTCAATTTGTAATTTGCATATTGAGTTGTTCCTTTTGCTAACAATCATTCATTCTGTCTACTTGCAAATTGACTTTTATTCTCGATTTCCTTCACTAACTCCCGAAGGAGTTCTTCTAGTTACCTTTCTGTCTCCTCTATCAACACAGTGTCATCTGAATATCTTATGATTGTGGCCACCAATAATAAATACTGACTTCGCTTCACTGTATAGGTTGAAAACGTCCGTTCAGAAGACACATCCTTGTCTTAAATTCCTTTCTATTTCTTTATATTTGCTGAATGCCTTTTCTATCTGTATGCTTGATCCCAGTCTAGGTTCTCGGTTATTCTAATATCCTTCCCAAATATATCATAGTTTCCTAACAGTTCCAGCAGTTTTTTTCTGACATATTTTATTGCAAACGATCCAGTATATTTTTATGGCATCTTGATCGCTATATAAATATAACGTTATTATTATCAACATGATTTTATGGTATATTTACATTTGTGTTTTGGCACTTATATAAGGATAACGTAATGCCAAATAACGTTTTCATTACATTCTTTTAGCTTTTAATTAGATTCAAGTATATGATTTTGATGTCTAAAACTGATTTTATTTCAAATTAACTTTCTATGCACTATTTATGAACCAGAAACTATTTTAAAGCATACTTTCATAGTCTTCAAGCCTATGTCTAAACTGTATAATAAGTGCCTCGCTGCCTCTTGCTTGTCTGCGTGTTGGAAATCCTCATCTTTAGGAACTCAGGTGAACCGTCCGACCCTTCCAACTATCGGCCTATTAGCCTTTGACCTCTTTTGGGGGAAACTACTGAATGGGTTCAGCATCTCACATCGTTTCTCTAGGTCAACTACTGACGATAATTGCTGAAAGAAGTTATCATGGCATGGATAAGAATGGTAAAGCTTGGGTTGTTGCATTGGTCATCTCGAAAGCTTTGGTATACAGGTCTTCTTCATAAGTTGAAAAGTAATAGTGCCTCCAGTCAAATTTTTGAACTGATCCAGTCTTTCTTATCGAATCGTGAAATGAAAGTTATCCTGAACGGCCACTCCTCTAGATCATTTTGTACTAATGCAGGTGTCCCCCAGGGCTCTATCCTTGGTCCTACTTTATTCATAATTTTCATTACGACCACTCCGATGGCATCAGCACTCAACTTGGTATTTATTCTGATAACACAACCACTTACTTCTGTGACGATATTAAGCCTGATCAGTCCGATGAGGTAAAATTAGCAGCTTATGACAAAAATTACCTTCAGTCTGTTTTAGTGGATTTATTGCCTTACTTTTGGTGAACTCTGTTAAATATATATATATATATATATATATATATATATATATATATATATATATATATATATATATATGTATATATAAGAACATAACATATAACTCCTTTTATCTTTATTCTATTTTCCTCAAGATCTACAACTATAAGGAGATTAAAATACCTAAAATACTTTCCGAGTATATATAATCTACTATATAATAATTACCGTTATGTATTAATTTATGGCTTTCGTGCCACGCTCTCTAGTGAAAAGGGAGTCAAATAAACTTAAAGTAGTAAATTTATGAATGGTTACTTCTTTAGTCATTTTAATAATCTATACACAAAATATTTAACTTTATTGAAACAAAATTAGTTCCCAATCAAATTGAATTAATCCGTTCCCTTCATATTAATTTTCTAAAAACTGCAGTCTTATTTGTTCAAGCCTTTCTTTTGAGGTACTCAGCTACTTTTCTCTAAGTGATTGTCTTGCTTCAATTTGGTCTTGATATAGGCTTTGTCGTGGGCATCTATGTCGTTCGGTTGCTAATATTTTTTTTCGTGAGATGTTTATATTTCGTGTCACTGTTATATTAAACAAATAAAGTTTTTAACATAGAAAGATATGGAACAGAAGGTGATTCATATAATACCAGAAGTAACCAATGAATCATAGATACCATTGAACGTCTAAAAAAATATAAAGTGATTAATTAAAGTGTCCATTGGCCTCTATTTTAGTTGCGAATTTTAGATCTGTGCTTTATTGAATCTCAATATATCGTTTCAAATCTTTTGTTTCATTGCATCTGAATATTAAAATTTTCCAACAGCTGCCGCCATTTTTGACGGCGCGAATCTTCTAGTAATATTATATAACATACAAAGGGAAAAGTAGCGCATGATTTCTGTTTTTACAGCTGTCAATTGGTTATTTGTTTACCGTTTGTATTACCCTGAAATAGTGTAAGATGCCTTCCAAAAGCCAATCAAAGTATTGAGAAACAGGAAAATATCGTTAAAAATAAAGAAAAGAGATCTAAAATGTTATGTAATATCGGTTCTCTTCTATGATAGTAAATTGTGAGACTTGAGGCAACAGAAAAGTGGTTCTACAGAAAGATGCTGAGGATACAATGAACTGAATAATGTGACTAACGACGATATTTTAAGGAAAATGTAAACAAAAAATGACACTTATACTTAGAATCAGAAAAAAAAAACAGTTGAAATTTCTAGGACACATAATGAGGAATGAGAGCTTGGAGAATTTGATACTCACTAGACATATTGAAAGCAAGACGGAGAGAGTAAAGCAGCGTGCAAACTACCTAACAAGCTTGTGTAAATGGATGACTGAAGAAGGAGGGGGAGGGATGGCGAAATTTACTAAGAGCTACAAAGAATAGGACGGTTTCGGATAACCATGATCGCCCATGTCCTGAAGGTATACGATACATAGATGAAGATGGTTACAGTGTACAATAAGGTGGAAATCAATGAAAGACATTTTCATCTAACCATTTATTGTTAAGAAATTTTATCAAGCTGTTTTTTTCTTATTAAGTTCATAGTATCTTCCCTTCGGGATCAATGCGCAATTGCATCCGAGCAGTCACAGAGTAACCTGCAGAGTTCAATATCAAGTTCCTCAACATTTGCGTGATCTGAGCCTCCATCGATCAGTTTGAAAATGGTACAAGATTTTTAATATAAACAAAGAAAGAAATATGGAGGTATGAGTTATAGGAAGCGTGACGGCTACTCAACTGGACCACGACGTCTCGTCCACTTTCTGAGAAAACTTTCATCAAACCATGACCAAAATCTCAGTCTTCAGTTAAAGATAGTGAGATTCGCTTAACGATGTACATTAATATATACACAAACTTCAACTCATTTACAAACATAGGACTGGTTTATACTACAGTAAAAAAAAAAAGTAGACATAATTCCGGTTTGCAACGAGAAGCAAAAATATAGATATAGGTCCGGTTTACACGAGATTCAATAAGGTAGACATAGGTCCAGTTTACACTAGATTAAAAAAGGTAGACATGCGTTCCAGTTGACACTAGGTTACAAAAAGGTAGACATGGGTTCCGATTTATACTACAGTAAAAAAAAAAAGATAGACATAGGGCCGGTTTACAGGAGAGGCAAAAATGTAGTCACGGGTTCCGGTTCACGCTAGATTAAAAAAGGCAGGCATAATTCCGATTTACACTGGGGTTAAAAATGTAATCATGGATCAGATGAACATTAAATAATCGACTCTGCAAGTATCTATCAGCAAGGTTGCTCCATTATGTACGATGCAGTTGGCGTATTCTAAGACACCCCCACCCTGCCTCCAAGAGGATAGTTAACATTTAGTTTCCGTACCTAACATACTGACAGTTAAAATTTCGATTTTACACCATCCGGCACAATATACCCCTATTTGCCGAGAACTACTGCAGACGAAGGTGACTCATTAAAAATATAGTCATACTTCGACCAATATATCATAAACTGTGTAATGATATCATAACATCTTTTTATTTACTCTGTAAAAAATAACTTATACTTTTTAGTTGATGTGGTACAATTTGAGACAGCGATATTTTTAACCGGATATAATAATAATTAAATTGTAAATCCCCAATAATATTTAGGCCGTATAAAAATAATCTTTCTTCTCTTAGATTCAGAAATGTTTGTTCAACACAATTATTAATCAAAAAAGTATGGGTTATAAAGTGTTTGACCTTAATAGTTTCCGTATTTAAAATAATTTATAATAATAGAACGAAAAATGAAAATGCTTTAATCAGTACAATCGTTTTTATGTTTCTTTTGGAGTTTTTAATTGATAAGAACTTAAATATGCGCGAGAAAGTAAGTAAATGAGTAAAAATTACCACGTTTCAGAGTAGATTTAGATGAACGCGAACTGATAGCTATCTGAAATGCTAGGCTGACTCCAAAAGAGTTTGAATCGACAAAAATTGAGATAAGGTTTGTTTTTGAGGGGCTGAATGTCAGAAAAGAACGAGCAAAAGTTAAGTGGAAGTAAATAAATGGAAAAGAAAAAAAGAAGAAAAGGATATAAGAGTTTGAGAACGTAATGTGGAAAGAAAGAAAGAAAGAAAGAAAGAAAGAAAGAAAGAAAGAAAGAAAGAAAAGGAATTAGAATCTGCTGCCAAAAAAATAAATAATGGCTTAACAAAAGGAAGAAAAGAAAGAAGGATAGATACAGAAAAGAAAGAGAGAATATGGATAGAGACTAAAGAATTAGGATGTGTTGCAAAAGGGAAAAGTATTATATAAAGGTTTAACAAAAGAAGGGAGATAATGAAGGATAAAGATAGAGAAGAATTAGAAAGAAAGAAAGAAAGAAAGAAAGAAAGAAAGAAAGAAACAAACAAACAAACAAACAAACAAACAAACAAAAAAGAAAGAAAGAAGGAAGGAAGGAAAGAATTATCTGTGGCAATAAAACAAAAAAATGAAGGCTTAGCAAAAGGAAGGAAAGTAGGAAGGAGAAAGAAAGAAAGAAAGAAAGAAAGAAAGAATAAGAATTAGGAGGTTGCAAAAGGAAAAATGAATAAAGGTTTAATAAAAGAAGTGGGAGAAGGAAGGAGAGAGACAGAAAAGAATTAGAAAGAAAGAAAGAAAGAAAGAAAGAAAGAAAGAAAGAAAGAAAGAAAGAAAGAAAGAATAAGAATTAGGAGGTTGCAAAAGGAAAAATGAATAAAGGTTTAATAAAAGAAGTGGGAGAAGGAAGGAGAGAGACAGAAAAGAATTAGAAAGCAAGCAAAAGAAAGAAAGAAAGAAAGAAAGAAAGAAAGAAAGAAAGAAAGAAAGAAAGAAAGAATAAGAATTAGGATGTTGCAAAAGGAAAAATGAATAAAGGTTTAATAAAAGAAGTGGGAGAAGGAAGGAGAGAGACAGAAAAGAATTAGAAAGCAAGCAAAAGAAAGAAAGAAAGAAAGAAAGAAAGAAAGAAAGAAAGAAAGAAAGAAAGAAAGAAAGAAAGAAAGAATAAGAATTAGGATGTTGCAAAAGGAAAAATGAATAAAGGTTTAATAAAAGAAGTGGGAGAAGGAAGGAGAGAGACAGAAAAGAATTAGAAAGCAAGCAAAAGAAAGAAAGAAAGAAAGAAAGAAAGAAAGAAAGAAAGAAAGAAAGAAAGAAAGAAAGAAAGAAAGAATAAGAATTAGGATGTTGCAAAAGGAAAAATGAATAAAGGTTTAATAAAAGAAGTGGGAGAAGGAAGGAGAGAGGCAGAAAAGAATTAGAAAGCAAGCAAAAGAAAGAAAGAAAGAAAGAAAGAAAGAATGAAAGAAAGAAAGAAAGAAAGAATCAGGATGCTAAGAAAAAAGAAAAGGAATAAAGATATACAAAGAAAGAAAAGTAAAGAAAAGAAAGAATTAAATGAAAGAATTAAAGAACGACAGAGACTGATTAAATGATTAAATGAAAAAAAGGGTGAACGAAATAAAGAATGTCAAAAAAAAAAAAAAAAAAAAGGGAGGCAAATACAACGAGCAAGCATCGAAGGAATGTGGGAGGATCTAAAATTGTTAAATAACGCTAAGAAGAAAAGACATGAAAAAAGTGCGGCGGAGCTGAAAGAACACATGTAAACACTTGTCTTGTGAAGAACTTGTCCTAGATGGCAGGAACCAACGGCCATTGCGTCTGTGTGGACAAGTGATTCTATAACAGCTTTTGAGCACACCCAATTGAAGTGGAAGGAACATCAGCCTCACATCGAAAGAGGGTTTGTTTCTTTGACACCAGAAGACTGGAAGTCATATCCTTTACTGTCACTATTACTATTATCATTGCTATTATCCTACTATTATAATTCTGCTGGCCCTCTCTACGTTAGTTCGCACGACCGTTACGCCATGCCAATTTTCATTGATGAGAACAGATACTACACTTTGATCTTAACCTAAAGTCCGAGAAATAGCAACCTTGATAGAAGCGTCATTTTTCAGATGCATGACACTTGGTATCTGAAAAATGACGCAAATCGAGTAAGGTAATCGCCAAAAATCCAATTACCATAAATAAAATAACATCGTCTGCTGAATTATTTTGAATGACTATTAAGGGAAATGTTCGTAAGACAGGGATTTGGCTATATATTATTATTAAATTGAGCGAGAGAGCAGCACCCAGCCAAAGTGACGCTATAGTATAAACATAACAATCCCCATATATCGATCATGTCACCCGGTCTGATAACGGTATATCCGGCACATGCATCACAGCTAAATGTGCGTGATACGGTGACAAATTTTGAAAAAAGCAGGACATAACCTGGCAGGTGAGCTCAGTTAGAAATAGCTTGTGTTTGGGTAACTCAGTTCGATCAGACAGTCTCCGATTGATGGTGTTCCCAGCAGTCTAGTTGCGACTCCCAAGTTGCCTTGGCTGCCTCATTCTTCAAACTTAAAAAAAAGCATACATCACAACTAAATGTGCGCTATAACGTAACAGGTTTTGATAAAAAGCAGCGGATAATCTTAGAGTTGGACTCCAGTTAAAAATACTTTTAGGTCAGGTAACCCGGTCCGATTCCCAAGTATCTAGCTGTGGCTCACAAGCCAACTTGGCTAACTATAATTCAAACTTGTAAAAAAACTCTCAACAGCTGGCCATGATGCTCCTCCACTACTCCCAGGAATAAAGATACACAGTATGCAGGCCGCTAGGGAACACGTCTAACTGGTTAATGTCTGGAAACCTACAAGCAAATATGTGGAACTGGATAGGGTATCTACTGTGTACTATCTTAATTCACCATGACAAAACATGCACTTGCTAAGTCTTCCAATCAAGACCAGAAGCCATGAGAGCCTTATTGTAGGATCAGAAGTCATGAGAGCCCTGTTGTAGGATCACGTCATTTATTATTATTGTTACTGTTGTTGTTGTTGTTGTTGTTGTTGTTGTAAAAGTAGTAGTGGTAGCGATTGTGATAGTGATGATAATAGTTTGTGCTGATAGTTTTATCGGTTTTGAGAAGTTTTCTCAAGCATCATTGTTTTGCACGTGTAATGATTACTTATGACAGATTTTACAAGTATTATGAAACAAATCTATGCTGAAAGTTATTCACACTTAAATGCCATTTTTAAGGCAGCCTCTATCCCTGTCTCTCTCTCTCTCTATCTCTCTCTCTCGGACTCTCTCGCTGTCTCTCTTGCTTTCTTTTTTATCAGACAAATATATATTTAAAAAAATTAAAATGAAAAATTCCCAGAGTCCCCGCTTTTCTTCATGCGTATACATAGACTCATCAACGGAAATATAAATTTAGTCCGATAAAGTCCTAAACGGTAAAACACGTCGCACGAAATTTTTTTCTATTAGGTTGGTGCAAAAATAATGGCGTAATAATGTCGTTTTTTGACCTATTTTTAACGTCAAAAAACGACATTGTTACGTCATTATTTTTGCACCAACCTAATATATTCATACCTTTCTCCTGAATAAAGAATATATGTATATATATATAGATATATATAAGAAAATACATATGTGTGTGTGTGTAAAAATTCTCAGAATTAATCTGTAGAAAAAGACAATACGTATAAATGAAAACAAGACAATAGGAAAACTACATGTGAAAATATTCTCTTCAAAAATAAAGTATTAGGTTGGTGCAAAAATAATTTCGTTTTCTCACATAGTAACATATGGGAGAAAACGACATTATTTTTGCACCAACCTAATAATTTTTCAGTTGACCATGTGAATATACAATAGCGTTTCGAAATTCTTCTAGCTGCTAATAAAATTTTGTTTGTTTTTTATAAATACTTTGTTTCGATAAATTCATTTCGTTTTTTTTGTTTTGTTTTTTTTGCCTTGAAAAAGTCCACAATGAACGAAATGCGTCGGCTGGAGTTATACAGGTTTCCTATTGTCTTTCTACCTTATATATATATATATATATATATATATATATATATATATATATATATATATATATATATATATATATATATATATATATAAAGGAAAGAGGAAAACCTATGTGCGCCGATGAAATTCGGAAAAACTAACATTTTTACTTCTCTTTGTAATACTTGTTGCAAAATAGAATGTGCTCTCCGGTAGGATTCGATCATGTGTCCTCCTTTGCAGGAGAAACTGGTGAGACGCACATTTTCTTTAATAAGTTTCCTCGATTGTGCAGACTGATAGATGAAATTAATACTGTTTTAAATAAAAAAAAAAAACTGTGCGTCTACTGAAATATGGTTATCCAATGAAATTAACGTTTGAAGTATAGTAGTTGCTTTCTAGACGTTTGAAGATCGCGAGAGTGTGAAACTCGAGTAATGACTCGGACTGTCCTTTATTAAATATTGATGTTGTGAAGCGATTTTTGCTCTTTCTAGATAATCTGAGCGTTGAGCAATTTACTGAGTAAGTAGGTGTTTGCCTTTTGATTTTTTTTCTTTCCTTGTCCGGGATTTTTTTTCTTGTCTAAGGTGTTAAGTCTTCTGTTAAGTTGTCTGTTCGTCATGCCAACATAGTTGCTTTTTCTTTAGTAGTTATATTTTTTTAGTACACACACACACACAAACACATAGATAGATATTAGGTTGGTGCAAAAATAATGACGTTTTCTCGCATATGTTACTATGCGAGAAAACGTCATTATTTTTGCACCAACCTAATAGATAGATAGATAGATAGATTATATCTCGCAGTCTTCACGTAACAAGCTGACTTCAGTAATCGTTCTCCTATACATAATGCCAACTAACTGAGCACAGTTTAAGCTTAAGCTGTCTCAGAGTGCATTGATAGCGAGGATTGTCTGCTTGACTCTATTGAATAATGAGTTCGATACTTACTGGGTGACCTTTCAAAATTCGACATTTAATAACCCAACGCGGATCGACATGTCAAATCAATGGCACACGTTTATCATCATTATCATTAATGATAAGTGATGAAGTTGAATATAATAAAAGTCCGCTAATTTCTGTTTGAATTTTGCGTAACACGATTTATCCTTATTTACATTATGTACATTCGAATTGATGCCCTTATTTTTTTACCATCATCACAACCTTTCGGTAGATGTGCCCTCCGACCTTCTTCGGGTATCTGTCGGTCCGGGCAACCGTCAGAGAAATCCGAACTGAACTTTTTATTCAATCTACGGGAATAGATTGTTCTCTTTCCGTTGTCCATGTTTAGGGATATCTCGTGTTGTTCTTATTTCGTACTACACGATTATTGCTCGCCCTGTTTCTATCGAGTCTATATCTGTACTACGCGGCGCAGGAAATTGAACTCGCAATTACCATGCCACCAAATTCACGGAGCAATAGACTATTGTCGACAGAGACCAGAAGTCCAGAGTGTCCAACGGGAAATTAGTGATAATAGCAACAAATACAGTGCAACCTCGGTTCTAGAACGTCTCACATGTCTAACAAATCGGTTTTCAAACAGAACATTCGAGATGAAAATGCCTTGATTATCGAACAAAAATTCGGTTCTCGAATAACATTGCCTAACGGAGTTAACCCCAACGGAATAATTTCTGAGCCGACCGCTGTGTTGTATATATTGTAATGTTCTTGGAAGTATCCACGCAGTAGTCTGTTCCACAAAGTAGCATTCGCAGTAGAAATCACTTCTTTCCGAAGGAATACGTAAGGAATGGAGGTGATTCAACTCTGTGGAAGTAACTCAGATAGTGGTACTAAAGAATGAAGTTCGTTGAAACATTTGCCATAGTAATAGTGATAGAATAGTGAAAAGCTTGCGACATTTCATATGTGCGGAAAGAGGCTGCATGGTGGAAAATAAGTCATTCCTTACAATTCTAGGTAAATGTCAAGGCTAGAAAGTGAGAATAGAGCAGCTCCAGCCCAGATATGACAATAATGTTATACGGAAGAACATCGGTTCTCGAACGTTTTGCGTGTCGAACAAATTGGCTTTCGAACAGAAAATTTGAGATGAAAATGCCTCGGTTTTCGAACAAAATTTCGGTTCTCGAACAACATTGCCGAATCGAGTTAACCCGAACGAAATGATTTCTGAGTCGACCGTCATATTGTATATATTCGTGTTTGTACCGTGCTTTTCTTTTCCAATTTTATTGTGCTGTGACTTTTTTCTCTACATTGATTCCTATTGGAAAATAGTTTCGGTTTACGAACATTTCCGGATACGAACAGCCTTCGAATTAAATGTCAATCAGAATCACCAATAATTGGGCAGTATTTATATGCGCGTCACTCGAAGCATAAAAGTGAATGTCAGAAATGACATCCGGTCGAGGGCACGCACGTTCAATATTGTCACATTAAAAGAGCATTAAGCAGATAATAAAGTGAACTCTAAAACGAGAACAGCAATCGTTTGATCGTGCTTAATAGAAGCGGCTTTAAAATAAAATAAGAGGATTTTTAAAGCCAATGCAAAGAAAATAACCATAAAAAATCTGACACTTAATAGAAATCTACAGGCATTAATGAGTAGAAGTTTTAAAGTTAAATTCCAAGGTCTTGTCTCGAAATAGCTTTGTCATACAAAACAGAAAGAAAGAAATCTGGACGATGCCCAACATATACAAATACAAAGCCCAAAGAGCCACTCACGCTAGAGGGTAACTAAATAAGATTGTTGTATGGGCGTAAGTAGAAGTCAGGGCATATTATGAAGATTAAGATTGTATTGTTCGGAGAAGCATCCTCTCAGGTGTTTGTTCCGTGAAATAGAAGTTCTTGGGAAGAAGTTGACCGAATGGAACTTCCTTCTTACTAATGAAATATGAAGTGAGTCAGAATGGTTCACCCCTGTGGCCTGTCTTAGCTGCAAATATCCGAACTGGTTGAACTACGGAACGTACTTGATGTAAATAATGATAACTCTTTATTCCAGAAATTCAGACAGCGATTAACTGACTCCTATTATATTCGTCTTCATCACCATGATGATGATGATGATGATTGGGGGTGATGATGATAATGACGGAACTCGCAACTACTGTATCACAAACCAAGTTCACGAACCAATTCTTTAATTCAGTAGGCTATATGTCCCGTGGGACAATTCTGAGTGGACAACTTGAACTTTTAAACCTAACCTGCTTCCTGACGAGTTCTGTTACTGCTGTTGCTGCTCGCCATGCTTGACTTTAGTCACCGCACCTCCACTTTTTATTGCAGCTGCTGATGGCAATGAAGCATTGCTCTCATTTTCTCTCTTTCTTTATCAACGTATTTATTTCCATGCTAGGCCTACTAAGGAAGTCTTCATAGCATATATGCTGTTTCTTTTAGACGTCTAACTCTCCAATGTTCCTCTTTGTCCAGTATTTTACTTAATTCCACAAAGATTGATATCTATGCTTTTCTTTCAATATATGATCAGCCATGCCTGATTTCATTGTCTCACCCCGAATTACGTATATATAAAGCATAGTATTGCAGTTAGCATATATAACACACTTACGTAATTGTAAATAAAATTAGCCACGCCTATTTATAATTTGTGTGTATGTATCTGATAATTTCATAATTATCAATTTCATTGAGTACTTTCGGCTTGTGTCCAAATTTAACCCATAGCCTCATGTCGAGTTTAAATTTCAGTTGAGCTGCGTTACAATCACTTTCGTATCATTGGAAAAGTTATGAATCCATCTTAAATGGTGTGGGCTGATTGGGTTCTTTAGCCTTGGGTGGCAATCAGTCTAAGACAGTGGTCCCCAAACATTTTTTTCTCTGTGACGCATTTTCAGAATGGAAATTTGATTGCACCTCACCAAATTTGATGTGATAAAAGTACATTTAAAAATTTTAAAAAAGAGGGTTAAAGGGAGATAATCGTGGATTCGAAGTCAGAACATTATCATTGATAACTCTCTCCTCCAATTTGCGGACCCTAGTCACTATATTCTTAATACTTGATATAATGCAAAAATATCACAATGATAAAATCGGTCAATAATTATTTATAACTAGGATTCATGCATACAAGTCAGCCATAATAATATTTTAAATTTTGAAATCATATTCATTTTTGGCATATGAATTTTTATGAAACTGTTTCTAAATCTTTGATTGTCTTTCAACCATTCCACTTCACCTGCTATCTTCTTCCGACACACCTATTAGACGTACCTCAACGTTTGGGAATCACTGGTCTAGGAGAAGGACAACTCTGAATTCAAAACGCTATGTAGCCCTCGCGTAACTCATGCTGTGCAATCATAGACAAGATCATGGATATCACAATGAGCCTATAATCTCGAATACGTCAATGTTTTATTATTAATAGTAGTAGCCGTAGTATTAATATTTCCACATACTGTTATTTTGCTTAAAATTTGCATTGTACTTTATTTCTGATGGGAAAAGTTAATAAAAGTTAGTAAAGCAAAAAGAATTTTGATCTCATTTTTAAAGTTGGCTGACCGCCTAAGTCAAATATATTTCTTAGGGGAGGAAGTTGCGTCTTCTCTTTCATCAATGGGCAAATGAAGTATAATAAAATACTGCCGCTTAAAATAAACTCTGACTTTATAACAGTCCAGTTCTACGATATATTTACTAAAATTTGTTTTTCTTTATTGCAATCAAAAATCGAGATTTTTTTTCTGTTAAAAATGGAAATACATTTTTAAAATTTTGACCCATAACCTTCTGGCGTCAATTTAAAATGACACCTTGTGATCATTTTACTTAAAGTTGTTTTTATTATTATTTCAAATGAAATTTGGAAAATTTCAACATATTTCAGTGAAATATTCACTTTTCAAAATAATAGTTTATAATTAGATAAAAAAAAAGATGGCGTCATTTTAAACTAACGCCAAGACAATATGGATTAATAGACATTTACATTTTAATTAAATAAGATTTTATGAAAACAACACGAATATAAGCTAATGAATAGCATCATCATTTTTAAGGATGAGGTATCCGTATTATTCAAAGGTTCACTATTTACTGATAATGATAAATTATTACGTGCTACGCAATATATTGGCCCTTTGGCAGACTTGGTCAGTTATTATTAAATCAAATGAACATTTTTTTTTAAATATTATGTGTCTTTTCATTTTAGTTTTATTGACAAAAAGTAAAAGAAACAAATAGCTTGGTCTTAGCTCTGTACTTTAAAACGGAAGTCGGATATCCGGTTTAAAAGCCGGATGGAGTACCTGGATTTGAATCGTTTAATACCCTTATCTATCACTCTTTATCTCTCTCTATATACATCTCTCGTTATCTCTATTTCTCTCTCTCTCTCTCTCTCTCTCTCTCTATATATATATATATATATATATATATATATATATATATATATATATATATATATTGCTCTCTCTCTTCATTTCTCTCACACACACGCACACACACACGCACACACACACACACACACTGATTTTCCACTGTTGTTTCAGGACGTTTTAGTCACACGTTGAATGATTTAGCCTTGTCCCTCACAAATGTCCTTAAACTCCATAAACCCCAGCATATATGTATTAAGCCCGATTGCCTTATAAAAGTGCACTGCGAAAAGATGCTCAAAAATTATGGGGCCGACCATGAGGCCCTTGAAAAATTCAATTCTAATTTTCGGTCATGTGTTCAGATTTTGGGAAGAGAGTCATGACTAGAACATTTCAGCACTGTCTTTCATATATCTTGGCTTCTATATTTCCAATTGTGAACAGAGCAAAGATAACATCACACAAATTATAAATACGCATGGATATTTTTATTCACATCAATTTGACGAAAAGTGTGACACCGAAATCTGAAGACAAATTGGAATAACGAAAGACGCCTTCCAAAAGCTAAAAAAAGAAAGAGGAAAATTTCGCTAGCAACAGAGCTTCCTTGCTATGGCAGTGAATGCTGAACAGTTTCCTCACAGATGAAGAGGTGACTTAAAATAATAGTGATGTGGTTCTCCAGAAGGATGCTGAGAATACCAGAGACTGAGTATGTGAACAGCGAGGAAGCTTTTTTAGTAAATTCCTAGAAAATATTATTTTTGATAATCTCAGCATAAAAACACATAGATAGATAGATAGATAGATAGATAGATAGATAGATAGATAGATAGATAGATAGATAGATATTAGAACAGGCTTAGATAGATAGATAGATAGATAGATAGATAGATAGATAGATAGATAGATAGATAGATAGATTATTTTACTGGGATACAAACTGCAATAACTGCGATAAACACGGGTATATTATAATCAACCACCAGGAAAGAATAATCTTATTGTTATTGTAAATAGGTAACTTGGAAATTTCAAAAAAGATAAAAAAAAAAAACGGTTTCTCTCTCTTCAAAGCTCTGTCGAGTACCGAAAAACCGTCCTGGGTATGACGCTAAACTACATCCGGTAGCAAGGCCGCTGAACGGGATGTTTTGAGGGGCGTGGATCCACCTCTTAATTGCTGTTGTTCCAGTTCCACCCTGAACTGGGTTGATTGCACTTGTTAGGGTGCCAGCTTATGGGCAAATAGTTAACCCTCAAATTGGGGTCAAAGCACTATGAAAGTGTAAAAATATTTTTTTATAATAAAAATACCAGCTATACATTTTCATAATAAAATATTACCGGTTATACATTTTATAAAAACAAAAATTAACAAGAATATATTTTTGTAAATGAAATTACTAATTCTCCCCCCAAAATTAAATTTAAATGACCCATAAGTTGTTGATATGTCGAAAAGCACCGAAAAATTTGCGCATCGAAACGTCAAGACAAGGTGTTATATCTATTAAATAGACAATTACCAAAGGCTGATAACATTCAAACCATAATGCCACTCTTTCTGCGTACAGAAGAAGGGCTGGAAAGATTATATATATATATATATATATATATATATATATATATATATATATATATATATATATATATATATATATATATAAATCTCTAAGACCTTTAGGTGAAATTCTAAGTGTGCCATCATCGGAACCGAGAACGTCTCTTGGCTACACTGATGGTTTTGTAACAAATACTCAACTACCTCCTATCTAGGTGCATTGCCGCACCAATGTAAGTTATCGTAATTTCCATTCCGAACAGTAGCTGTTAACTTATTCCTAATTCCAGCCTCTAATCTGTTCTACCTATATAGTCAGCGTCACGGTGATATTTGAAATGCTAAATTGAAAAATTAATATATTATGTTGGTGCAAAAATAATGACGTAATAATGTCGTTTTTTGACGTTAAAAAATACGTCAAAAAACGACATTATTACGTCATTATTTTTGCACCAACCTAATAGTAAAGAGGTATAACATATTTACGGAGTAATGTTAACATTGGTTAGACTGTAAAAAGATAGATAGATAGATAGATAGATAGATAGATAGATAGATAGATAGATAGATAGATAGATCAACAGGAATCTTAAATCTTAAAAAAATCTACCTTCAAAATTCTGGTTTAATCAAATTAAAATGAATAGCTCTGATTAATGAAAATCAGTATTTTATCAGCATTATATTGATATTTTTAAGCCTTTTAACTCAAGGCTATAAAGCAACGCAAATAAAGCCACTAAGACGCCATTTCAACAGTAAAATGATGAGACCTTACCGCCAATCTAATACTGATAAAGTGGAAAGCTCATCAAAACAATTACCATGCAAATATTTATAGAAAATACATCATCCATCCAGGTTGAGCGTAGTCGGGATCATCGAACCAACGCGAACGATCCTTTCCATAGCTGTATAATATGGGCTACGCCAGGTTTACATACAGTTTTGAATTCAGAGTTACTTTCTCCTTGACCGGTTGCCACTCAAGGCTAAAGAACCCAGTTTGTCCTGCTATTTACCCATAGGTGGAGGAGAATAAGAATCATACCTAAGAGTATTAGCATGTAAATGAATGTAATTGATCGGACGGAAATTCGAACTCGGCTCTCCGATTCCTCAAACCGCGCCGCTATACATTATTCCGCACTGCCTCAATTATTATAGAAAAAATACCAGAGAAAATTTACCGTCTAACCGCATTTTATATTTAGCAAAAACGTTGTTTGATCAGTATCAAGATGGGTGATCGCTTGAGAATACTAGATGCTGTAAACTGAGATGTGTTAATGGAGTAATGGATAATGGCTCGGAACTGTTAATCGGACACCCGAGTTCCATTTCCCGTTGAGTTTTTTTATATTCACTTACGTGCAAATACCCTTCGGAAAGATATGCTGTCTTAATTAGTAAGACTTGTATGCCTAAAGTTTACCATTATTATCTATCCCCGCCCACAAAATAAAAAGAAATTCTTACAATCTAAATATACAAAAAATAATAATAATTTATGTGGCTTACGGTCATATAACGTTGAATTCGTACGATCAAACGAAGTTAAGCAACGTCTAGCTTGGTCACCAGCTAGATGGGTGACCGCTTAGAAATACTGGATGTTGTAAGCTTACATGTGCGGGTAGTATAAAAGATAACGACTCCGAATTGGAAATCAAAGAGACGAGTTTCGATTCCAGTAAAGTTCGTTATATTCCCTTACACGCAAAAATCTTTACAAAAGTTATGAATCCACCTCTTCTTCTCCTCCATCTATGGATTAATTAGTAAGACTTGTATCAGTAAATCACTAAAAGTAATACTCTTCTTCAATATCCACAATTTGTGTGGCTTACAGCGATATCACGTTGAAACACCGTTTCTCGTACGATCATCAAAGTTAAGCAACGTCGAGCCTGGTCAGTATCTAGATGGGTGATTGCCTGGGAATACCAAGTGTTGCAAGCTTGAATGCGCATGTAGTCTAAAGGAAAACGCCTTGGAATCGGGAATCGAAGATCCGAGTTGCAATTCCAGTCGGGTTTGTTATATTCACCTACCCGCAAAGGAAAAGGCATGAATCCACCGCTTCTCCCCCAGTTATAAGTTGATTAGTATGACTTGTATCAGTAAATCATTATTATCTTTAAAAAATTCTTACAATCTAAAAATATTTTCTGGCTTTAAATAACATGCGAAGGGATGATAAGCCGTAGAAAACGAATCAAAGACTTTTTTTTTTTTTGCAGAAAAATTCTTAAATCTCTCGAGAGAAATTTTAATGCTTTTCAAAACAGAACTTCACAGTCTCGCTAATGTTTTCGTAAGGAAGCAATCACGATTTTCTGACGCACTGACATTGATATGGGTCGTTACAATTTCATTGTACTGTTTTGATTTGATGAATAGATAAAAATAAGACTGTTTTATTCCTATTTGCAACCAGCGACAGAAACAGAGAAATGTATATTTAGCTCTAAGGTAAAGGCAAAAAAATATACGAAAAGTACTTTTGAAGAAGGAGGAAAATAATTATAGTTGTATACAAGCCACAATTTTTCTTCATTATTCTGACTTGGATCAGGATATTCTTTGAAATTAATATCTCCGTTGACCGCTGGGTGGCGCGGCTTCCTGTCTATTCTGTTGGCTTTGGCAAAGACGCCACTGGTAGTAGACGAAATAGACTTCAAGAGGAAACAAAAAAAGACGATGATAAAAAAAAAAACAGAACGTGTATATAATGTATAGTGAGTGGGTCTTGTGAATAATTCGGAAGAGTGAGAAAACTTGGCAAACACAAAACTTCAGTTACACGAGTGTCTGAATGAAAGTCGGTCTCTTTGCCTTCATTTGACAACCCACCGTTGCGCATACATTCACTTATATTACTGTTTTTAATATATTGTATCTACCGCCCAATATATATATGACTTTCTGTTTATATATACCTACCTTTTTCAATTAGTTGTGTATCTGAGCAGTAATACTTCCGTAATAAATGTTTCATAAAAAAATAACTGACTAGGAACTTCTGTTAAGGTTTTTTATTTTATTATTCTTGTATACGAAAAAGATGTATTTTTCTTGTTCACATGCAAAAAAAAATAACAGAAGTACTTTCTCAGCCATGTTTTAACATACATCCATTTACTCGCAAATACCCTTGGGAAAGGTATGAACCCATCTTTTCTCCTAGCTATGGTTAAATAGTAAGATTTTTATGTTGGCAGATCATTCTTATCTCCACCAAAGAATTCAAAGCAGTATTCAATCGCAAAATAAGTATTTATATTCTTGCAACCAAAAATATGGTTCGGCTTTAAATAACCCACACTGGTTTGATAGGCCATAAAAAAAAAACAAATCAAATAATCAATTAAAGAAATGTTATATATATATATATATATATATATATATATATATAACATCTCATTCATTGATTGTAATTGAGTGTAACCCTGATATATGGGAAACCCGGATATAAGAGAGATTTTATCTGGTCCCAAATTAGAGCCATACTTACCTAAACAAAATAGACCAAACCCTGATATAAGAGAAATCCGGATATAAGAGACTTCTTCTCTGGTCCTGGCAAGTCTCTTATATCCGGGTTACACTGTATAATAAATCCTAATGAGCCAGGTCCTACCTACCTAGGTTTCACCACATGAGATCATCAGGATGAACTGGTCAGTAGGCTTCGATAACTTTAACACGTTGTTTGATTGTTAATCTTTCCATGGTTGAAATTGCCGAATACTTAAGTTGATAAATCTGAAAAAAAAAAATCATTAGACGCTTAAACTTAATTCACATTTAAAATCGGTCCAAGTTATTGGAACACCCTATATTTATGTGTCGCTTGATACCATCCTTCCTTTTCTCTCACATGTGTGCGCACAACTCTAAAGTATTTATTCCATATTACTACGCGCCCCCATACACACATACACCTCACGTGTACGCACGTACGTATTGCATGTTGATATACCAATTTAAAATGAAATGTTTTCGTAAGTCGACAAACAAAAACGACCTCAAAACTTCTTACTTATATTACAAGATAAAAACCAAAAGGATTATAATCCTTTATTAAAGAGGCCTTAGAATTTGGAAACCCAAATATATACCTGATGAAGAAAAATACATTGAAAATAACTTTTTAAATTCTCCACTTATCTAGTTATTTTATGTACAATGCCAAAAGAAAAGCGTACGAAATCGACAAATCTCCAAAAGAAAAAAGAAAAGACAGCACAAAAATTAAGCATATTAACAAATGTCTTCATAACTAATGAAGCTGAAAAAATTTAAGGTAATCTCAATATAAAATTTGTCAAAAAGGTTTCGAAAACAACTGATCTATGTAAAACAAGAAGATATTTTTTACACGAGAAAGTAGCTTCTACTAAACAAATTTTAAATAATACCCACAAAATACATCGACGAAATATCTCAAGATTTAAAGAAAGAAATATATGAACATAAAAATTGTCTTAAAATTAAGTAAAATACACACTGCGCATGTGTACTACAGAAAACTTCTTGAACAAAATTTTGATCTGGAAAACGCCGTTTTGATGAAACATTAATTTGCTCAGACGACGATTTATTGAACATGTTATGAGTTATAAGGTCCTTTATGATAAAAATACAAGGATATTTAAATTTATTCACTTTTCTTGTTAAGTTTGTGCTGAAATAATGTGGCACATGTAAACCTTGAAATTACAATTTATTTTCTTGAGCAATTAGGCAAAAATCAAGCGTTCAATGGCTTTACGTAAATTACGTTTTTCTTCTCTAATGTAAATTTTGTTCTAGTGAAATAATTCTTTTTTCTGATGACGCCGGATAAATTCACCGAAACATGTCAGAGTAAATCATTTTTCGGTATTTCTACAGAAAGGCCTCTTCCCCAAAAAATAATTATTTTTTATTTATATATATATATATATATATATATATATATATATATATATATATATATATATATATATATATTACTATAGCATTCTAGATCTGAAACATCAAAAATTTTATTTTTTAAAGTTCTATGTTTTGGGGGGTGGGTTCAGTTTTCTATATAAATATTTCGCGTCTGTTTTGAATATTTTTTTTTTAAATTCAAAACAGACTTGAAATATTTACATTTTATACTAAGCTTTTAATTTAACACATCAAGCTATTCATTATTTTGTATTAAATATTTTGATAGCGATAAGGCAATGCGCGCTCACACTCTCACACTTTCGTTTTTGTGCTTATAAAAATTTAAATGCAACTACTCAATGATCCGCATATGGATTAACTCTTGTTGGGTTTAATTCTGTGCCTTCATTGGCCTTCAGTAGATGATGTGTTAGGCAGTTCATATTTTAGTACTAACTTCACCCAATAAAAGACACGAGAGCCACTCAAGGTAGAGTGTTATTGTTAAAATGGTAATAATGAATGAGGTGTGTGATATGACTGAAAGAGGAGATGGTAGTAAGGGAAGGCGGATAAGTAACAATTAAACCATGACTTGATTGTAGAATTGGGGAGAGCACACACACACAGGTGTCCGTTCCATAATCGCTTATGATACTCTCTTCTGGCTTATTGCTTTCTTGGTAAATGCGATCTTTAATTTAAATGAAAAATCAATCTTCACCTTCTGTTTCATCGAATCTTTCCTTTTAATTACCCTTTCTCCACAATAACGTCTTCTCAGTTTCTTTCACTCACAATAACCACTAACGGCTTTGTGGCTTTATCGCCTTGCTTGGGGTGAAATAATTTTTAAAAAATAGCAGTTCTTCTGTGAGAAAAGATTTGATTATTCTGTAAACTCTTCCAGAAATTCCATGGCAAGAGAGTGTAGTAATCCTTATGCCACACCTTATAAAAAAAAACCTTTTAGATGTCTAAGTTATTCATTAACAATACGAAATTCTTTTTAGCATATTGCAATTAGATGCTATCAAAATAAGATGGCCTCTGTAACGTAACTGCTGTTCATACACAGGTGATGTCTACATCGTTTGTTTCGGTGTTTCTGTATATTAAAAACAAATAACACACTGCTTTATATAAACCATTAGCAGCCTTCCCATTGGAGGACTATTCAGTTAAAACAATAAACTCACCAGGCGACATATATGAATTGTCTAGCATGTCCCATAAGCTCTGACTGGATGCCTTGATTTTAAGTGTAATATCTGATTTTGAGAATTGATATTCCCTAACGCATCCGCATATATATATATATATATATATATATATATATATATATATATATATATATATATATATATATATTCACACATATGTATTAGGCTGAGTCCTAAATAATTTCCGTTTTTGTTTGTCAATTTTATACCTCAACAAATAAAGTATACTTACATTTTATTCAAATATATGTACACAATTATTTACAATGGCTTCTTGTCATTTATCAGGCAACCCCTCGATACCTTTTAAGTAAAATTCCGCAGGTTTTCATGTGGAAAGTTTCCGAGAAACTCTTGAATTTGCTTTTCATTAGAGAAAAATGTTCCCATAAAAGCATTTGGCAGCTATTAAGAAAAGGTAATAATCGCTTGGTGTAGTGTCAGGTGAAAATGGCGGTGAGAGTCAAACAGACCAACCAAGTTTCAAAATGTTTTCCTGTGTTGTTATCGGGGTATGTTGTCACGCATTGTCATGGAAGAAAACAATTTTTTTTTCCATTGACGAACGCAAGGTGTCTTTAGATGAAACTTTTATGGACACGTTGCAGATGCTGGATAGATAAATGTGCATTTAGTGTTTCATTGCGTTTTAAGAAATCTAAAGAAATAATACTCTGATCATTCACAAACAGAATATGACTTTTTTTTCCATGGAGCCAAGCTTCTGACGTCAGATATGGAGCCTTTTCTTCGTCAATCCACTTGCGATCGACATTAATGTATGTAATCGATTTTTCATCACCTGTTATGATATATTTAAGGAATGGTTATTTAGGATGATTCATTCGTCATTACAATTGGTTCACCAAAACGGAAATTATTTATGACTCAACCTAAACTGAATATAGTGGGTGGGGTAGAACAGACCAACCGAGTTCCAAAATTTGTCTTGTGTTATCCTTGATGTATTTGGTCTTGCGTTGCCATAAAGAAAAATAACACTTTTTAACACTTATCAGGTCTAGTGAATGTAGGGGATAGAGTAGAACAGACCAACCGAGTTCCAATTTTTTCTTTCTGTGTGCGGCCTAACATTGTCATCGAGAATAACTTTTTTCCTATTGACGAGCGCAGGACGCTTTTTCGACCAAACTTTTATGGACAGGTTGCAGCTCCTGGACGTATAAATATGCATTTAGTGTTATACTGCGTTTTAAGAACGATAAATGAATAATACCAGGACAGGTAGGGCGCAACTTAACCTTTCTTCCATGAAGTTCAGATATGGAGTTGTTTGTGAAGATTTATCCTTGTTAATTCACTGCCGTTTAAAGATAAAGAAGAAAGAGAAAAAGATAGAGGAGAAAAATATCCAGCACGGAGAAGTTTGAATAAAGGTAGAAAAAAAAAGTTAATTCAGACGTCAGATGAAGATGGCGATGACGATGATGATGATGATGATGATGATTTAAGTGTCACCTGTTATGATACATCTACGAAACAGTATATACGCCATTACAGCTGGTTCCTCATAACGGAAGCTAATTATAACTCAACCGAATACTTTCAGGAAAATCACGTGCACGATTGTCAGTAAAATTAGTTTCAGTCAAGGATTGTAGATACAGACCTATGAAAATGAAACTTCCAGCTTCTAAAGATTTTTATTAAAAAAATAATTTAATTTTAATTGTTTTTTTTATTATTATTAAGCAAAATATTAAATATTGAGTATAGAGTTTGTAGACCTGGGTATGACGATAAGCGACATCCAGCAGCAAGGTCCCTGATGGGAAGATTGAAGGTTTTGAGGAGGGGTGAACCACCTCTTAAGTATAAAATACATTTTTATTGTAAAAATACAAGCAATACATTTTTATATTAAAAATTACCAACAATATTTATTTATAGTAAAATTACCAACAATACATTTTATAATAAAATTACCAACAACATATGTATTTATAGCAAAATGACTAAAAGTACATTTTCTGTATTTGAAGGCATGCAATTGTGTTCAAAATATATACAGTTGAAGCCATAATATTGTGTTCAAGATATTTTTTCGGCATTAAATAACCCATTGAGGTTGATTTGGCGCTAAACGAAGCAGTGAGTTTGAGTCTAACTGAGTGACCAATGCTCGTGGCCTTGTGCTAAAACGAAGCTAATCTTATATACAAATATGCATGCATAAAATTTTATTTCTGATGGTCTCATCATAGAAACACATCTGTGTAGATAGATAGATAGATAGATAGATAGATAGATAGATAGATAGATAGATAGATAAAACGCCCGTTTTCATAACACGCGCACACACACACACTCACTCACTAATCATTTACGCGGCTTAACTTTGCCTTTGCAAGATCTTTCGTAATCGTGAGAATCTTATCAACAAGATCTCATCCAAAAATGGATGTCAAAATTTGACACACCCAACAGTATTTTTTCTTATTGTTATTATCCGTTACTTTCTTTGGTTCCTTCTGGATTATCATCATCATCATCGTCAGCGTCATCATCATCACTATCATCGCCATCTTCATGTGACGTCTGAATTAACTTTTTTTTCTACCTTTATTCAAACTTCTCCGTGCTGGATATTCTTCTCCTCTATCCTTTTCTCTTTCTTCTTTATCTTTAAACTTTATTCTCCCTCTTCCTGACTTTTCTGTTCATTTCCTACTTTTTTTCGTTTTCTTTTTC
Organism: Acanthosepion lycidas; assembly: GCA_963932145.1. NCBI lineage: Eukaryota > Metazoa > Mollusca > Cephalopoda > Sepiida > Sepiidae > Acanthosepion > Acanthosepion lycidas. The sequence continues at coordinate 45,160,186 of OZ010598.1, read as the reverse complement.
GTTTCTCTTTCTTTTTTCTTCTCTTTTTCTTCTTGTTTGTATTTCTGCGATGAGGATTTATCATTATTTACGCTGTTTATATTCGGACTATTGTACTCAACTTTGTTGTTGGTATCACAATAATTCGGCCGCTGTGCCCTCCGGCCTTCCTCAGATGTATATCAATCTGGGTGACCTACAGGAAATTCTGAACCTGTAATTTAATCTATGAAGGTAGACTGTTCTCGTTCCACTGCCCATGTCTCGCGATATTTCGTCTACTTCTTATTTTGATTTAGTTTCCACTAAGTGGAAATACCGACTTAGAGATTGAACTCACAACCTCTACGTCATACAATTCACAAACTAACGCTTTTATCCACTTTTTCCTTTTTATTTTCTTTCCGCACTCTCTCTATCTCTCTCTCTCTCTCTCTCTCTCTCTCTCTCTCTCTCTCTCTCTCTCTCTCTCTCTCTCTCTCTCTCTCTTCTTTATTAGAGATTTTAGAGTTTACCAGGAATCATTATTGGCGGCCACAACTTAACAACATACTATATGCGGATAGTACAGTGCCTTCATGGGCCATCAGTAGATGTTGCGTTAAGCAGTTAATTTTTTAGTGCTAATTTTACCCAATACAAGGCATGAGTGCCACTCAATGTAGAAAGACACAGAAAAGAAACTACAGAAGGTACTAAAAGAAAGCGAGAAGAAGGGACTAAATATAAACTATAAGAAGACAGAGTGCATAGTCGTTAGTAAAAGGATTAGCTCAAAATGCAAATTACAAATAGGAGTTAACTAAATCAAACATTCCAAAAATTTAAATATCTGGAAATATCCTAGCAGAGGTCGGAAAGTGCAACAATGCAATCCGAAGACGCATTGGGAAAGCCAAAAATGTATTCTAAAAACTAATCAGAAAGACTTAAAAAATTCGTTTGAAACAAAGAAAAGGGTACTGAACTCTTACGTGATATCTGCATGTCAGTGAATACTGAACAATTTCCCCAAAGATGAAGAACAGACTTGAAGGAACAGAAATTGGAAGATGCTGAGGATACCATGAATTGAACATGTGAGCAACGATGAAGTTTTAAAAAAAGAAACAAAAACAAAAAAGAAATTTATATTTAACATCAGGAAGCGACAGTTGAAATTTCTGGAGCATATAATGAAGAAGGAAGGCTTGGAAAATCTGAAACTCACAGGGCAGATTGAGGGTAAGATGGACAAAGAAAACAGCTCATAACAAACTTGATGGGCTTGAGTAAATGGATGGCGAAACAAGGTTTAGGAGAAATAGCATAAAGAATATTTTTAAGAGCTACAAAGGACAGGAAATTGTGGAGAGCTATGATCGCCTACTTCCTGAGGGGATACGGTAAATAAAGAAAAAGAATGAGGATTGACTTAATGGTTACTTAAATTTGCATCTTTTCAGTATGTTAACTTTAAGATTAATATCTTGGCTACAAAACGAGAAAATTCATTTTTAAAAGGTAATTCTCTTTTGCTTATTTCTGCGTTAATTATATACAAAAAAAGATTAAAAATTATATTTTAATTGTTAGATTAAAAAGAAATATATGAAAACGGGAAAATAAAAAACGAATGTGAGTTTCTTTAAGAGCATAACGTTTCTTTAATCAATTCACCCCAAGAAAGACGATAATGCCACAAAGGTGCAAGGAGCTAATGGAAGTGAAAGCGAATTAAAAACTTTAGAAGGAACCGGAAACCCAATTCTAAACAAAAAACAAAATTTAAGCCTCTATTCCGGTTCAAAAGCCCGGAGAGGAGTGTAAACCGGACGATAGGTAAACATTCTTGAAGACAATGAGATGTGCATTATTTGTCATCATTTTCTTTCTCATCTTTGAGAAGTTACACAAAATTAGAACTAGGCGTGAGACAAGGACGCGTCTTCTCGCCAGATTTATCCAACATCTACAGCGACGCTACCTTAGGGGAACTGGAGACCCTACCAGGATTTATTATCGGTGGGCATAATCTTATAATATAAGATACGCATATGACACTGTGTTAATGGCTGACACGAAAAACGACTACAGGACCCCCTAGACGTGATAGTAATAGAAAGCAAGAAAAAGAAAAGACTATCAACCGCAAGAAGATAGTAAGTATGATTGCCAGTAAAAGGAAAAACCCAAGATACGAGTTACAAATTAGAAATGTCAACATCAAGCAAATAGAGAAGGTTAAGTATCTGGGAAGTATTTTAGCAGAGGATGGAAAATACGATACCGAAATGCGAACACGCATTGGACGAGAGGATTACAACATTTAAGCAAAATACTGAAAAACAGAAAGACTTTTATTAGAAAAAAAAGAAATGAGTGCTGGATTGCTAAGTGATATCCATCCGCTATGGATGTTGGACAAATCTCAAAATGGATGACGAGAAAACTGGAGGGAACAGAAATGTGGTTTTACAGAAGGATGTTGGAGAATTTCATGAACGGAGAGAATAAGCAACGATAAATTCAATCAGAATGTTTTTAAAAATGTAGGAACTGCAAAAAACTGTTGCACACACACACACACAATATATATATATATATATATATATATATATATATATATATATATATATATATATATATATATATATATATATATATGTATGTGTATGTGTATGTGTGTGTGTGTGCGTGCGTGTATATATATATTAATAAATACACATAATACCCCACGCCAAGAGTACAACACGGACTTTCATGCTCTATGCAATCATTAGGAACTAATTTGAGTTTACACCGTTTGTTTAACACCGTTTGGTTAATATTTCTGGATCTCGCTAGATATGTTGTTGTTTAGGTGAATTATTCGTTGTTAAATATTTAATTACAGTATAATCTAATCTTGAATTTAGGCTTAAAATTACATTTATTTATTTAATGTATTTTTTATTTGAACACTTACACATATTTATCCATTTCAGTATATACATGTGTGTGTGTGTGTGTGTGCGTGCGTGTGTGCAACCTTTCTATCAAGCATCTTTCATTGAAAACCGTCGACAAGGAAGATTTAATTAATCTTTTATTGAGATTTGCCAGCATTCTAACATTTTTCCATTTTTCAAAATGGTTAAAGAATATAGAAACTGTTCGTAGTTATAATTGTTCCGAGCACTTTCTTCAAGTTCTCTAACCATTATCAAGGATGTTGTTTTTGGATGGTGAATTTCTGTGTGTTAACTTATACATAGTAGTTTAGCTATGTGTAGTACTTACGGAAGACTGTATGCTTTTAAGTGTTCCGCAAGTACTTTTCTATTTTTTAACGCCTGAAAAACTGGGTCTGAGTCGGTATAAGTACGTCGGATCTAATAACGGTTTTCCGTGCGAAGGGGAGCGCGGGTTCGAATCCTACTGAAAGGCGCATATTTTTATTTAATAAGATTTCTCGAATTTTCAGGCCGGTAGACGAAAATAAATAATTATATTGTTTAATAAATAAAAGGAGCGTCTACTCAGATAACTGCATCCACAGGTTAAATAATAAAAAAAATATCTAAGATTAAAATAAAAAGCTATTAATTCTTTAGAAATTGCTTTATTTACGTTTCGGATACGAAACTGAGCATTTGAATAAATAAAACATCCTTTAAAGGTAAAGCTCTACATGTGGATCTTTTCGGAGCTGAGCGGTTAAACCACTTTAAATGAAACGGCGATTTTTCCTGTAAAGTGGGACGCAGTTTCGTATCCTGCTAGAGGGCGCATTTTGTCGAATGGTGAGGCCGGTAGACGATATTAAAATACTGTTTAAAATAAACGGAGCGTCCACACAAATATGAGTATCCACTAAAAGTAATAAAAATATGTCGAATTTATTCTTTTTTCTTTTAATTTATATATATATATATATATATATATATATATATATATATATATATATATATATATATATATATATATATATATATATATATCATATAGTAATTCGTCGAGCCTCGAATAAGTCTCAAGAGAATGCAGAAAGCACTGGATGGCAGTTTAGTCCTAGTGTGATTGGCTGATCTCCTATTTTTTTTTTAAATTTAAAAGCTCTGCATGTTAAATTTTTACTTTCTTCATACAGTGTAACCCGGATATAAGAGAAACCCGGATATAAGAGAGATTTTCTCTGGTCCCAAATTAGAGCCTGTGTTAATGTATATAAATTAGACCGAACCCGGATATAAGAGAAACCCTGATATAAGAGACTTCTTTTTCCTGTCCCGACAACTCTCTTATATCCGGGTTACACTGTACGCGTATTGACCCCTTTTTAATACAACTGCTACCTCGTCTAATTCAACTCTGACTAATAATTGTTTTATAAATATATTATATATATATTTATAATGGGTATATTTGTGTGGCAATATTACATTTCAACAAATTTGGTTAAATATCAAAGAGAGTTCTTTGTTAAGGATTTATAAAACAAAATTTGTTCTATATTCCGGACCATTTTCCTGGTTTCCGGTAAATATTTAAATACAAATTGTTCAATGACTAAGCACGTTCGTTTGTTATATGTCTTTATGTTAGATTTTTTTTTTCTGTGTGTGTGTGTGTGTACCTTGTCGGTTTGATCGTTTTTCAAATATCGCCTTCAGTTCAAATTCGAAACAAGGCCATATCTTTAAAATTTTAAATGTTAAAGTTTGTCTAAAATATAAAAGATATATACCGAGGAAAAAAGGCTTGTCAATTGTAATAGAAACCGAGGGAAAACATCGAAAAATCGATATGGCTGGAGGAACAAGAATCATAAAGAGAATCGGAAAAGTGAAAGGATTGTTAAAAGAAAAAAAAAAGAAAAAAAAAACAAAAGACAGGAACTTGTGGAGAACCATGACCACCCATGTCCTAAAGCGACATCGACATAGAAAAAAGGATGAGTGTTAAAGACGTTTTTTAAAGACATTAAAGCACTAATTTACCAGTCTATCTGACAGGAAATTGAATATGCAAAATCTGGTCTTTGCCTGAAATCTAATATCTCGTCTAGTATTTTTCATTTAGTTTTATTTTTTTTATATTTTTTTATTTTTTGTAGGTGGGTGGCGTCTACGTTTACGCTAAATAAACCAGATCGTCTTCGATACTTGTTCTACTCACTTGATGGTAGATATCACCATCGTACGACATCCTCTTCTTCCATTCAAAATTAAAGTTTTGACAATGTGTTTCTGAATATTAGCCTAAAAAAAAAAAACAACGACGAAAACAATATTATTTCCCTTGCTCTCTTTTTCGCTGACACTCTTTTCCCATTCTCCCATGTTCTATTTCTTCTTTGCTATTTTTGTACTTATCCTTTTCTCTTTCATTTGCGTTCTCCTATATTTTTCTCCATACCCGTAAGTAGTTGTTGTTGTTGTTGTTGTTCTTCTTCTTCTTCTTCTTCTTCTTCTTATTATTATTATTATTATTATTATTATTATTATTATTATTATTATTATTATTATACATACGTATTGTCTTTTTCTTCTTCAATTCCTTATCTGTACATATTTTCCTCTTCTTTTTCTTCTTCATTTCATTATCCGTTCGTCTTGGTTTCTTCTCCATTTTATTGTACATCTTCTTCTTCTTCTTCTTCTTCTTCTTCTTCGTATTATTATTATTATTATTATTATTATTATTATTATACATACGTATTGTCTTTTTCTTCTTCAATTCCTTATCTGTACATATTTTCCTCTTCTTTTTCTTCTTCATTTCATTATCCGTTCGTCTTGGTTTCTTCTTCTCCATTTTATTGTACATCTTCTTCTTCTTCTTTTTCTTCTTCTTCTTCTTCTTCTTCTTCTTCTTCTTCTTCTTCTTCTTCTCTCCCTCTGTAATTAATGCAGGCAAATATTTCAACACGCTTCCCGTTTAGAGCAATTGACAGAGACAAGATACTATCTTCAACCAGACACGAATTAAAATTCTATGACAATATCCTTTATTTAAACACTCATAAAATAGATGCAAACTGAGACTCTCTATCTGATGTGCTTCTACTTATCACTCTGCTAAGGGTTTCCTGCCTTATAAAGTGACATATTCAGTTTGTCCCTTAGCAGATCTTTAACTGAAAAAAATTGTTAGGTTAACACGAAGGATAAAGTATCCATAATTTATGTTAATCGTTACAAATAACGCACTATATGATGACCCTTGGCCACGAAATGGTCACTATGGAGCCCATTGAAGCCTATGATCGAGGTAACAATTAAATCAAATAATTTCATGAGGAAATACCGGACTTCAAAAACTATTTGTACTCAAATTAATATAAATTAGATGTTTGCAAAGGTCCTTGACGCTTTTTATTTTTTTTTTTTTTTCTTTGAAAGCTAGAAACTTTTCACTGGAAACTTTTGCATAGAATTATTAAAATGCAATAAAATGTCATTTTCGTTCAATTTTTTTTCAAAAATATTCCAAAATATTTGACATAATAATATATATTTTTAATGCTATGGCCCTTCAAGATCTAAACGATCATTATTCCCCACAGCTTCCTATTTATTTTAATAGACCTAGAGGTAAAATGGGAAATTTCAGAAAATTCTATCAGAAATTATTTGTTTTAATTCAGGAATTGTTTTCAGTTTGAGCCTGTAAACAAGATCTTTCAGTACAGCCCACAAGAAGATGTCTGATAGTGTTCGGCCTCATGATTGTGATGGCCACTCAATTGCTCCACGTCGTCTTATCCACTTCAGCTCGGAATTAAAATTTAACCATTCCCAAACGTGTAAGCCATAGTTAATCTTAACCCATCTTAAACTAGTGTAAATTATTTTTGCTCAGTACAGGTTAATAAATAAAAACTAGCGTTACTTTTGCCGTATCCTGTATATGGTTTAAATATAGAAAGTGAAAACTAGCTTAATCGACGAGCAGAAAACTTCAGTTGTCAATAAGTTTGAGTTCTGTCAAATGAAACGCAATAACCATTAATATAATATAGCATTTTGAATAGTTAATTCGATTCTCAATGGGTGTCTCTTACTCGCGGCTTTGTGTCACATCTAAGCTACGCTTAGAAAACGAGCATATTTTGGGAACTTGGTGCAATGGTTAGTAAGCTTGTCTCGCTAGATCATGAGTAGTGAGTTCGATCCCCACTGGGTACTTCATACATTCGACTTTGTGCTACATTTAAGCTACGCTTAGAAAATCGCCATATATATGGCGACTATATATTATTAGGTTGGTGCAAAATAATGACGTAATAATGTCGTTTTAACGTCAAAAAACGACATTATTACGTCATTATTTTTGCACCAACCTAATACATTTTTTTATGTTTTTACGTTCATTTTATAGATACAAATATTTAAGTAAATACTCTGTTGATATTAGGTTGGTTGCACCAACCTAATAATATGAAAATTTCTCGGACTCGGTAAATGTCGTTGATACTGTTTATTATAAACAGAGTATTTACTTAAATATTTGTATCTATAAAAAGAACATAAAATATAAAAAATAATATATATACGCAAATATATATATATGTATGTATGTATGTGTGTATGTGTGTATGTGTGTGTGTGTGTGTTTAGGCAGCAATCCTTCTTGTATAAAAATTGTATAAAAAACTAAATAAAAGCACATTGTCTGTCGTATTCAATGAAATATGAATATATATATATATATATATATATATATATATATAATGTGTATTTGGGCAGCAATACTTCTCCCAAACATGTTTCGTTAAATTATATAGACAAGATCTGTCTATCGATCTTTTTTTTATTTAATTTTTAAATTTCCAATTCGATATTATCGGTAAATTTCATATCTTTATTTGATATTATTTTCTTCCCGAGTACTTCTAGGGTTGTTCTGTGTCTATTTAAGCGCTAAGCGACATTATAAAAAGGTGCTACTCACAAAGTGCAATGGCATGAGTCTACTACTTTCGGTCACGCTCACGTTCTTTATACTTCTCGAACTTTTCGGAGTGACTACACGTATATATGAAACCTTTATTGAGACATTTTAAACTCGAGATGATGCCAACATAAGGGGTTACACTGGGTGAGAACCCCAAGTATCTCTCACTGTGCTATATTTCTTGACCTGTGGTGACCCCCACACATACGTTCATTTGAAATTATGTAATCGTTAGAATCCCCCGTGTAGCTTAGTGGGTGTCTAGGTCAAAGGTGAACACCAACTTCGAAACCAGAGGCCGAAAGATCTTCGGGAGAAGCTGCTCTAAATAGTGTCACTAACACCACCATTCCGTCCACCCTTTTTTAAAAGATCAAACTACATAATCCTTCTTGATCTGTTCAGACTTACACGGTGGCGGGGAAAGAGGTGTCAAATTTATATTTGCTTTCAAAGTAGAGCCTCTCCAGTCGACACTATTTTTCACGTACCAGATTGCATTACACATTATGAAGAACTCACTCCCGTAGACTCTACCGAAGAGAAAAGGGCTACGGTTCTCAACTCGTCAGACGTTGCTGCAAGGGTTTCTGTGGCAAGTAAATTTTTCACTTGATACACAACCGGTTTTAAATTCAAAGCTGCTCTTCAAGAATGTTCGAAGAGCCCAAACTGCGCTACTATTTAACACATAAATCGTGAGGATATTTAAGGATTTTCTTTACAGATAAACCAGCCCTTTCTGGTTTATTTAAAAACGAAACATATTTCAGATTTTAAGATGTTGCTTACAGTCTACGGTTTTCCCTAGTTGTCCCCCATCTATTAGGTTGGTGCAAAAATAATGACGTAATAATGTCGTTTTTTGACGTATTTTTAACGTCAAAAAACGACATTATTACGTCATTATTTTTGCACCAACCTAGTAATTAATGACCGGGAATAACACTGTGATCGAACGAGAACCAATGTTTTCAGTGCAATTTGATCTTAGGCGTGGAAGGCGAAACAGATTTATACCTTTCCAAATGGTATTCGCGCCTAAGTGAGTGTAACGAACTCGACTGGAATTCGAACTCCGGCCGCTGATTATATCCGTAGTTCTATATTCATCACTAAAAGAAAACTGTTGAGAAATCAGTTTTCATGTATTTCTGCGTCCAGTTTTTTACATGTTTCTCTTCGTGACTTTTATTTTGACGGTTTAGGTATTTTCGTATACAGGGTGTTTCAAAAAGAATACGCCAAAATCATCACGTGATGTGTCAATAACGAAAAAAATCACAAACCTCTAATATAAACACATGTGTTGTATATACATTCAAGTTTCATTTCATGTTTTATAAGTGCTCAATGTGGCCACCACTGGCAGCGCGGACAACATCAAGCCGATATGAGAATTCCTCCCAAACGCGCCTCAGCATGTCACGGTCCACCGTGTTGATTGCAGCTGTTATTCGATCATCGATACTTGCTGGAAGTGCTGGAACATAAACTTGGTCTTTAACATACCCCCACAAGAAAAAGTCACACGGGGATCTGGCAGGCCAACCACAAAGAGCAAGGTCTTTAGCACCTCTCCTCCCAATCCATCGCTGAGGCACGTTTTCATTCAGATAAGCTCTAACCCCGAGATGCCAATGGGGTGGTGCTCCATCTTGCTGAAAAATGAAGTCATTCGAATCTGCCTGCCCCGTGAAAATGGCGTTTGTTTTCGCGAACTCAAGCACGCAAAACGCCTCTGCTGAGGAGTCGCCATTTTGATTGATCTTCCCACAATTCAGCTGCACCGGAAGTTATACTAACGACAGCGGTGAAACTGACATCCAATCAAACTTTGATAACTACTCTATCAAATAACCACTGATTGAGTCCACTACAATGCTATAGACCTGAAAAAACAGCGTAATGATTTTGGCATATTCTTTTTGAAACACCCTGTATATTCAGCCATTTCTATTTCAATATTCTACATCTTTTCTCTCCGTTGTCATTTACAAAAGCTGCCTCTATTTATATTACCGTTCTTGTAACACCCTTAAAGGCACGATGGAGTAATGGATAGCGGCTACGCCTGGGGAATCGGCGAGCCAAGTTCGATTTATGGCATTCAAAGGTATGAATCTATCATTGCTCCACTTCTTCCGAAATATGGGTAAATAGCAGGACAGACAGGATCCTATAGACTTTGTTGGCGACCGGTTTGGGAGTATTCTGAAGGCATATTATGTGATTTTTGGCTGTCGGTCAAGAGCTTGAAAAGGAGATGGGCGCCGTCAAGTTATTAGCTCATTGAAAGGATCTTGAGAAAGAAGAACCAAACTCTTTTTTCTTCTGACCTCAGAATACCCACAGGCAATTCAAGCATTCCCGAGTTAAAAAAAAAAAAAAAAAAAAAAAATGCTTTTAAAGCCTTTATTTTTCATTTTCGTATATAGCCAAAGTTTTCAATTTCTTTTTTTTATTGTTTTGTAATCTCTGTTCAAACTATTCACAATTTACAATGTCGTGTCCCCATCACTCAACGACTTTGCAATGTCGTGTTTCACTTTTGAGGTTATATCTTCCTTACGACACCACAATGATAGATTTTATATATCTTTGTAATTACACTAGTGTATATATTTCGTCAGACTATTCCCAAATATTATTTCCCAACTATTGTTGTCTTTTAATTCATATTCGTTAACAATTTCTATAAAGCATAGATATCAAGCCCATCCGGTGTAGATTTATATTCATAACTAAAAAAAAAAAAACACTGGAGGCTTACGGCCATATCACGTTGAAACACCGGTTCCCGTACGATCACCGAAGTTAATCAACGTCGAGCCTGGTTAATAGGAAGTGAGGATTATGAGGATAAGAAGAAAAGATCGAGCCTTGATTTGAAGTGGTTAAGATTCTAGTATTTAGGGAAGCGACCACGTGGGAATCTCTTCCACAAGGTAGCCGTTTGTGGGAAAAAAAACTGTCAAACGTTCTCCTTACATTTGGAGGCTTACGGCCATATCACGTTGAAACACCGGTTCCCGTACGACCATCAAAGTTAAGCAAAGTAGTTAGTTGGGTGACCGCTTGGTAATACCAGGTTCAGTAGGCTAGGATTCTTCTTTTCGTGATCCTTTAACCTATGGAGGATTTAGTAGTACTTGTATCAGTAAAACCCTTATTATCTCCAAAAGAAAACTCTTGCAATTTAAACATATTTTCTGGTTTGAAATACACTGCAAAAAGTTGATACGCCATTGAATACGAATCAATCAATCAATTATATTCGGAATAAGGAGGAAATGAGAGTGATTCGGCTCCCTGGATGTAGCACATCGTGTCCTCGTTATAAAAGTTTGAACTGGTAAAGAAAAACAGAAAAGAAACGAGCTCATCTGAACATTTGCCGTGGTTCAGTAGAAAAGACACGTGTTTGATCGATGTTGGGGATCAGTTGAGTCGATCAAGAAGCGAAAGGATTGCAGTGAGGCAGATTGCAATGCAATGAACCGTAACACGTCAAAGTTATGAAGCGAAATTGATATCGCCCGAATGAGATTCAACTGATAAAGACAATTCGAAAAAAAAAAAAGAATGAGCAAATAAATAAGGCTAATATATCACCAAGTTACTTACGACGTTTGCAAGTTTCGTTTGTGTATCATGTCACGCCGAGCGTCTCCCTCGTTCTTCTCCCAGTTTCTTTTCTCTTGGCGAACTTCCTGTACATATTCTCGGCATAACTCTCTTGAAACCTATACACACAATGAGCGAATGCATACACATATCAGTCAGTTCAAACATATACAGTGTAACCCTGATATAAGAGACCCGGATATAAGAGAAACCCTGATATAAGAGAAACCCGGATATAAGATAGATTTTCTCTGGTCCCAAATTAGAGCCATACTTACTTAAACAAAATAGACCAAACCCTAATATAAGAGAAACCCGTATATAAGAGAAACCCGGATATAAGATACTTCTTCTCCGGTCCCGACAACTCTCTTATATCCGGGTTACACTGTACATCAATCAATTAACCGAAATAAATGGTGTTCTATTTGGACTGAATTTAATTGTGAATTAAGTTTAAGCGTCTCGTGATTTTTTTTTTATTTTTCTTTAAGATTTAACAACTTAAGTCTTTGGCAGTTTCAACCATGGAAAGATTAACAATCAAACAACGAACTGAACCGTTTATTTAATCCACGGGGGTACATGGTACGTGGAATTAGAACCATCTAGAACAAGCTAAGGTTCAACTTAAACAAATTTATGCCATCTGAATTTCTTTCACCTCCAACCAAATCTTTCAAAGGCAAACAACAACAGGGAATGGATGGCGGGAACAGGTTTTGGTGAAACAGGAATATTCTCGTTCTGAACCTGCACGTTGGCGGTGAATTTTTTATTGTTGTTTAGGGGTATATATATATTCGGTACTCTATTGTTGTTTAGGGTATATATATATATTCGGTACTCTGTGTATATATATATATATATATATATATATATATATTCGGTACTCTGCGTATATATATATATATATATATATATATATATATATATATATATATTCGGTACTCTGCGTATATATATATATATATATATATATATATATATACATATATTAGGTTGGTGCAAAAATAATGACGTAATAATGTCGTTTTTTGACGTTAGAAAATACGTCAAAAAACGACATTATTACGTCATTATTTTTGCACCAACCTAATATATATATATATATATATATATATATATATATATATATATATATATATATATATGTATATATATATATATATACTCAGAGTACCGAAATCATCTTCGGCTTGACGCACTTCGAAAATTTTTGGAAAACATTTTAAAAAATTAGTAAATAATTAGCGGAAATTTCTAGGGTCAATGATAATTCCTCTACACAGAATTCTACCCCTAAACAACAATAAAAAATTAAGGATACTAGAAAAAGTGATTATTTGCACTATCTACTGTTGTCCTCATCTTTATTGCCATATTCACGATATTTCAGTCATTGTACGCTCCGGCCTTCTTCAGGTGATAATTCTTGAAATTTCGAGCTGAACCGTTTATTTAATCCACAGTGTACATAGTACGTGGAATTAGAACCATCTAGAACAATGTCGGATATATATATATATATATATATATATATATATATATATATGGGGACCTCCACAGATTCGCTAAAGCATGAGCATACCATGATGAAAAAATGTTACAAACAGTTTTATCATGTAAATGTTTATGTTTTTATTAAGAGGAAAGGCCAGAGGATTTTTATTATTAAATTATATTTTTGACACTTTTTAGAACGTTCGAAATTTTGTCTAAAATTTTGTTTTCTTTGCAGGGGGGCAAAAAATTAAAATATTTACTATCCAGGAGGGTGATGGATAGATTCTTCCACGTGAAAGTGGGCGATGATGCAAAAAGTTTGTGAACCCCTGTCTTAGACAAACATTCAAGCGTCAAGATAACGGGAATCACATTTCTCTTGTTAAAGTAGATTTTGCTATTATAAAATATAATCCATTTTTTTTTTTTTTTTTTTTTAGTGAAGCGGTTTCACCGGCAAGCATTAAACATTTTCAAATTTCTTGATTTCGGTGTACCCCTTAAGTAGTTGGGCTGTTTTTGTTTTTTTGTTGTTTTTTTTTTTGTTTTTTTTTGTTGAAAAAAATACATTCTGTTTTGTTACAATTGATACTTAGTCCTTTCTTCACGCTTTCCTCCCTTACCTTCTGTAGGAGTGCTTGTAGTTTATTAGGTTGGTGCAAAAATAATGTCGTTTTCTCATATATGTTACTATGTGAGAAAACGACATTATTTTTGCACCAACCTAATACTTTCCGTGTATGTTCTCAATACCGTGTCATTTTATATATATATATATATATATATATATATATATATATATATATATATATATATATATATATATCTTATGTTGTTAAGATTGTTGCCACCAATAATGAATCTTGGTAAAACTTCTAATTCTCTCAGAATCAGCTCACAGTATAGATTAAATAAGTCTGGTGAGAAAACACATCCTTGTCTTACACCTCTTTCTATTTATGTATATTTACTGAATTCATTTTCTATCTGTATGCAGACAGTTTACTATAAGTATATTTTCTAGATTATTCTAATATCCTTCCCAAATTTGTTATGGTTACCTAGAAGTTTCAACAGTTGATATCACGGTATGATGTATGGATTGTTTGCATTAATACAACAGTGTCATCTGCGTATCTTATATTGTCAAATATCTTACCTTATTTAAAAGAGGTTTGTTTGAATTCAACTGCGATTCAGGCTTGTCTTTTTCATGAACTGTACATGGCCTATCTTGATTCAGATTTAATGGTTAACGAAATTTATTTTAATGACGGTTTAAGTATGTTGCAATAGTCTAGTGTGTTGGTTTTTCATGTTCCTGCTTTATTTTATTAAATGATAAGAGAACTGAGGAAACTTGGTTCTATTAAAAGCGAGATGGGATAGGAAATAATGGGGTATAGTTTAAAAAAAGAAAGTAACAAAGGGAGAGTGAAAAAAAATGGATAACACATTGAAATAAGAAGAGAGGCGAAAGACAAAGAAATATTAAATGAAAACAAGAGAAATGTATTTCTATGCAGACTGTTGTCCTCATCTTAGTTGCTATTATCACAACGTGTTAGCTGCTTTTCTCTCCGTCCTACATCAGGTGCTTGTCGATCCGAGTAACCTTTAAGGAATTGAAACTGAATCCTTTATACCATCTACAGGGTTAGATTGTATTAGGTTGGTGTAAAAATAATGTCGTTTTCTCACATATGTTACTATGTGAGAAAACGACATTATTTTTGCACCAACCTAATACTAGCTATTTTATTCAGCTATTGCTCTCCTCTTTTCACCGAGTCCAAGAACACACTGCTTGGCCAAGGGATTGAACTCACCAAATTCGCGAACTAACGCATAAAGCCATTGTCTTGTATGATAAATCTGTTTAGGGAACTTGGAGCCTTAAACCTAAGCTACCTGCTGATGAAAGTTGCTGCTGCTTGTCACACTTGACTGCATTCGCCGAAGCTTTTCTTTTCTACTGCGGCCTGCTGTTGTTGAAAACATTCTGCCCTTTCTTTCTTTATTACCGTCTCCCATTTTGTATTTATTTCTACGCTAGGCCTACTAAGGGTATACTCATAGCCTAGTATATACGCTGATTTTTTTAACATTTAATTTTCTAGTATACTTTCCTGTCTAGTATTTTTTGCTTCTTTTTACCTTTTCCTTTTATACGTGATCAGCCATGCTTGATTTCATTGTTTTGTCTCTAACTACGGCTTTTTGATGTTTCTCCAACCTTCTAGTTTCATCCTTACATTCTCTTCTATATAATGATAAATCCTCATCCCAGAAATTCAGGCCGAAAAAAAAGGGGAAGGAATTGAGGAAAAGAAATCAAATCAGAAAGATTGAAAAGAGTAGCGAGTGTATATTTAAAGAAGAGAAAGAAAGAAAATAATGGAAGAAAAAAGGTAACAAAGAAGATATTTTTTCTGTGTCATATCCCTTCGGGACGTGGGTGATCAGGGCTCTCCACAACCTTCTTGCAACTCTTAGTAATGTTTGTTTTTAAACCATCTCTCATACACCCCGTTCAACAATCAATTCACATAAGCTCGTCGGTTAGATGTGTTGACCATGTTTGCCGTAGTCTTTGAATATAGAATCCAGTGCAGTACGTAATGTGTTCAATGGAACAACGCCACTATCACTAGTAGCAGCTGTTTAGTAATTCTTCAGGTCTTCGATATCACAGGCTGGCAACTAATATTCGAAAAAAACATGGCCGCCTTTATACACGTCGCATTGAATATTCTGAGCCCTCTGATTGGTTAACCCTTCTATTGGTGAACTATAAAATGAGTCAGCTCCTTTTGGCTGGCTCACTAATACCACAGACTACCCAAAAATTCCAACAAGATGGACTGCTGCCTCCCCATATCTCTTTTGCTTTTGATATTTCCCGTGAGTTTCAAATTTTTCAAGCTGTCCTTTCTCATTTTATGTCCTAGAAATTTCAGCTTTCTAATTCTGAGTATGTGTCTTTTTTACTTTCATTTTCTTTAAGGCTTCCTCGCTGCAACAAAGAAGAAAAAAGAGTGAAAGGAAGAACAGAAAAAAAATAATTTTCGAAATAGTATCAAAGAAACTTCGGCCGTGCGGTTGGTGTAACTGATGTTGTCACGGAAAGTTGATCCAGCGTCTGCGTTCAATTTCGCAAAAATGCCCTTGGAAACCGGAACCAACGCTTAACAGTTTACCATGCCTCATCGTCATCGCTCTGCAAGCCAATCACCCAAAATCATTAAGCTGTCTTCAACGTCTTGTGTGTGTTAAATTCTCTAAACTTTCCTCATTTTTTTGGGGGGGGAGAGGGCAGAAATTTCAACTGTCTCTATGCAAAAGTTTTCTTTCCGTTCCCATTTTCCTTAAAATATCCTCTTTGCTCTCATAATCCATCGATGGTATTCTCAGTATCCTTCTGTTGAACCACATCTCTCTTGCCTCGAGTCTCCTCTTTATCGGTGAGGAAATTGTCCAGCGTGCACTGCCAAATTACATGACATTTGAACGCCCTTATCTTTGTCTTCAAACCCAAGGACCAACCCTCGAAAATTTCTGAAGTACCAGGATCATTGGAATATAAGATATAAAAGATGTCGTAAACATGTATAAACATCCTGGAATTCTTGAGATTTTTAAAAACTTTATCTGGTTTTTAATAACATAATGGTAATAAT